>PVKU01001488.1:0-37500 GCA_004027475.1 Anoura caudifer | reverse complement strand
ATTTAGCTGTGATTGCTGGCTTTTGATGAGCACCAGCCTGGCATGTATAGCTCTCCTCAGAGCAGGTTTAAAGACCAGGAGTAAGGAAAAGGATAAAAATAAAAACTTCCAACTAAAATTCGAGGTCTTTTCTTTCTATGATTGATTACTGAATAAATACCAACATGTATTTTTGGATTCAGCCTCAGAGTGAAATTCCCTACAGCTAAACAGCTGTTTTTTTAAGGCTTTTAATATACTAACTTGTCAAAATATGTTAACTCTGATGATGGCAATTATTATTTTAAAAGATGTTATCAATCTATTTATCTTCTGCCCTGATATTTCTTCTCAAGTCAAATACAGAGTCGCAAACAAACAGTATTTTTGTTTCTCAATAAGTAAATTGGCAATAAATAAATATCTCTTGGGAGAAAGTGTTCCTCTTTGTTGAAATAGAAGACACATTAATTATTCTGGGCCATAAACTAGAGGTAAGCTAAGATTTTCAGCCCATGTCAATGGCTGACAAAAGATATCTCCAAAAAAGCAAAGATTATATGGGCATAATACATAAGGATGTTTGGGGAGGGATTAATGTATCTCAAAAACCTTACAAATCACTGGTTGTAGTTTTATGGGATGGCCTTATTAGTTTTTGTTAGATGTCATTTATCCATATGGTCATTGATTTCAAAATCATATAGATCTGCGTATATAAATTCATGCTACCACAAAGGCCACCTCAACAGTGAAGTGGACATTCAGCTGGCCTGCGTCCCAAAGAAAGGTTTGCTTGAACCACACAAAGCAGAATTTTTTTTAAAACTGAAGAATGTAAATGAGATTCAGTTCATTGGCTAAAAATCACCAAATTTTACCAATTAGGTAGGCCATGAGTTACCAAAATGGAGATCCTGACCCAGAAAAATGCTGCAGCAAAATTACAGAAATAACTAAATCTCAAAATGCCTGAAACAGGATTCAATATAATTTCAGCAGCAAGAAGGTATCTATCCAATAGCCAACCACTTCCTGGATAAAGCATTTTTCCCTACAGAAGTCCTTGTTTGGTTTCCTTGCTTTTTAGGGACAATGGAGAAATGAGCCAATAAAACATTCATTACAAAAGTAACCACATTATTATGTAACAACTTAGCCAGCCAATATTATCATGGAATATTCCTGATAATTGAAGTCTATCCTTTTATATTATTTTAACTACTTGCATTAGAATTATTATTTATAACTATTTTTATCTTTACATTTTCTTTTTAAAATTCTGTACAACTTTTTTGTTTCAGTTATTCATAACGAACATTTTTGTGATGTACTAAATATAAATATAGTTAATTTAGTATATCATTATAATATAGTACATAAACATTATAAAGGATAATATAATAAATGTTATATATTATAATTTACTTTTTCAATAAGTTGCATTGAGCATCGATGACAAGGCAAACACATGGCCAAGCCCTGAGGATACAATGATAAATGAGACATGCATCCTCTCCTCATGTAGCTTCCTCATGTAGAAATCGAGAAGAAATGGACATAGAATAGGATGGGCAATGCTGTGACAGCCGATTGCCATGGAAACCCACTGACTGAGGAAAAGAGAATCAGGAAAAGATTCTCTTTCCAGTGTTACTACCTCAAACTCAAGTCGTAACAAATCAATAACAGCTCAGTTGCAAGAGTTAAGATCCTGGAGTTAGAAAAGGCAGAAATATAAAAGAAGTAATGATAGTTGTAAGCAACTTGCACTGGTAAGTGTTTTCAACTCATTTAACAAATTCTCACACGCATCCACTTACTCTGAGCCTGCACCTTTCCACATGCTGGAGTACCACAGTAGTTGTAGCTATGAACAGGAAAGCTAGACCCGACTCTCAGGAACTTTACATTTTAATAAAGAGAGCCAGAAATCACATTTTTAAAAAAGGGAACAAATCAAAAATATTAGGCAAAATGGAGTCAATACTAAGAGGAAGATTAACTAAGGAGATGGGAGTTAGACTGATTGGAGGGCTATCTTAGACTGATGACAATAAAAGATGTCAGGGATTTTTATCCTAAGGGAAATTGGTAACAACTAGAGAATTTTAAAACTTGGTAAGGTTTCCATTTTAGAAATTCACCACAGCTGCTCTGAGAAGTATGACTTGGAAAAGAACAATACCACAGGCAGGGAGACCCGGTCAGAAAGTGTTGCCTAAATCTGAGTGAAAGAAGAGAGTAAGCTGGTCTTCAACGGAGGTAGTGGTGCCATGGACAGACCTGGACAGGTTCAGCAACTACTGAGGAAGTGGGGTCGACAGGATGCTGTAATGTGGGCTGGGCAGGTGAGAGTCAGGACGGCACCGGGACTCCCCTGAGGCAGTCTGAGGAGCACTGCTACGGGTACAGAAAACACAGGCTTGGGGAGATGATTACAGGTTTTCAGTTTTGATTATGTTGAGGATGAGGATGAGTGTAAGTCTGGATATAAGTATGAGTGTTCGTATAAGTGAAATGTGTGCCATCCGAGTGGATATAACAGACACAGACGCATATATAGATCAAATCTCACTAGAAAGACTTTCCCTTGTACTCAATGTCCGTGGATCTCTTTCTTTTCTATTTACCCTTCCTTCCTCAATGTCAGCCGTTACCTAAATGTACAATTTAGCCTATTTCTTCCCAAAAATAAGGGACATCTTCACACATGTTGCCTTTTATTTCTGCTCTTTGCTTGGCAGAAAAATTCTTTTATTGTTTCATCCTATTCATCTATCAAAATTCTATACCCTCAATTAAAAAATTGAATTTAAAAGGCAAAAACATAAAAGAATGAAGAGAAAATAGGGAATGACTTCTTTTTTTGAGGGATTTGGAGCAAAAACTTACGAATAATAAAAGCAAAGGGAAAAGCCAAGAATATAAATAGGTAATGTTGAAAAAAAATTTAAGTATGAAAGAATGACCTACCTCAAAAAGTGAAAATGAACTATAGGAAACAATAGTGAGAAACTACTTTCATTTATTAAATTCCAAAAAAAACTAAAGAAATAATTTTCCCTCAAACCCCCATGTTGGCAAAGATGAAGACAAGCAGGTATCTTTATGTACTGCCAATAGGGATTAAAATTTATAGCAGTCTGTGTCTGGTCAGCCTTAAATGATTCGTACCTTTTTTCCCCCTAGTAAAATCATTCTGAGAACTTGTCCTAAGGAAAGAATCAGCAATGTGCATAAATCTTTAGGTGTATGAATGTTCATTGCAACTTTATATTAGAAAAAACAGCCTAAATATTCCATTATAGGCAATTAATTAAATAAATTATGATAAATATACAAGTTGAAATCACTTAAATAATATTTAATAACCCAAGAAATGTTGTAATATATTTTCATTTTAATATAATACTTGATTATGTAAAATTTTTAAATTAAACTAGAAAGATCAAAAAAATCACACAGATAACTAATTTATATACTATTCTGTGCCTTTTTTCACATAATGTTCTATTATAAATAGATGCCAAAAAGATATGTGGTTGAAATTAATATCTATTTCTAATTTTAAACATAAATAGAAGAAAAATTTTAACAAAATGAAATATTGGAGGAATTCTCATTGAATTGACTGTTACTTCATATTTTTCTAAAAGGTTGAGACAAGCATACAATAAATAATATATATATGAAAAGTTAAAATTATTATTAAGAGATGTATATTTCTCTTCAGAATCAAGTTGAAAACTATTAGACAAAATAAAAACACTCAATAAGGTGAGTGGTTAAAAAGATATACCACAAGGCCAAACTGTGGAGACAGTAAAATCCGTAGTTGCTGTGTCTAGTTGAGTGTGGGGAGAATAAGCAAAGCACAGAAAACTTTTAGGGCAGTGAAAATATTCTGTATGATATTATAATGATGACTATATCTCATTACACATTGGTCCAAACCCACAGAATGTACCACACCAAGAGTGAGCCTTAAGATAAACTATGGACTTTGGGCGATGATGACGTGTCAATGAAGGCTGATCCTTGGTGAAAAATTAACCTTTCTGGTAAGTGATGTTAATGGTGGGACTGGCTGTACATGTGTGGGGGCTATAAATGTGTATGCATTTGACAATAAATATTACTTTTGAAAATCAGAAATCAACAAATACCACATAATTCACCAGTCTTTAGGGAAACTACCAAAAGAATGTTTTCTCCAAACCTTGGACCCCCACGTCTTTTTACCTTTTGGAATGTACAGTTAGTTCAGTTTCATAGTCATTGTATCCTGTCTTTCTGCTGCAACAGTGCTTTACTCGACTTTCTATGTTCATCACCTAGAAAGTACTTTGTGCATTGTACTTTATTAAATATTCCTGTAATTGAATTTCAAATAATAGAAAATTTATATTTAGAAACAATCTGATATTTACAACCAAGAAACCAAAGAATGTTATAATTGTCCCAAGATTTTGATAAAGATTGCATTATTTTAAACTATAAACTCAGCATTAGTTGCACTTTCTAACATTTGTTATGTTTAATAGATTTTAGAAACTTAAGAAAAATAACGTGAACCAAAACTGATTGAATCTGCTGTATCTTTTTGTGGCTCAACCCCAGGCCAACTTGTATTCATCAAGTAGAGCAGGTACAGGACCCGTTGCCTGTAATACTTCTAGGAGTTGAGGAAAATGTTTTAATTTAAGGCCAGAGGGGAAGAATAAACTTTTAGGGTAGAAGATAATATGCATCTTTACACCAAAACAGTCATAAAATATCTCTGAATATTTTTGAATGAAGGAAAGAACCTACAAAAGCAAAATTGCCTAGGGACATGGAAGTGATAAAACTAGGCAGCAAAGGACCAAGTCAATGCTGGAGGTCATCAGGGGATACATATTGTGTGCAAAAGAAAGGAAGATGGTAGAGTCTATAATTTTAGCAAGAGTGTTACTTGAAGTGGCTAATGGTGCGGATTTCAGACAGAGAAGCCTAGTCATGAGAAAAAGAATTGAAAGAGAACAAGGTTGAGAAGAAGTAAAAAAAGAAAAGTGAGTGAAAGTGAAAAAAATGATAAGTAAACAAGGTGTGGTTGGAGATGAAGGACATCAAATGTGAGATTTTAGGGAGTACCTATGACAACAAGGCACCTGTGCTGGCGGGAACCAATGATTCAGGGTGGTGGGGGTAAGGAACTGTAAACTGTGGAAGCAAACCTTAGGTAAATAAGAAAACCAGAGGTTGTCAAAACTTGGCAGCACTAAATCAACTATTTCCCAATGAGCCTTGTACAGCGATATGTGGCAAAATGAGGTTCTTGTGCGGTAACAGGAAGAATACAGAACTTGATGAATGAGATGATTTGGTTCCAGACTCACTTTACTACTAACCAGGTATAAGTTAGACAGATAAAGTCTCTGATATGTGTCACATCTAGAAATGATTCTATTATTACTGCCTTTGCTGGAAGCAAAAAGCTGGACATTTTTGATCCCTTGATGTATCTCCGAGCTCTCATTTCTGTTGTTTCACAGTTCTATCCAGGGTGCGACGGTGATGGCATTGCAGGCCCTATGTTGCACCATAGTTATGAGTCCAAAGCGTTAAGAGGGAGACAAACTTATAAATGGATATAAACACACAGGTACAAGAGAAATGGATATTTCTTCTTTTGTTCAAGAAGAGAAACCTTTTTGTTATCATTACATCACTTCTCCCTTTTCAGTAATAAGCCATGAAAGAATATGCCTCCGCTTTTCCATTTCTTGCCCTTTGAAGTTAATTTCCAATCCTAACTGTAAATCAGAAATGGTGTAATCTTTTGATATGTTACAGAGCAATGAAAATTTAATTTATATAATATCTTCCCTTTTTTAACTGCTTTGTTCAACTGCAGCAGAAGCAGCTGTGAATGATGGCTAAGTTAAGAATAAAAAGTAACATCAAAGTAATGTCTGTCATTATGATTTCAAACAGCATGTGCCACTTGGAAAGGTTTGGGGAAAATATAAAAATGTGGTTGACTAACTGAAATAGAATATAGGCATATAGAATGTAAGATATCCTGTACATTTCTGAATTTCATATAAATTCTAAAAAACAATTTTGAAAATGAGTAAGCCCATTGGACATTAGATTCTTGCATGTGTGTGTGTTAAACTGTGGAGGAGGCATTATTTTTTCAGTTACAAATACCTCATCCAGGTTATCAGCTTCAAAAATAAGTGTGCTTTTTTAGGGAGGGCAAAGGTCAGGGAAGATTCCTGCCTCCACAACTTGCCTAGTGCTGCGCTCTATGGAGGTGTGAGTAGGGATGGGCTGCAGGAAAACAAAGGGAAGCCACAGAGTAGGTAGGGAAGGACATACCACCCCTCCCCCGCCATGTCTTCATACTCTGCAGAGCTTCTCAAACCAATTTCACTATTGACAGTGAATCTATAAATTCCTAGACTTAATGTTAATTTGGAGAACCCTGCAAGTCACTTGACAGAAGTAAGATTTCTATGTGAATAGTGTTCTTTTATTGGAAGTGAAACTGGGCTATTAGGACAACAGACCTCAGTGCCAATAACCTCTAAGTGCACATATTAATAGACTTCTGAAGAGAAGAGTGGTCTATTTTGCTGCTAGAAAACCAAATTGCTTAATTTCAAAGGATTTCCAGAGCACATACAATAGAATTCCTAACGACACTGGCTTAAGCGGTAAGCTGAGCCTAGTTTGTTTCAGTGAACCCTGGCAGCTTCAGAAGAAGAAAGGACAGCCACCCTCACCTCAGAGAGCAGAGAGGGAAGGCAGACCCATTGGAAAACCCACTGGCAAGCGCAATCTAGTATCTGTGACACCCAAGGACCCCTTGTCACATCAAACTTTCAGGAGAACCAGCCCCAGCTCCTGGGTGCTCCCTGACTCTGCTGCTCCGAGCCCTGATAAGATGCTATCAGCAGACCCTTCTAAGTACTTTAAGCACTTTAAGCAGTTCAGGAGGACAATTACCATAAAGAGTGAAAGATATGGGCCTTTATTGATGTGAGATTAATATTGACTACAAGGCTATTGATTTTTCTCTTCCTCTTATTTCTGATGATAAATTTGTTTTGCAGACACCTGAGGTTGGTTGGTTGGCTGGTTGGTTTGTCATTGTGTTAGAGAGTGTGTGAGAATATATTCAGAAAAAAATATTTCAATGTATAATCTTGCTTTTAAGGGTATGCATGGTTTTGTGTGTTTATTTTCTTTATGGAAGTGTTAGGAAACAGTGTGAGTATAAATGGTTCTAGCTAAAGATTTGTGTACTACCATTTATTTAGTATCGACTACATTCCAGGCACTGCACTAGCTATTAGATAGACAGTATAATCTAGCTCCCACAAAATTATATCCAAGGTAAGTATGCTAACTTACACTTCAGATGGCCAACCAGTGTTCAGAAAGATTGGGAAACTTGCACAAGATCACTCTGTGGTAAAGTAGGATTGAAACCCAATATATAATAATATAGTTCTATATAATTCTAAAAGTAATTTTACATCTATTCCATTAATTATTAAACAATTACTCATTGCAAAGATATTGGAGAAGTAGGATTCAGGGTATCAAAGGTTAATTGTATCTAAAGACTATTTTTTAAAAAAGGACAAAATGATGACTGAACAATCCTGCCTAGATCACTAAGAGGATGAGAAGGGCTTTAAATGAGATGGGGAAAGAACGAAAACAAAGAGAAGAGCAGGAGGTATGAAATGACAAGTTTAATTTGGAGCTATTTGTTTTGACTTTGATTTTTAAAAATACATGTTTAAATTATTAAAGTATTGTAATAAGAGAAAAAACTGAGAAGAGAGGAAGAATAATAAATTATCCATAATGTCACCTTTTCTGACATAATTATCCTTGATATTTTTTCTTTCAATATTTTTATGTATATCTTTTTGCTTTTAATTATTGTGGAAGTGGACATCACAAGATGCCTTTTTCTTTGCATATGTGATATTTCAATGACATTGCTCTATAATCTTTATATTTATTATTTTTCATGGATATCTTCCATCCCATCTAGTGGATATACTATAGCTGACTTCACAGTTTCTTTTACTGTTGAGCATTTTGCTAACATAACTTTTTGGTATTTTAAACCATCTTATGTTAAATAAATTTATGTACTCTTTCTCTTAGGGTAAATGCTGCAAAATATAATTCTGGGTGGGTCCATTTCTGTTTTGGTGCTGTTGAATTCAAAGTAAAATACTATTAGACATATGAATTGTGAGTCTAGCTTTCAGGAGAAAAGTCAAGGCTGGTGATACAGATCTTGAGGGAGAGAGGCAGATATGGGAGATGGGTTCGGTCATGGGCACTGCAGGAGTTTTCACACATGACCCCTAATTCTTTGACATTTCTCCCAGTGAGAAGTGAGATCTATATTCCTAACCCATGAGTTTGAAAGGAATTGTAACTGCTTTCAAGAAAAGACTTCAATGGCTGGTGGGGAGCAGGGGTGGCTCAAATGGCCGTGGGCAGATGATGCTATGCAATAATCCAAAATTTAGTCATAAGAGGTTATGCAGCTCCTCTTAGCATGCTCACTCACAGGATATCCCAGCTGCCATGCTGTGAGAAGCCCTAGCCACATGGAGAGGCCACATCTAATGGCTCTGGCTGTGGCTCAGATGAAACCAGCTTTCAAGTCACCCCAGCCTATGACCCAGATATGTGAGTGAAGAAGCCTTCAGATGCCCCCAGCTTCCCATTATTTGAATCATATCACAGCCATCAACATGTTTCTGATAAGATAATGTGAAACAGGGGCAAGCCATCCTCACCAGGCCTGTTCAAATTCCTACCCACAGAATACACATGTATAATAAAACTTCCAGTTCAGGGCAGTTGATATCCAGAAATAACTGGAACAGAATTTGATACATGACATGGGTTATGTTGTAACAATATTTAAAACTTGTGACATTGGTTTTGGAGTCCAGTGTTAGACAAAAGCCTCCTGGATCTCAGAGAGGCTATCACTGGGGCCTTGAAGGAGGTGAAGACATAGTGAACTCAACAAACAAGTAAGAGGAGTTTTAGAGTGTTGAAGGTGTCATGTCACTTTTAACACCTGAAAATAAAATGAAAGTAAGAGACAAAGAATAAATTGCTGGTTTTGGCTATAATTTGGAAGATACATACACAATAAATCTTTATGTAACAGCATTGAAATGTTCTTGAACATGCAATGAAATCACATATAACAAAACCAATTTTACCATAAACTAATTGATACAAGCAAGAGTTCCTGCAGCATCTCATTAATGACATGACACTGCGCAAGGACCTCCTGTACTCAGGAGGAAATGTAACAGCTAACATACTTGGAGAAACTGTAAAAGCCATCAGCAAAGTGTCCTCAAAGTAGAAATATCCTCAGGGCAAAATTCCACTTTTAGGTGCTGTTGGGAAAATGTGGTCTCTGAGTGAAGACAATTCTTAATTTACAGAATCTGTGAAAATAATAAAATGGTGGTTGTGTTATGCCACTAAGATTAAAATTTTTGAGAATAAAACACCCATGGGAAAGGAAAAATAATTATAGGGCCAAGAGAATGAGGGAAAAAAGATATTTCATAAGCAGAATGAGAAGAGATAGTCTTTAAAAGAAGAGATTGTTCATTAACACTAAATGAAATGTAACTTCTTTGACTCGGCATAATTATTTTGAGATTCAGCCATGTCATTTCTTGTATTCCATTGTATGGATATACCGCAATTTGTTTTTCACCCTTTGAAAGATCTGTGAGTTGTTTCCAGATTTTAGTGATTAATGCTACTATAAACATCCATGTATAGATTTTTGTGTGAATCTAAGTTTTCCTTTCTCTAAGACAAATTCCTAGAAGTGGGGTTGGTGAGTCATATGGGATATATATATATTTACCTTTGAAAGAAACTTTCAGACTGTTTTCCAGAGTAATTGTACCATTTTGCATTCTTACCAGAAAAGTAGTAGAGTTCCAGTTGCTCCATATGGATCATAGCTTGGTATCATAGGTATTTTTTATTTTAGTGGTTCTTATAGGTGTGTAATGGTATCCCATTGAGATTCTAATTTGTATGTCCTTAATGACTAATGATCTTTTCATTTGCTTATTTACCTACCCTTAATCTTCTTGGTGAAGTCTCTGTAAAAATCTTTTGACTATTTTTTAATTGGGTTGTTCAATCATTTCCTGTTGAGTTTTGAAAGTTCTTATTTATGAATATAAATTTTTGGTCAGTGCATGATTTGCAAATGTTTTCTCTCAAACTATAGCTTGTCATTTTATTCTCTTAACTATATATTCTTTGAAGAGCAAAATTTTACAATTTAATAAAATCCAACTTACCAATTTTTTCTTTATTCATAGTTTTCACCAAATGCAGTAGGTAGGGCTTATTCACAAAGGATCAGAATAAAGGAATTTTGTAGAATATTGGCTCTATACTGTATCTTGTTTATAGTTGGGGTTACAAGAATCTATGTACACACAGAAATATACTCCAAAAATGTGAATGTAAATTCTTTTAAAAAGCTCTTATACATCTAACTAATATACCTTGGGAGGGAGAAAGAATGTAATGAATTGTAGAAATGATCCCTGAAAATATAGTCTTGGAATGAATGTAAATGACATGCATCAGAACTTTCTAATTCATATGATCTTATTTTTATTAAATAAGATATAGAACAAGATAAAACACAGCCTTAACCCTGACACATCTATAAGCATGAAAGTGGTATAAGTTTATATTCTGACACTCCTCTATTCTTTAATATAATCTATGTGCTAATTATACGCTAATCTCAACAGTTGACCAACAGCAAAAGAATTGGTTCTTTCAGGAATTTTGCCAGGTAGAAGAGATACTTAGAGGCCCCATCTTGTGACATCAGCACTCTGGACTCTGAAAGATGCTTAAGTATCACGGATGCTGATGTTTCATGTATTCCATGTTTGCTGGTACAAAGGAAAAATGGCTTGTGGAGACTGGTCCAATTGCAGGTTGCCTTGCGACAAATGAGCCCCTGGCAGGGGCCTAAGTAACCCAAAACATTTCAGATGCTTCAAAACCATTCATATTATTGATTCAGGAGAAGATAAACAAAATCAAACAATTTGGTCTTTTCTTCTGCCTTTATAACAAATCAAAGCCTAAAAGTCTCAAAAGTCCCTTCTAATTGGTTTCATTGTTTTGTTTACTGTGCTTATCACAGTGCAGTTAGCATTTGCATTTCTAATGGACCAACTTGACATTTAAGTTGGTTTTAAATTATCCTTAATGGTTGTCTATGTTTCACCCTAAATGGTGAGTCCATTCTTAGGGAATAACCTCTACTTCCAAAGGACTGCTTTTTTTTTTTTTCTATGGCTTTAGAAGGTAGAAATATTAAAGTGTGGGTGCACATATATATTAGAAGGTATATGTTCATTCTCATCCTACCGTTAGCAACACAGAAGTGATATTAGGAGCTAACCAGAGTAGACTAATTGCATTTTTCTGTTCATGCCCAGCATTCTCTCGCTTGTATGGCTTTTATCATGTGACTTCCTCCTCTGGAACACCCTTTCCCACCAGTTGCCCTGCCCCTGCAATGCCATCTTTAAATCCATATGCTGGAACAAAGTTCCCTTCCCACCTCAAATGCTGCTGCCTTGTTGAGCTACCACTGTTACGTTAGCATTAATTGCATTCTTCTTCATATACAGTTTGCTACATATTTATACCCATCTCTCAACTCCAGTTTCTTGTAGAAAAAGATAATGCCTTACTCAGTTTTCTCTCTCTCTCAAAGTGCCTTGAACTTTGAGTCCTTTGTCTGCCCAGTGATTTGTAAGTATTTTCTCCCAGTTTGTGCCTTTCATTCTTCATTGTGTTTGTCAGAGAGAGCGAACTTTGTAATTTTGATGAAGTCAAATTTATTTTTTCTTTCTTTTATGGATAGTGTTTCTGGTGTCAGCTCTATCTAAAAACTCTTTGCCAAATTGAGCTATTGCAGGTAGGGAGGTGCACCTGTCTACAAAGGGTCAGCGTGATGGAATATTTAGGGGACGTTGGAATTGTTCTGCACCCTGTTTGTGGTGGTAGTTACAAGAATCTATGTGTATGTTAAAACTCATGGAACTATACATAAAATACTTCACACTTTTTAATGTGCATAGAATATAGCCCAGGCTGGTGTGGCTCAGTGGATTGAGTGATGGCCTGTGAACCAAAAGGTCAGTGGTTTGATTCCCAGTCAGGGCACATGCCTGGGTTGTGGGCCACGTCCCCAGCTAGGGGCATGCTAGAAGCAACCGATCAATGTATCTCTCACACATTGATGTTTCTCACCCTCTCTTTCTCCCTCCCTTCCCCCTCTCTCTAAAAATAAATAAATAAAATATTTTTTAAGTGTGTAGAATATATTTGCTTGATTTAATTGTACCAATTAGGGAATTATTTTTCTAACTTATCTGGAGAACTTACCTTCCCTAACCATAAGTCACATTCTCAGGCCCCCAGCAAGCAAGAGAGCTGAATAAAATAGTGTTCCTCAATCACCAATCCAGCTTCAGCATCTACTCTATACAAAAGTACTTTATCCCCCTATTTTTCAAATTGCCTCAAATGACAGCCAGACATGTCCCAGTAACCCACGAACTATAACAGAGTAAAAATATGGTGCAGCTCTGGAGACTTTCCATTTTTCCCTCTGCTTTGGAGTAAGGGAAAAAGTGCCCCATCTACACTGTCTCTCCACATTATCAGCCTCTTACTGGAAGAAAAAGAGTGACGTGAACACAGGAAGAAGAGGCAGAAAGAGGAGAACTAACTTCTCAATGTCTTTTTGCTCCCCTCTTCAAAGCCTGCTCTGCAAAGAACCTGGAATACCTCCTCTCCAAGATGGCGAGGGTGCACAGCTTCGGGTCCGTCAGTTCTGAACAGTCTGCCATAGCATCCGCCACCTTGGAAATTGGTCTGGCCCTCCTCACAGAGGTCTATCTCCTGGCTTCCTGGACAGCTTTGCAGGATTACATCCCCAGTGTTCCACGGACGACCAAGGCTGGCACACACAGAGCAGGAAATGCTGATGGGCTCCCAGACCTCGCACGTGAAAAGGAACTTCACTGCTCCTGAACCCCGAGCTTGACTGTGTCTCACAATAAAGCCTTGTCTCCATTTCACTGGCTATGTGCCAATGAGGAAATAGGACAAGATTTATGAACGTGGCCCAAAACTTGCCACAGCAAGGTTAAAACAATTTTAAAAACAGGTGAAAAGCAGAAGAAATTGTCTAGGGCAGGCACAGATTTGCCCTATGATTCAATCACGTTTTATTTCCAATCAAGGGGTCTTCCTTGGGAGAGAATAAATGAACCCTTCCTCTAATGTCACTACCACCTTATTTTAAGATGAAGGTCCAGGTAGATGGCCATCATAGGAGGACAGGCTGCTCAAAAATGTTGCATTGACTTCTGTGCATGACTGATTTACGGCACCTACGGTCTTTGGGCTTCTTCACAAAACCTAAACTTAGGACAATTAAGCTAAATCCATTAATTAGTAAGATGAATTAGAGATTCAGTGTTCAACTACTCCAGAAAAAAATATGAAGCCCTGTGTAGTTGGCACTTACACCCCACCCCTCATAAATTATGCATATTCTTTGCGACATTGTGTGCATCCTCCGCCCTTCCCTAAGTGGCATTCGGTCGAGCCCATGTGGCTCTGTATATATAGAGCCAATTAGCCCGAGACAGCAGGGAAATGTATTCCAACTGCAAACTCCTTACAGCGTATCAAAACACTCCATGAAGCCTATAGAAACTAGGCATAGATTTAGGTCTCTGCTGAGCAATCAGTTAACATTGCAGGCTGTCAGACCGATTTCCTTCTCTTCCTCTATCATGATTTCATGTGTCTGAGAACTGGCAGAAAAAAGGGCCACTAACTACCAATTTGTTTCTTAGGGCAAATAGCTTCTATGGAAAATAAAATTAAAAATTAAAAATATCAGGCCCTCTTATAATAATACGTTATTATAAGGAGTTTATAAACAAACAAACAAACAAACAAACAAACAAAATTTTCTTTTACAGAAGAATGAACACATTTGCTCCTTTTGTTTTTTTAAGACCTTCTGAAACAGTACAGTAAGTTATTTAACATCATTTACTTTACCAATCTACATTTTAAAAAATCCAATCACTATTTAAATGAAAAAATACAACCTTTTTAGAACTTCCATCACTGAAAAGAGAGATGATCCTAGAATAAACAATTGAACTCAGTTACTTAAAAGAGGCACAGACAGTAAAATGAGTCATTTATTTCATCTTTTACTAGATCTATTGTCTGCAGAAAGATGAGTTATAAGGGAGAAAGTTTTTACAAGATCAAATAACTTGAAAGGCAGAGAATTTACATAGTGTTTAAGTACTCATTTATTCAGTAACTATATACAAAGCGCTGTCCATATGCAGGACTTTTTGAGGTGTTCAGACATGGTAGTGGGTAGACACAAAAGTCCCCGCTCTCATGGAGCTTCCATTCTGATGAGCAAGACAGACACTAAACAGTGAGGTGTACAAAATGTCAAGTGCAATGACAGAGAACAGAAAGCGTGACATAGAGAAAGCAGAATTGAAGAACAGAGAGTGGCTGGGGCAGTTACAACAGGGTGACAGGCGTACTCCTCCAAAAGGACGTTTCTGAGCAGAATGAAACTGGAAGGGAGTTATAGAAATAAAAAAAAAATTCTGACAGACGTTATTTGACAAATAATTACAAAAGCTTTAATTAGTCCAAGGGAAAAGTTATACCTTTATATTACATTTTAAAACAACATTAATTTCAAAATGTCTTAAATTAGTTAAATATAAAATAAATATTTTTAAAAACTGAAGAAATATCTGCAAATAATTGTGTAATCCTAGATTATGGAAGGATGGGCTAAGCATCTAAGCAAAACAGTACCTCTAAAGAAAAGGCTAAATCACACAAAAATGTAAAAATTTTGCATGTTTGCAGTCTCTTTAGTCATTTAGTCATTTATCTACTTATAAACTTTTGTTTATAAGTAGATAAATAAGAGAATAATAAAATACTTAAATATATGGATTTAAGATGTCAATATATAAAGAATTTTCAAATTAAAAGTACTTTTATACAATAATAATCTGAAACTTCAGATACTATTAAGAAGCAATTCACAAAAGAAAAATAAAAACTTGCATTGAACATCAAAAATATTCAGCCTAACTACTGTCAAAGAAATAAAAATTAAAACAGTACTGCTGCACCATTACTTGCAATTTAAGTTGACAAAGAATTTTTTTTAAGAATATGAGGCAGAAAATAGGCACTACATACACTGCTGTTGGAAATACAACCTACTGAGCAAACTGACATGTGTGTTGCATCCTAAGAAAATAATCGTGGATGCAAATAAAGATCCACAATTGAGAATACTGAACCATAAGTTAAAATGGCTCCAAAGTCATGTTGTTCAAGGTGCAACATGAGAGGGGAAATAAGGAGAGAGAGTAGGAAAGTCTGTATGAGATTTTAATGCCAACCGGAACAGATAAACTTGTACTTGCCTAGCATGTTAATATTTTAAGTAAGCTTTGAATTGCAAAGGGGTTCATCAGCAATATATCTACCTATGTATGCATTTGAACTATATGTTATCTACAAATACATACATAGTGCAAATTCATATAAAAATCATAAATAAACCAAAATTTCAATATTACGAAGTTGATTCAATAATCATTTAACTATACTTCAAAACTACTAGCAATCCTATTGTTCAAACTTAGTAATTTGGAAAATGTCTGTAATTAATTTTAGGAGATATTTTTATTTTATTTATTTTTTTAATTTTATTTTAATTGTTGTTTATGTACAGTTTTCTGTCTTTTACTCCCATCCCAGCCCACCCCACAGGCTCCCACCTCCTTCCCTTTTCCACCCCCCCACCCTTAGTTTTTGTCCATGTGCCCTTTATACTTGTTCCTGTAAACCCTTCCCCTTTTCCCCTGAAATTCCCTCCCCTCTCCCCTCTGGTCACTATGGAGCCTGTTCTCAATTTCAATGTCTTTGGTTATATTTTTCTTCTTTGTTTGTTTCATTGATTAGGTTCCTGTTAAAGGTGAGATCATATGGTATTTGTCTTTCACCATCTGGCTTATTTCACTTAACATAATGCTCTCCAGTTCCATCCATGCTGTTGCAAAGGGTAGGAGCTCCTTCTTTCTTTCTGCTGCATAGAATTCCATTTTGTAAATGTACCATAGTTTCTTGATCCATTCATTTACTGATGGGCACCTAGTTTGTTTCCATCACTTAGCTATTGTACATTGTGCTGCTATGAACATAGGGGCGCATATGTTCTTTTGGATTGGTGTTTCAGGGTTCTTAGGATATAATCCTAACAGTGGAATTGCTAGGTCAAATGGTAGATCCATTTTTAGTTTTCTTAGAAAATTCCATACAGTTTTGCACAGTGGTTGTACCAGTCTGAAATCCCACCAACAGTGCACTAGGGTCCCCTTTTCTCCACAACCTCTCCAACACTTGTTGTTTGTTACTTTATTTATGATGGCCATTCTGACTGGTGTGAAGTGGTATCTCATTGTGGTTTTAATTTGCATCTCTCTGATAGCTAGTGATACTGAGCATCTTTTCATGTGTCTCTGGATCCTCTGTATGTCCTCCATGGAGAAGTGTCTGTTCAAGTCCTTTGCCCATTTTTTAATTGGGTTGCTTGTCTTCATAGAGTGGAGTTGTGTAAGTTCTTTATCTATTTTGGAGATTAAACCCTTGTCTGAGGTACTATTGGCAAATATGTTTTCCCATACAGTTGGTTCTCTTTTTATTTTAATACTGTTTCCTTTAGCCATGCAGAAGCTTTTTATTTTGATGAGATCCCATTTGTTTATTCTTTCCTTTATGTCCCTTGCTCTAGGGGACATATCAGTAAAAATGTTGCTGCATTAAATATCTGAGGTTTTCCTGCCTATGTTCTCCTCTAAGACTTTAATGGTGTCATGACTTTATTTAAATCTTTTATCCACCTTGAATTTATTTTTGTGTGTGTAAGTTGGTGCTTGAGTTTCATTTTTTTGCACGTAGCTGTCCAGTTCTTAGGAGATATTTTTAAATTACAAAATAGTATATACAATATAATCCCAATTATGTTTAAGGAAAACATATACAAAATAATAATATTGTGTTTAGAAAAAGACTAAGTTTGTGCATTTCTATAGCAAAGTAATAAGAATGGTTATCACTGAGTAGAAAAATTACTGGTAATAAAGTAAACATTTTAAGAATAGCAATTTATAAGTCACGGAGACATGGTATATGATGATCCTAAAGGCTTTCTATTATATTTAATTGATACATGTAATAATATACATCAATAGAGTATTAAGCATATTGTAATATTAATTAAATCAAAATACATAATTGCATGGTTAAATTATTAAAATAAATTGAATTTGGATTATATAGTAATTAAATATTAATATTATATAATATGCATAATGTAACATATCACATAAAAATAAAACTATTGTTTGAAAAGACTCACAAACAATGGTCTTGTTTAGCTCTGATTTTTAATACAACAAAAACAAGAAATATATTTTTCTTATTCCCTGATCTTCTCTATGTCCAGATGATGCTTTTACATTTCAGGAGATTATTTCTGTACATACTGAAACAGGCCAGAAATCAGAAAAGGAATAAGGAGATAATTGAGGAATGGTAAAAATTACCAATAGTTATGTAGTGCTTTGTAATTTTTAGACAATTTCACATATATAATCACGTTTAAATTCAAAACCAAGTGTGTAATGTACCCAGGGTGAATAAATGCCTATCATGGTTTTTATAGATAAAGGAACTGGGAGGCAAGGAGTTTAAGTGACTGACCCAGAGAGAGATTTTTGATTCCCTGCCTTCTCTACTATTCCACATTGAGTCAAAGTATAAAATTTTCAATCAGTAATTGCCCAACTTATAATTACCAAGCCAAACCTAAGAAAGTTTTGTTTTAAATATACAGAACTTTATTGTTAAACCAATGGAGTAAAACCAACTTCATTTTGATACTTTTGAAAACTCTACCACACCCCTAAAGAGAGAGGAAAATACCCTCAGATCTTTCAAAATGAAGAATATGATTGCTGCCCTGAATAGAAAAATGCCTGTATGGCCAAAATATGGAATCTGCACAGAATCTAGACAAGAAAACACAGAAGCCAAAACCAGTAGCCAATAAGTTTCAATCTGCTCCCTAATTTCGGGTCAATAATATAATGAAATATTAAAATATACCCCAAAGTCTATATACTGTTGCTACTAATTTTGCCTATAGGGATATGAAACTAATCTTCTCAGAAGAAGCTTGGAAACAGAAAAAGTTTATCCCAAAAACATCCAGAAATTTTCTGCTAAAGCAAACTCCAATTTTTCCAATGCTGCTGTTGGAGGCAAAGTAGCAATTTTGCCTACCACCCATAAGAATTCCACCAAATAATCTGACAGGGAAAGAATTTATCCAGTTTGACTTACACATTTCCCACAGGCATCTCTAACTAAAACTGCCCCATTGCGAACTGGTTATTCTTCACTTCTATGCATTTATCTCTGCTTATCTCAAGGATGGCAACATCTACCTGGTAACCTCAATCAAAACATGGGTGTAATCTTAAACTCCTTTCTCTCCCTTAAACTCCCTGCCGAACAATCACCATTGCCCCATGTCCACCACCAAATTCTGTCGCATTTGACTCCACCTCGCCAGCATATATCCAATTCACTTTACCCTGTTCTTGCTCACAGCGTGGTCCCCACTGCCTTAGCCCACCATCTCTTGCTTGCGTGGTTGCCATCACTTTCTAACTGCCGTCCTGCTTTTACCTTGCTGTCATCTCAAGCCTAAAGCCCACCACCTTACCCATTTCACACCCAGTTCTTCTTGGTGCCTTTTCTAAAGATTTTTAAATTCTAATTATAGAAGTAATATATATACTCACTGTAGAAAATTTGAAAATTATACAAGAACATAAAGAAGAAAAATGTTAAATCTCCCAGTTGTACTTCCCAAAGATCACTGATTTTTAAAAGTCTCTTTAAAAGCAATACAGTGAGGATATCTAAATAGTGACAACAGAAATTTGAGTGTACTGCAATGATTTTCTAACTTGGTTCATCTAATTTAGATAAAAATATAAATTTGGACCAGAGCATTTTCTTCTTTATTTCTCAGGTAATTTTAATTTTATTGTAAATTATGCTCAGTTTTCTCATTGTCTGTTATGGATATATTCTTAATGTTATCCCACTTGCTTGAAATAAAAGTGATATTGCCTTTGCTTTATAATTTGGGAATAGATTTAATCTGAAAAGAAGGAAGACATTCAGGAGGAATATTGCTTAAAAGGTACTAAGGAGAACAAAACTGAGATGATAAGAAGAAAAATTAGATTAAGGATGTGTATTGCAGTAACAAATGACCCCCAATTTCAATGACTTAGAACAACAAAGGTTTGCTTCCTGCTGATACCACATGCCTATCAAGGGTCAGCTACAACTCTACTCCATGTGATTTCACTTCAGGAGTTAGGCTAATGCAGTAACCTCTGCCTGGAGTGTGGATAATTGCTTGAGGAAGGCAAAAGAGAACATGGTAGATCAAGTCTGGCTTTTAGAACATCTTTTTAAAAATGTCCCACATCTCATTGGCCAGAGCAGTCATACAGCTCAGTTGGACATCACTGGAGTGAAAATGCATAATTCCAGCTAGAGAGAAGAATCAAATACAGACTACCCCACATGCCTGATGCTACAGTGGTATAATCTATTATGGAAGCTTTGGACACTACAATAAGACAAGAAAAATAAATAAAAAAGAAGATATAAACAGTGTTGCTAACAGATGATTACCTGCCTAGAAAAATCTAAGAGAAACAACTAAAAAATATTAGAATTGCCTACTAAGAAAGTTCATTAAGATGGCTAGTAATAAAATATGCAGAAATTAATAGCTTTCTTACATAACAGTAATAACAAGTTAAAAGGGGAAGATATGGGACTTGGTGATCCTATTCGAAGTAGGGAATTGAAATTCAGACTCCACACATTTTTAATAATACATAGCATTGCTTTTAAGCCATACATTTGTGTGTGTATGTGTATAACTTATTTAATTCTCATACCTCTTTTTATTCCCATTTTATGAGCATTGATGAGAAAAGTGAGGCAAAAAGAGTTTAAGCTAGAAAATGGCAAAGGCTGGATTCAAATCTTACTGCAGCTGCAGGGCCTGCCCTCTTCAAACTATGCTACACTGTTTCTCTTATCTACCTAAACAGTATGTACGCACATGATACAAAGATTTCGTCAAGTTAGAGGCATTATTGTTTTTATCTCCATAACTCAAGAGAAATGTGAACTTCATTAGAATCATAATCTTTATCTCACTCATGATAATAGTGAAGCAAAAGCAACTTATTAATACAGGAATAACAAAACCAAAAACAGGCTACATTCCTAAATCTACTAAGTTATTTGCATTATTTTGATCAAGCGCCTTCACCATTTTTGAATTAAAAAACTTTTTGTGGGATGATAATAGTGAATGAGTTCATTTCTTTTTTTTTCTTTTTTCTTTTTTTTTTGTGTTTCTGGAAAAATAGAAAAATGGGGTAAAATCCCAAAAGGAGATGGACCTGGGGTAGCTGTCCATGCGTATCAGGTGAGTCCGTTCTGAGCCACTGCCTGTGTTGCAGGAGGGTTCAAGATGAATTTTGAGTCATCACATAATATGGGCTTTTTGGGAAAAGAAAAACTTGTGTGGCTGGATCAGCAAGGGAAAAGAAGGCGTGAGTCCTCTGACCGCCGTCAACCCATAGAGGGAATACACTGTCCAGAGAGCTTCTGTTCCTGTAGTGTGGGTCAGTGATCCACAGACGGCGATTGCTTCTGGCTCCTTCAGCTTTTTATAGGGCAAAAATGAGACAGCAGCCTGGTCAATGGGACAATACACAGGCTGCTTGGAAATCAGTAGTTTGGAGACGAAGGTACCCGCTATTTCCTGTATTTGTCTGGTAATGCCAGCTGCCCAGCACCTGAAATCCATAGGGCAAATAGGGTTTTGTGGATCCTCCCTTTTGGGAAGCACCTCAAGTAGAGTGGGAAGCACCTCAAGTAGAGTGGAAAGATGAACTTGGTTGCAGTCCCTTCCGCTAGGAAAAGGAACATCTCCAGGTTCCAAGCAACCGTCTAGCTACTCCAGACCAAACACCCAGACTCATTTGAAGGCAGTTTTGTTCGCTGCAGCGCAGGTAGAAAGCGGACTTCAAGCTCTTGGCCTAACGATATACCAGGTCAAGTTACAATACTTGCTTCCAAGTAAATCTAAAAGGCATCCCTAATTTTAAAAAAGGAAGAAAACAGTCTAGCTAGCCTTTCCTAACACTGCAGTGATTCAAACAATACATTAATTTTTTACGTGTATTATTTTATTTGATCCTCCTAATAACAGCGTAGCAGAGAGGTTACACTCTCCATTTTACAGGTGAGTAAACTTAAGCTCCGGGAGGCAATATCACATTTTTCCAATTCCATGAGTTTGGTATGCAGCAAAGTGGAGATTTGAATTTAGACCTAAAAGATTATTCAACCGTTCTTTTAACCATTACTCTGCTCTGTCCATCTTAAACTGTTGATGACCCTTGTGACAGTGTTTAGAGGCTGGAATCAGTATAGAATGTTTCCCATATCTGGTGCATATTGTGGTACCAGGCCTTTAAATGTACGTTTGCTGAGTGAATAAATAATTGAGAAAAGACCAAATTGGAAGAAAAAAAAACAACCTAGGGTATTTTAAACTTACTGAAAATACTCTAATTTTCAATGTTGTGGCTTTGACCTTGGTAGATAGTGTAAAATTGCTTTACAGCTTGGACTTAAAGTACCTTGGAGAAAGTAGAGCTTGTGTCAGGTCAGTTTTACCGGAAGATCTCAATTCCAGTGCAAGGATGCCGTCGGACACAGGTTCATTTATTTACAACAACATACAAGGGCATGAATAAAGACAAGATGATCAAGGAGGAGGGCCAATCTCCTAAATTAAACCTATTAGAGGAGAATATATCTGAAACACAAAGAAATCCAGAGTAAAGTTGTCTTTTTGATCATGAATTTGGCAAAATATCAAGAAATTTGGAGAGTGATAAAATTCCTTTTACCTTCAAGAAAGAGAAGCAGGAGGTCTACTACCTTCATAAAGCTAAAAGAACAAATATATGCAAAAGCCAGTTAAAGACATCCACAATTTCTTGGATTATCCACATAAAAAAAAAAAAAGAAAAAAAGAAAAGCTTTTCCTTCCATGGTGTTGTTTTTCTTGGTAATAATCTAAGTATGAACTGAGATTAGTGACTCTACAGATCTTGAAGGTAGATAAACCAGAGATTGTGAACCCTAGTGAGGTGTTTGAGGACTTCGCCACAAACAATGAAGCCCGATCTTCATTACCAGAGGAAACTCCCTGAGTCATCCAAGGATGTTGCACACTGGAGGTTGGGTAGCCAGGGCTTAAGTCTCAATGGCTTTATCTGTGGTGACTCCTGTGAGTAATAATAATAGGGGTAATGACCCTTTTCTACTTCACAAAGATGTTTCACAGATTAACTAATTAATGATTGTAAAGTGGTACATCTTATTAAGTTTATTATGATCATTAAGTTCTCATGATGAAGAGATAAATTTTGAAATTTGCTGTTCAGTAGGTGGCGTTCTTCCCTCTGGATCCATTACAAGCCCCTGCTAGGTTATAGGGATGGATCATCTCTGACGACACTGGGCTCCTGATGGTTAAAGCAAAGCTCCACACCCACACTTTCTCCAGGCACAAGGAAGAGTTAAGGACATGGCTGTATTTGATTAGCACTTGAGTATTATTTGCACAAGCTTTGACACTGGGCCCATAAATAATATGTCATCAACTATATATTTCCCAGTATATTTTTAAATATAATATTAAAACTATATTAATATGTAAATTAAAATATGTAAAATAATCCTATATTTAGTATATAAAATAAAATATATAAATAAAATTATTTATGCAAGTGCCTAAATATAAGAAAATGCAATAATAATCAACATTCACAAAGCATTTAGTTAGGTACTATATAATTGCTTTATATTATTTCATTGAATCCACTCAATAATTCTTTTTTTTAAGTGCTGCTGGTAAGTTAACTTTTTTGGTCCCATATCATCAGGTGGATTGAGTGCAGCTTTCTTTTTACTATTTGAACCAGTAGGTACTCCAAATTGTGTACCAAAGAATTTTAATAGATCAGCAAAAACAAATTTTTTTCTTTTCTTTTTTAAGATTTTATTTATTTATTTTTAGAGAGAGGGGAAGGGAAGGTGAAAGAGAGGAAGAGAAACTTCGATGTGTGGTTGCCTTTCATGCACCCCCACTGGGGACCTGGCCTGCAACCCAGGCATGTGCCCTGACTGGGATTCGAAACGGCAACCCTTCAGTTAGCAGGCCAGCACGCAGTCCACTGCACCACAGCAGCCAGGGCTGAAACAAAATTTTTAAAGCTGCATCTCCCTTCAACTTCTCATTGCTCTTCATTGAATTTGCCAATTGATTAATCCCAGTTTCTTATATAATGAGAGGATAAGGGTTATAGGTTCTTTGCATCTGCAACTGAAGGACTTTTTAACATTTTATTTTACAAATGAGAAACTGAGGAGCACTGAACTAGCTATTTCCCCAAGGTCACGCACCATGTAAACTGTGGAGCTGTACATATGAACCCACGCTTTCTGAATCTAAATCGCTTCCTCTCAGCTGCTAAGCCTCACACCCTCCGGTATTGCCTGCCTATCCTCTACCCACTCCAAGAAAATGCTTACAGTAATTTAACTTCTGAAGACAGAACATAAAATTTATTTTTATTCTATAAAAAACATAAAAACATGTGATTGAATATAGGCAGAAATTGTTTATGGTGGTGCTACATTATATATTAAAATTATTTTCATTTTGAAAAAGCTTGAGTGACATTGTTTAATAAACAAGGGTTTTTTGTTGTTTACACACCTAAGTATATATTCTTCTATTGCTAAACTTCTGAATGATGTTCTTGTTTTCTTCCCCTATTAATTCAGGGAGTGTCTGTGTGGGGAACAGCTCAGGGAGGGAGGGACAGTGAGAGATGGATTATTGGCTTTAGAACTTCTGGATGAAGAAGTTTCCTGGAGATAATGACAACACCAAACCTCTGTACTTTTTCTTCCCCAGGTGGGGAGTTTGGCCCCAGGACATTGTTTAAGTGATGGAACTTAATTGGCAAGCGAACAGAGAGAAATGAGCACAGACGATTTCAGAATGCCTGGTGAATGCCACCGCTGTACTATCACCTTAAGAATGTTAATCCTTGGTATAACCAAATAATCCTATTAACATATTTTGATAATTATATATATATGATTACATATATGATGTATATATATGAATTCTTTTGCGATCACCTCTAATAAGATTAGAATACAAATATTGATTTAGATTTCAGGGGTTTTTTTCAGTGTAGAAAATGATGAAGAACTAAGCAAAAAAATCCAAAGTTTATTCTGGTTTCTCATGAAAAATATATAAATCACCATAAACTGTTTTTTAAAGATAAATTTAAACTATAACTGCAGGCAAAAAAAAAATTTCCATGAAGTGCTAGACTTTGTAAAATATGCATCAGAAAAAAAAAATGCTTCTAGAACTTTATATAAAGTCAATGCAGACTCAACTGAAAACTACAAGGGTAGCACCAGTTTTGAAGAAAACGAGGAAGTTTGGTGCTGCTGCTGCTCTTGTTACGTTACTGTTCCAGTGGCGATGAATGGACTTTTTGCCTCTGTAACTAAAGAGTCCAGAGAATATCTGACAAGTCAAGCTTGACTCAGCAGCCCAGAGACCAACCTCAAAGCCTGTTTCTTTCCCTGTCTGCCTTCTGCCTTGCTGGCTAATTTTAACACACCCTGCAAAGCCTCAATAGCCCTCCTACATTTTTTTCTTATTTATGTGAACAGGAAAGGGGATAGCTTTTATTTTTGATAAATAAATAAATAAAGACTCTATGGCAAAGGAGGAACAGATGAGGAAGAAAAGAACCAACTGAAATGCACAAAAACACAAATTATATAGACAAGCAGAATATGTCCCTTTTCATAAAATAGCTGTAACAACCCTAAGATCCACAATTAAGGATAATTGAGCTATAATAAGTTGCCAAGGAAAATCAGAGATATTAGGAGTAGTTGTTCAGTGTGTGGGGGTTGGTTTGCAAATGGTCTCAGGAAACACTCCTTCGGTGGCTGCCATCCAGCACAGCAACCCTTACTACATCTGTCATTGGTGACATGGTCCCAGGACATGCTCCTTGTGCTGAGGGGGAAAAATGGCTGGGCTCTAAAATAATAGTCTACATAGGGAGTACAGTCAATAATACTGTAAAAAAAAATAAAAAATAAAAATTTTAAATAAAAATAAAATAAAATAAAGTAATAGTCTAACACTATTTTGAAAATACATAGTAACTGAACTGCAACAATTAACACTCTACAGGGGACACAAGCAAAATAAATCATAACATTATACACTTTTTAACATTGTTTTTCCGAATAATGTATATGCCATACAACTACAGTTTTACAACATTTTCTCAAACCTATCTAAAATTCACCAGAGACCGTCTTCACATGAGAGCTTTATAAAACATCCTGAAAAAATTGCAAGGGGATAGTTTTTCAAAGCCAAAACAACTCTTCAAATGTCTTCTTGCCTTGAAATTATAGTATCTCATGGCAAAAGCTTAAGTAGATATATTTGTCATGTATACAAATCACTTTTCTATAAATTACCTATGTAAAAACATTTATACTTGGATTGACTTGGAAAAATACCACAAAGTTTCTGTTCCAGTTATCTCAAGTATAAATTGGAGATAATAATGGCAGTTCTCCCTAATTCATTTGGATTAGAAGAGTTTATTTAGAGCATAGAAAAAATAAGAAACTGTTCAAACACAGATTCATTCAGATTTGCCTGTTTTGAACTTGACAAGGCCATCAACCTCAAGCTGGGACACAGTTTCTGGAGAAATACACCTGGCATTGAGAGAAAAGGAAGAGAGACAGGCCTAGAATAAATTAAGGCAAACACATTCTGGCCACTAACACAGAGACAGACACTGAAGTCAGACTGCTCTCTCGTGCACCTGTCTCCCATCGCTGTCACTTTGAGAAGTGATGATGTATCATACATACACAAAAAGTTGGGGAAACGTCCCTGCTCTCAAAACCTAAAGTTTAATTCATAGAAATGGGGATATTTTGTGCACCATCTGTTGCAGATGGGCCCTTTCTCTCTAGTGCGGCATTCCAAGAGCTAGGAAATAGTCTGAGATTCTTTCATTGGTCCCTAATTCACTCTTTTAGAGTGTCAAGCCCATGCCTACCCCAGGACCTTTGCACTTGCTATCCCCCCATCTGAACAACAATTTCCCAGGTCTTTGCAAAACTTGCCCCTTCACTTCCTTCTGTTTTGTTTTTTTTTTCCAGATGAAACTACTGTGGAGGCCTACCTTGATCACTCTCCTGAAGGTACAACTCTACTTTCCCATCCCTGCCCAGCACTCTTTGCTCACCTTTCCAGCTCTGTGAAGATAGCCTGACTCCCTCAGTTGCATTCAGTTCATTTAATAGTCAGTAGTCACTCATCAAATCCTCCCTGTGTACCAGACTTGCTAAATAATTTATGCACATTATATTTCTAAATCCTCACCACAGCTCTAGAAAATCTGTATCAATACCTCCATGTCACAGGTAAGGAAACTAAACCTAGAGAGGTTAGGTAACATGCCTCAAATCATAAAGCAAAATCAACAGTAGTTAATTGAGCATCTAGTACATGGAAGGCATTTTGCGGGCTGAGGATATCTAAATTGACCCTACTATACCCCTGCTTTCAAGGAGCCTGCAATCTAGTTAAGAAGAAAAAAACAGAAAAACGTTGTTTACAATATAAGTGAAAGGAACAGACAAGAACTGCAATGACTCAAAAGTGAGAGGAATTTCTTTAAAATGGAAGCAGAAGGATCTCACAGACATTGGGGACTGAACATTTGTGCCGCCCCCCCCCCAAATTTATACACTGCCAATCTAACCCCCATTGTGACAGAATTCAGAGGTGTGACCTTTGGGCAGTGATTAGGTTTAGATGAGATCATGAAGGTGGGGTCCTCAAAATGAAATTAGTGCCCTCGTGAGAAGAGACCAGAGAACTTGCTCTCTCTCTTTCACTCTGTCCACCGTGCGAGGACACAGTGAGAAGACAGCCATCTACAAGCCAGGAAGAGAGCCCTCACCAGGGAACTAATCTGCCAACACCTTGGCCTTGGACTTCTAGCCTGCAGAACTACAAGAAATAAATGTCTCTTTTTTAAGTCATCTAGTTTATGGTATTTTGTTATAGCAGCCCAAGCTAAGACAACAGACAAGCTGTGATTTGAGCAGAATGTAAGGAGAAGTAGCATTTTAATAAATAAAGGGATGTTCCAGGCCAGGGGAGTGTTTCCTTTTAACAACATATCAGTTCATCGACTTATAGCATATTAAACAATTTCCAGGTAAAACTGAATTTAAGACAAAACAACTTAAGACCAACAAATATCTGTGTTGCTCTTTAAAGATACTCAGAGTAAGTCTAAAACATATATAGATTTAGAGAGGTGGGAATAATATATCTATATAAACAGGAAAAACAGATGAAAGAGATGATACCAAGCATAGCTCTCTTTCTGTAACACTGGAAGAAAATCTTTGTTAAATCCCCAATTCCCCTGTGGTAAACTGGAGTGGCTGATGACGATTTGCAAGTGTATATGTTTTACTTTGTCACAGAGTTTTCCCCTCAGAGAAGCACCTGTAAATGACATTTTTTGACTCCATGATTTTAGTTCAAAACAGCTCAGTCTGACAAGTTAAGACATGAATTTTCCATCTGCCAACAATGTAAACTCAACCTGGGATCTGAATATTCTGGTGATGTTTTCCTGCCTCTTACATCATTATTACCAGGGGAAAAAATCTCTATATTCAAAAGTTAGCTGACAATTGAGTTCATTACGCCGATGGCAAAAATAGCAAGCACGTTCTCCCACAGCAGTCCTAGTTCTGCCCTTCTGGACAGGTTTGAGATCATGACCTTGGGAAATGTGCCTTAAGACAAGGAGGGACTGCTCAGTGGCTCTCGACCTTGGCCATACAGTATCACCTGGGATCCTTTTAAAACTCCTAATGCTCAGAATCTCTGGGAGTGGAACTCAGGCATCTATATATTTTTAAAGTTGCCAAGGTGATCCCAATGTGCAGCTAAGGTTCAGAGTCACCATTTCCATTTGTCCGGTGGTTTCAACACTGCATTTACATCAGAATTACCTAGGCAGATTTTACAAAACACTGATGTCCAGATAACACCCACAGAGGGGCTGATTCTACTGGTTGGAATAAACATTATTTAAAAACTCCCCAGGGGATTCTACGAGGCACCCAGGGTTGAGAATTACTGTGGTTACTGATCTGTATTTGTCACCGTATTCACACAATTCCTTTCTGGGAAAATGTTGATGGAAAAATCAGAGTGAGGTTTTCAGTAATAGAAAACCCCAAAATCAAAGGGCTAAAGACAACCCCCAAGATTGTAGAGAAGTTCATCCCTGACCATGGCTTTCTGAGTCAAAGGTATTCTGAGATCAGTTCATCAATTTATACTACGTAAACTAAGACTAAGCACAAATCAAAGATTGTGAGGAATCTTTGATAAGGAAGTTCTTCATTACTCAGAATATTCAAGTTCAGAAATATCAAGCTTTCAAAAAGTTTGTCTCGAGCTCTTGTTCAGGCTGGAGAGAAAACAGGAATTTTTTGCTCCTCTTCCCTCCTCTGTACTGACAGCTCCCAATTATTGAACTGCCTGATGTTCCTTCAACCCTTAGTATTCAGCATGTGCAAAGTTGAAATCTTCCTCTCTGCATCTCTTCAGCCTCCCATTTCACTCTCTCTCCAGTGGCCCCACAATGTCTTTCCCTGCCCAAGTTCAAAGCTTAGAGTCCCTTTCTGTCACTTTTTCTTTTTTTGGTGGGTGGGGGATCAAGTTAGAAATCACAGGATGTAAATTCTTCCCCTCTCAGGTCTAATGTCCATCCTTTCCTTTGCATCTCTCCAAACTGTGCTATGCTAGACCCCCATTCTCTTCTACACGTGAATTATTGAACATTATCACCCATATTCTCCTGCCCTTCTCCTCTCAGTAGCTTTTATCCATCATGACACACTCAACTTACTTGAGCAGACTTTTTATCTTGTCACTTTCCTGTTTATAAAATCTTTTTTTTTCAAGATATCATCCATCCATTTATTTTACACTATTTTCCAAATTTCATATTTCCAACTCCTCCCGGGGGCATTTCCTTCTTTATTTTTTCACTGAAGCCTTGAATCGGTCCACTCTTCCTTCTGCTCACCCAAATCCTACCTATGTTTAAAAGCCCACTAAATACAAAAGCCACTGTCACAAAGGGTCCTGGCTTTAAAACTCAGTATAAGAATTGAAATAAGCTGAACTTAATATTTGGTGACTAATCTTCAAGTAAAACATAAACTGCATTTTAAGTTTGAGACAGAATGAAGAACAGCCACGGTGTTGACAACCATTTGCGCTGGAACCACCCATGTGATGCCCAGCTCTGCTGAGCCCAAGCCAGTGACTCCTGATAAACTCAATGGCCACTTGTTCCAAGCAAGTCCAGAGCAGCAGGAAGCAGGAGAGAGCTATGCTCCAGAATAACTGGACCCGAGAAAGGTAGTACATCCTGAAAATACACTTAAAATAAAAGACTAAGAATTGAAGAAAAGCAGAGCTCCTTCACCTGAGTGGGCCTCCGTCTCCATGAAAGGTAGTCCAGATCCATGAAGCCTGTAAGACATCATCATAAAGCACAAGAGTGGAGCACTTCATGACTTAAACATTTATAAGAAAAACAGACATTATTAGTTGTTTGAAGTTCATTTTACAGATAACTACCTTTACACAGAATCATTTGGACTGCTCCTCCTAGGATGGAGAAGTTTCCAGAATGGCAATTTCCACTGAGTTTCTGCAGAAACTCAGATTGCAATGGTGATGGTGCCCTGCATGGCAGGCGATGCCTAGCAATCTGAAATTACACTGCGGCCCAGCATCTTATGAAAGGGCAGGGACCTCTCCCCACAGGCTGCATGTCTGTGTTTCCATTTTCAATTTGGGGCCTGTCAGGGTATGCAGGCCAGGGCAAATTATTATCTCCTTGTGATGTCAGATCTTTGTAGGATTTTTGTTTCTTTTTGATATTGAATCACCCAGGGTTGTATACGGCTGTTTCTATTAATAAAAAGTGTTCTGCTGAGTTTGATATATTTCTTTTCATTATTTTCAAAAGAAACATTGAATTGCTTTTCTGGAGGACGGTTTTCAATCCCCTTCTGCATTTTCCTTGTGTGTACACTATTGTCATTGAGGTTACAGAACTTGGGAGAAAAAAAATTCAAGAATAGAAGTGGAAGTCATGTTATGAATACAATTCATGCTGTGAATTTTTTTCCCCACAGAGCACAGCTTTCCTGACACCCCCTGCATCTGAGACTGCATCGTCTGAGCTGTAGTTACACTGTGCATAGTCCAATCATAGCATCTATTATTCTGCGATGTCATTCTGCTCTGACATTGCTCTCTCCCACTAGACATGCATCTCCTTTAGGACAGGAACTGTATCATTCATCTCTGCATTTTCCTTGCCTATGACAGTGTCCAAAAAATGTCTGTGGAATTAGGCAGCAATATAATTATGTGCTTTTAGACCTATAGGAATCAGAACTTACATTTATATAAAGACTAAAGAAGAAACAAAACTATAGCAAAGTGTAAAGAAGATGCTGGAATACAAACTATTCCTTGAGGAAAAATATTAGAAATGATTATAGGAAAATTTGAGATGCTTCTTTTTGTTTTCTTTTTTCTTTCTTTCTTTCTTTTTTTTTTTTTTTTTTTTTTTTTTTTTTTTTTTTTTTTTTTTTTTTTTTTTTTTTTTTTTTTTTTTTTTTCTTCTCAGAAGCATGGAAGTGTCCATGCAAGAAAACCTAACAAGACAGGGATCTTCTGTGAGGCCAGGCTCAGGATCTCTACACATACGTAGTGCCTTCTTCTGGGAACATTTTGGGGACAAAAGTAAAGGGGCCTGAGTTTCTTCAGTCAAGCAAGGAGTTGCCACAGGAGGTGAACCAATGAGAATAATTTAAAAGTTTAAAGTGGAAGGGTTAGAATTTTTAAAATACTCAAGTTTGTCCATGCACAAATTTTAGCTTTTACTGAGATTAAATAAAACTGGCTAAATCTAATGAACTTTTTGGCATCAGAATAAACAGCGTGGTGATATAAAAATAGATATGCTAGCACTTCCCCAAATGGAAACAGAAATGGATTTTTTTGTTTGTTTTTGTTTTTGTTCTGTTCTGTTCTGTTTTGTTTTTTTGCAAGGGCTTGGAATGCCCCCTAAGCATGTAGAATTTGAAGTATCTAAGAATTAATTTTACATAGTTTTTAAGGGGTACAGACTCTGGAGTCAGATGACTTACATACAAATCTCAGATTTTCTGCTTACCTGCTGTGTGACTTTGCAAAAGTTTCATCTCCCTGTACCAAGTTAATTCAGAGGAAATATGTGGCCCTATCTCATTTATGAAATTTTTGTGAGGATAAAGCAAGATGACAAAGAGTAAGGAGTCCACAAATATTGGTTCTTCTACTAATAATCACCCTATTTAGGGTTGTTGTAATTTATGATCTGCATAAGACCATTGGACACTATTTTATGGTTCCATGTTGAGAAAGCTGAGAAAACAGCTGGCATAAATGTGACCCTTAAATGTAAGGTTGACACTAGAGGGGGAGAAACAGGTCTTGCATGTTCAAAAGTGAGAGGTTTGATCCTGGAAGATGGCAGCATGGTAGGAGGAGGCAGATTCCACCTCCCTCTACACATGGGAGAAAAACCTAGCCAATCTACAGAGGAACAGAGCAGACAGTCAACAGTACCACGGCATATATGAAAATAGGAGATCAAAAACTCTAGCGGACATTGAAAAACCAGAGAGTAAGGAGAATTCTTCAGGACAATAAGAGCCCAGAGATCAGCGTGGAGACCAGGGTGGCTGAAGCCCCAGGCCCGGGGCTTGTCAGGTCTGCCACAGGACTCTAGTGATGGAGCCGGGTCAACCACTCACTCCCCAACCAAACAAGGGTTGAGCAGCAATGGGAGAGACCTGGTTGCTTGAAGTCGCAGAGAGAGAAGTTAAGGTCTGAGTGGCAAACACGCTGGGGCTGTGAGCACCCACTCATAGCCCTGGGGAGTGCACTCCAGAACCTGTGCAACCAGAGGTGCCTGCAACTGGAGGAGGGGGCTTTGTGGAAGCCCATGATGGGAACCCGGGGAGTGTGAGTGATCCATGAGAGAACCAGAGCCCACTCATGTGAACCCAGGGAGTGAGCTCGATCCATGGGAAACCCAAGCTCATGCCTGTGAACTTGGGCAGTGTGCGCACTACACAGGAGAACTAGAACTCACACCAGTAAACACTGGGAGTATGCACAATCCGTGGGAAACCTGGAGCTCACCCCCATGAACGCAGGGTAAGCACACTCAATTCAGGAAACCCATGGAGCCCACACTTGTCGTAACTCTGGCAGTGCACATGCTCCATAAGAAACCTGGAACTCACACCGTAAACCATGGACAGGGTGCATGCCTATAGGATACCCGGAGCTCACACCCATAAACTCAGGGAAAGCAGGCCCAGGGCCCATGCCCCGAGGCCCTATGCAGAGAAACAACAGGCTAGCTCTGGGGAGAGTAGCCCAAAGCTGACTGAGTGCTGAAGAGGGAGAAAAGCATACCGTACCCCTAGGCCCATTGCAGCCAGCAAGACCAGAAAAACCAGCTTGGCAAGTATGAAACCAGCAAGAGGTTTTTTTTTCTTTTTTCTTTTTGTTCTTTTTTTAAATTATAATTTTTATTATTTTTATCTTTTTTATCCCTCAGTTCCTTTTGATTCTCCTTCCTTCTTTCTTCTTTAATTCCTTCTTCCTTTCTTTCCAATTTTACCTCTTCTTCCTTCCTCTATTTTTTCTTTTCTTTTTTCATTTTTTTCTTTTCCCTTTTTAAATACCCGAGTGAGACAAAAAACAAACAAACATGGAACTGTGAAAAAAACAGAGTTGGATCCAAAGAGGGGGCATTCCAACAGCTGAGACAGTGGAAGCAGTGAACACCAGGACACCCAAAGGAGACTACACCACTGAATCTCATAGATATTCTACCACAGAAGTTCACACCATAAACCCAGGGAGCCAGAACAGATTAACTTAAGAAGCTGAGGCTAACAAAAAGAGTCTCACGGACAATGGGAAGACAAAGAAACAATCCCCAAATGAAAGGAAAGGAGGAAGCACCAGAAAGAATGCTAAATGAAACAGAGGCAACTCAACTATCAGATATTGAGTTCAAAGCAATAGTTGTCAGGAAGCTCCATGAGCTTGCAATGAGCTACCAGAAGCTACAGGGAAGCTACAATGAACTCACTGCAAACTATATCAACATGGAAAAGGAAATAGAAACCATCAACAAAGGCCAAGAGGAAATGAAGAATACAATTTCTGAACTGAAGAACACAGTAGAAGAAATCAAAAGCAGAACTGATACAGCAGAAGATCGGATCAGCAAGTTGGAGGACAAAGTAGAAAAAAACACCCAGAAAGAACAAGAAAATGAAAAGAGGCTCAGAGAGAATGAAGAGGGATTAAGAGAAATGCAAGACAATATGAAATGTAATAATCTCCATATAATAGGGATACCAGAAGGAGAAGAAGAAGAGCAAGGGATAGAAAACCTATTTGAAAAAGTAATGATGGAAACTTCCCTAATTTGATGAGAGAAAAAGTCACACCAATCCAGGAAACACAGAGAGTCCCAATCAAGAGGAACCCAAAGAGGCCCACATCAAGACACATCATAATTAAAATGGCCAAATACCAAAACAAAGAGAGAATCTTAAAGGCAGCAAGGGAGAAAAAGAAAGTAACGTACAAGGGAGCCCTGATAAGGTTAGCAGCTGACTTCTCAATGGAAATGCTCCAAGCCAGAAGAGAATGGCAAGAAATATTCCAAGTAATGAGAACCAGAGGCTTGCAACCAAGACTACTTTACCCAGTAAGGCTTTCAATCAAGATAGAAGGCCAAATAAAGAGCTTCTCAGACAAAAGAAGTCTAGAAGAATACACCTCTACCAAACCAATTCTGCACGAGATGCTAAAGGGACTGCTTTAAGGAAAGGAAGGAAAAGAGAGAAAGAGAGGGAGGAACATAGGTATGAAAATGGCAATGAATCAGTACCTATCAATAATAACCTTAAATGTAAATGGATTAAATGCTCCAATCAAAAGACATAGAATAGCTCAATGGATAAGAAAGCATGACCCACACACATGCTGCCTACAAGAGACCCACCTCAGGACAAAAGACTTACACAGACTCAAAGGGAAGGGCTGGAAACAAATTTTCCAAGCAAATGGACAGGAAAAAAAAAGCCGGGGTAGCAATACTCATATCAGACAAAATAGACTTCAAAAGAAGAGCCATAAAAAGAGACCCAGAAGGTCACTTCATAATACTCAAGGGAAGAATCCACCAAGAAGACGTAAACATAGTAAATATATATGCACCCAACATAGGAGCACCTAAATACATCAAGAAAATCTTAGAGGACCTCAAGAAAGATATTGACAGCAACACAATTATAGTAGGGGATTTTAACACCCCACTGTCAAAAATGGACAGATCTTCCAAACAAAATATCAACAAAGATATTGTGGCATTGAACAACACTCTAGATGAAAAGGACTTAACTGATATATACAGAGCACTTTATCCCAAAGAAACTAAATACACATTCTTTTCAAATGCACATGGAACATTTTCAAAGATAGACAACGTGATAGGACACAAAACTAGCCTCAACAAATTCAAGAAAATTCAAATCATACCAAGCATTTTTTTCTGACTACAAGGGACTGAAACCAGAACCCAACACCAAGGGGAAAAACCCAAAACACTCAAAATCATGAAGATTGAATAGCATGCTATTAAATAATGAATGAGTCAAGAATGAAATTAAGGAAGAAATCAAAAAGTTTCTGGAAACAAATGAAAATGAACTCACGGTGACCCAAAAGTTATGGGATACAGCAAAGGCAGTCCTGAGAGGGAAGTTCATAGCAATACAGGACTACCTAAAAAAGATAGAAACATTTCAAACAAACAACTTAACCCTATGCCTACAAGAACTCAAGGAACAACAACAAAGACAACCCAGAGCAAGTAGAAGGAAGGAAATAACCAAGATCAGAGCAGAATTAAATGACATAGAGACTAAAAGCACAATTCTAAGGATCAATGAATCCAGGAGCTGGTTCTTTGAAAAGATAAACAAAACTGACAAGCCTTTAAGCAGGCTCATCAAGAAAAAAAGAGGACTCAAATAAACACAATCAGAAATGAAAGAGGAGAGATTACAACTGACACCACAGAAATACAAAGGATTGTAAGAAATTACTATGAAGAACTGTATGCCAAGAAATTTGAAAACCTAGGTGAAATGGGCAAGTTTCTAGAAAAATATAATCTCCCAAAACTCAGTGAAGAAGCAGAAAGTCTGAACAGACCAATAACAGCAGATGAAATTGAAGCAGTAATCAAAAAACTCCTGACACATACAAGCTCTGGACCAGATGGTTTCACAGGAGAATTTTACAAAGCATTTAAGGAAGAGCTAACCCCTATCCTTCACACAGACTATTCCAAAAGCCCCAAAATGATGGAAGATTCCCAAACTCTTTTTATGAAGCCAGCATCATCCTAATCCCCAAACCAGATAAAGACACAACAAAGAAAGAAATCTTCAGGCCAATATCGCTGATGAACATACAAGCTAAAATCCTCAACAAAATATTGGAAAACCGCATCCAACAATACATTAACAAGATCATACACCATGACCAAGTGGGATTCATTCCACAGATACAAGGATGGTTCAATATACACGAATCAGTAAATGTAATACATCACATAGACAAAAGCAAAGACAAAAATCACATTATCATATCAATAGATGTGGAAAAACCATTTGATAAGGTACAACACCCATTTACGATAAAAATACTCAGCAAAGTGGGAATAGAGGGAGCATTCCTCAACATAATAAAGGCAATATATGAGAGACCTACAGCCAACATCATACTCAACGGACAAAAACTAAAATCTTTTCCTCTAAGATCAGGAATAGGACAAGATTGTCCACTTTTGCCACTTCTATTCTATATAGTATTGGAGGCCTTAGCCACAGCGATTAGATAAGAAAAGGAATCCAAATCAGAAAGGAGGAAACAAAACTATCATTACTTGCAGATGACATGATAGTGTACATAGAAAATCCTATAGACTTGGCCAAAAAGCTGCTTGACCTAATAAATGAATTTGGCCAAACAGCTGGGTACAAAGTCAATATCCAGAAATCAAAGTCTTTTTTGTATAACAACAATAAAACAGTAGAAGCAGATATCAAGAAAAAAATCCCATTCGATATAGCAAAAAGAAAAATTAAATACCTAGGAGTAAACCTATCCAAGGACATATGCAGAAAACTGTACAACACTGAAGAAAGAAATCAAGGAAGACACAGACAAATGGAAGCATATACTGTGTTCATGGATCAGAAGAATTAACAGCGTCAAACTGTCTATACTACCCAAAGCAATTTACAAATTCAATGCAATATCTATTAAAGTACCAATGGCATATTTCACAGACATAGAACAAACACTTCAAAAATTTATATGGAATCATAAATGACCCCAAATAACTGTAGCAATTTTGAGAAAGAAGAGCAAAGTAGGAGGGATCACAATACCTGACACCAAACTGTATTACAAGGCCACTGTATTCAAAACAGCCTGGCACTGGCATAAAAACAGGCACATGGACCAGTGGAACAGAACAGAGAGCCCAGAAATAAACCCAAGTCTCTACGGTCAATTAATATTCGACAAAGGAGGCAGCAACATAAAATGGAGTAAAAATAGCCCCTTCAACAAGTGGTGTTGGGAGAACTGGACAGCTACATACAAAAAAAAAAAAAAAAAAAAAAAAAAAAAAAAAAAAAAAAAAAAAAAAAAAAAAAAAAAAAAAAAAAAAAAAAAAAAAAAAAAAAAAAAAAAAAAAAAAAAAAAAAAAAAAAAAAAAAAAAAAAAAAAAAAAAAAAAAAAAA
>PVKU01001487.1:0-297688 GCA_004027475.1 Anoura caudifer | reverse complement strand
TTCTGGAGCCAATCTTCTCCAAGCTCCCACGCAGGCGCTGTGACTTGAGGTTCCTCCCCCAGTCATGTCTTGGGGGGGGTCCTTTCCATCCCTCTGGCTCAGAGCATGGTCACAGCTATTTAACACATCTAAGCTACTAGCCAAAGGCTATGGATATGTTAAAGGACTATGCCATGGATTAGCAGCTCTGCATGTCCCTGCTCCATGTGTCCCTTCCCCCAACTCACACCTGTGGGGGAAGGGGTGAGGACATCTTATATGTCCCTCTAATATTCCCTGGACACCCTGAGTTCTGGGCCCATTCCAAATCCCTATTTTGGGGGCCCCCCTCCTGGCTGCACCCTGCAACAATAGGGGTACCAGAAGGGGAAGAAAAAGAGCAACAAGTGGAAAACTTATTTGAACAAATGATAAAGGAGAACTTCCCCAATCTGGCAAAGGAAATAGACTTCCAGGAAGTCCAGGAAGCTCAGAGAGTCCCAAAGAAGTTGGACCCAAGGAGGAACACACCAAGGCACATCATAATTACATTACTCAAGATTAAAATGAAGGAGAGAATTCTAGAAGCAGCAAGGGATAAGGGGACAGTCACCTACAAAGGAGTTCCCATCAGACTGTCAGCTGATTTCTCAAAAGAGACCTTCCAGGCAAGAAGGGGCTGGAAAGAAGTATTTGAAGTCTTGAAAGGCAAGGACCTACATCCAAGATTGCTCTATCCAGCAAAGCTTTCATTTAGAATTCAAGGGCAGATAAAGTGCTTCCCAGATAAGGTCAAGTTAAAGGAGTTCACCATCACCAAGCCCTTATTATATGAAATGTTAAAGGGACTTACCTAAGAAAAAGAAGATAAAAAATATGACAGTAAAAAGATAGCAAACTCACAGATATTAATGACCATACCTAAATCAAAAGCAAACTAAGCAAACAGCTAGAACAGGAACCGAATCACAGAAATGGAGATCGCATGGAGGGTTAGCAATAGGGGAGAGGGAAAAGGAGAGAGGGGGAAAATGTACAGAGAGTAAGTAGCATCGACAGTGGATAGAAAATAGACAGCGGGAGGGCAAGAATGGTGTGGGAAATGTAGAAACTAAAGAACTTATGACACATGGACATGAACTAAAGGGGGGGAATGTGGGTGGGAGGGGGTGTGCAGGGTGGAGAGGAATGATGGGGGAAATGGGACAACTGTAATAGCATAATCAATAAAATATATTAAAAAATACCCACACTTGTTTTTTTAAACATGCAATTTGCACCACTGTAAAACGAAAAACTGAAAGAATGGGTATAGCAGCTATTGTTTCAACCTTGGCAGCAGTGACAGTAATGAAAACATCATACCAATGTCTAGTCCAATGAAACTCTTGGGTTTCTATATTTTGTGTGGGCAACTAAATAAACCAAAAATAGGGTACAAAGAGAAGCTGTATAACTTTGGCCTAAACACACTGTGTATGTCTATTGTAGTTTAGTTGTAAAACTAAGCTATTACTAAAAACTGAAAATGATTTTAAGAAACCCCAAGAAATTTTGTAGTTTATTACTTGTAGGAAATAAAAGTAAATACTCAAATTTACCACCAGCCTCCTTTCAGGCTGTAAAACCAAGACACTGGCTGTGTTGCAGAACGAGAAATAGACTAAGAGGACTATAAATTTTCAACGGCACAGCCAAACCATGAATGTAGGTAGAAAGTCATGCTGACTCGATTCATTTGGGCAGAAATGACACCTTCTAGATTACAAAATCCATATATTGATGTAAGCTTAATTTTACAGCCAGCATCACGCAGAATCAGGCTTATCTGACCTCTCTGGGCAACAAAGCTCTCTGATATTTACAAATGTAAAATAAGCAATTACAACTAAACTTTTGGTAAAATGCCTTATTATTATCAACCGGTTTTTCTTCTTTAAAAAAATTTTTTATTTTTTTATTTTTAGAGAGAGGAAGGGAAGGAGAAAGAGAGGGAGAGAAACATCAATGTGTGGTTGCTTCTTGCACATACTCTACTGGGGACCTGGCCTGCAACCCAGGCATGCGTCCTGATTGGGAATCGAACCGGCTACCCTTTGGTTCACAGGCCAGCGCTCAATCCACTAAGCTACACCAACCAGGGCCAATTTTTCATATTAAATTGGTAAAAAAACAAAAGTATGAGTGAAATTTTCTTTTATGCTAAAGTTATGTGTAAAATTACCTATAGGAATTGCTCTTTCATTACCTTTCCTATTCCAAAGAGAAATTATACTAGAGATGTTTAAGTTTGTTTATTCTTTTCTCTCCCTTTATGTACTTCTCTTAACATAAAATTGTCCGGGTGCTTCCTGCTATAAATTTAGGAGTAATAGGCAGTCTGCAGGCTCAGCTTAATCAATTTTCCTTATTCTTTAAATTTGATTCAGGCTTAGTTTAAACTTAATTTCACAACTGTAGCCAATATTTCACTTATAGACATGAAAAATTTAATTCTTTGAATGGTTACTCGGCATACCCATTATGAAAACCTAAAACAATTCTATTTAGAAACCACCTAAAACAGCGTGGGATGCATTTCGTATTGTACTCTTTGTTTGTCCACTAACCTTATGGTCTACTCTTACTAATGGTGACATTATTGGCTATGAAGGATATCAGAATAACAGCCCACAATATTCTATGTAATATATGAAAGAAATGACACATGAAAATTGACCCCCTTTCCTCAAGCACATTGCATTTGGACGCCTTGCATATCAGTGCTAAACTTCACTTTTCCTGCAGTAACACCACCCCCACTTCTTTCCATGGGAACAAGCAAAGTTTAAGGCCTTGAATCCCCAATACATTAATGATCTATCACGGAACTAATTTTTAACAATAATGAAGTCAATATGCTTTACCTAATTTATAAAAGTTGTTGTCTAGGACAGCACTGTCCAGTAGAAATTTCTGGGTTGGAAAAGTTCTGTATCCACAGTACCTAACAGGCAGCCACTAGCCACGTGAAGCTAATGAGTTCTTCAACTGTGGCTAAGAAGAAACTGAATTTTCAATTGCATTTAATTTTAATTAATTTAAAGTTAAATGCCGCCAGCCATTGGATTACTATTGGCCTAGTAGAGCCTTCAAACATTAAGATAAGTGTGCAAGTGGAAAGCAGATTATGGGCCATCAGGAATCTTAAATTGTCAGCATTGTATTTTTACACTGTTATTGATTCCCTCAGTATGACTTTTTCTAGAAGGTTCGCATTTCAAAAAAAAAAAAAAATGAAATACAAGCCAATCAGGTTCTTCAGGCTGCTTTTCTGTATGAATCATCTTTTTTTTAAAAGAGGTGTAAGACTGATTTTATTGTCAACTCTGCCCCTCTTCTACAGATAAAGTTCAGTGATTAGGTTCCTGCATTTTTTTTAGGGTATTCTCCTGGAAAACATGGTTTCCATACTGCAACTAAGTGACAGGAACTTTTCCATTAAATTAACACAGACAGCACAAATGTTCTTTTCCAAAAGCGGAGACTGGAACCATGGGCTCCTCACGTTGCCTGTTACATCTGTTTATGCGTACAGAAGTGACATCTACTTCGTAGGCAGAGAATGCCAATTTCTTGGGAAAGCACCCAGAATTCGGTGAGACTTGAAAAAAAATTTCACTGTTCAAAATAAAGGACACATAGATTAGCTACAAAGCCCTTTCAAAATCAAGGGAGAAAATATTTTCCTCCCAGAGTGTGGATTCTGCATATAGACTTGCCTGCATTCCTAACCAGCCATAATCATTTGCTGCTGATAAAGCCAGTGGGTAAGTTACACAACCTAAACCTCAGTTTTCCTATCTGTAAAATACCCATAATAACAGTTCTGTTAGAAAATCTTGTGTAAGACTTTGAAATGGGCAAAAGAGTCCTGGGTGTCCTTTCAATGGAATGCTGGATGTTAACCTCAGGAATGTGGAGTTTTCTGGTTTTACAGTGTCCTGAACCTCTGACTGCCTTTATTTTACTAATCTATAAGCTTTAGAAATTCATGGTAATGTTAATGGTTCTTATATATAGATGAAGAGAATGATTTTGTTTCTAAGAGACACAATTTAATACTGCCTGTGGAACAGATAATTCAAAAGATTGTATTTTAGTACCTTATACAATATTAACCAATTTTGCTTCTTTTCTGATTGTCCATAAAGGTCTGTTCCTCACAGTTTCATATGGCTGTGTTGCAGTATCTTGCTGGTTCCCTCCTTAATTAATGAATCAAATAATATTTTTGACACATCTTCATTTTACTTTTCTATGGGTCATGTTTTACTTTCTTGAAAAACTGTCCGTTAAGAATTTCTACTCCACAGAGTTTGAAAAGATTGGTTCAAAGGCCTACAATGACTGTTACACTCAGTTTCATGGTTTGCAGTTAGGCTGTAACTGCAGTATTTTTGGGGGGAGGGGTAGGAAAGAGGGGATACTGAGCCTTTATTTATAAAAGGGTGAGGGTCTGAAAAACAATGTCCTGCCACGAATGTCAGAGGACCTCGTCAGTCATCCCTTTCCTTTTAGCAGCTGAGGCTGAAGGTCAGGGTGGGTGGAGTGCAGTAGCCTAGGTGGAGGCCACAGGGGATCTGGGCCTCGGCCTAGCCAGGTGTGGGCCTTCCGGGCCAGCAGAAAGGCCTGGGGATTTAGATGCCCTGGGGTCACAGAGTTAGCTGCAGACTTTGTGGGGCTCCAGCAGCGGGCAGCGCAAGACCCCAGTTCCCGCGGAACCAATGTCCCAGCAGAAAGGCGGGCAGGCCCTGCCAGCGAAGGCCGTGCCCCAGGCCCGCGAGGCCCCTCGCCCACCGACGAGGGGGTGGGGCGGCCTCGCCCCGGGCCGGTGCTTTTCGCCCTCAGTTGGCCGCCAGAGGCTCCCTCTCTCTCTCTCTCTCTCTCTCCTGGGATTTTGCTGCCGGGCTCTCTCTCTCTCTCTCTTTCTGCGGCCCTAGAGTTAATCCCATCAGCCGAGGTGAGGCACCTGTTACCCCAGGCCTTCCTCACCCCCGCGGCCTCTCCCGCATTACACCCCGACTCCCTGGCAGGCCAAACGGCCAGCGCGGGTGACCGCACGTGGGCGAAGCCCCTTCCCGGGCCGGGACGTCCCGGCCCCAGGCCGGCCCGAGTGTGCGAGCGCGCCGGGCCGGCCGCCGCCCGCCATGGCGTTGGGGAGCGCCGCACGCCTCCTGGGGTCGCCCGCAGCGGGCAGGGCGCGCGTGGGGGCCCCGGCGCGAGTGGAAGCGGCCGCCGCAGCCACCCTCGGCGCTGCGCCGCGAGGAGTGGGTGGAGGGCACCGAGCGGGCGGTGCGGAGCGGAGCGGCGGCCACCGGGGGGCGGGGGCGCCTCGGAGGAGGGGTGGGAGCGCGGCCGCCCGACCCTCCCGCAGGCGGCGGCTCCCGCTCGGGTAAGGGGGAGGCTGCTCGCGGGGCGAGTTGGGGAGGGTGGAGACGTAGAGGGAAAACCTCGGCTGGTACAAAGGCTGAGTTGCAGGCTGGGGGTGGGGGAGGACTGTGGTTGGGAGCGATAGGTTGAAGATCGGAGGCATATCAGTAGGATCTATTGTTTCCTGGCACATTGGGAGGAAAAACAAAGGGATTTATGATTATTACCCTGTAATTTTTTTATTTTTCCTTTTTTTTTTTTTTAATGTGGCTAGGGAGCTCGGCTCTCCCCGTGCCACACTGGGATCCGCCTGGCAGCCGCCTGGAGCCGCAGCCAATGTGTTAGGGGACTTCAGGTGCTTCTTGGCACAAAGCTAGACTGCGACCTCCTACCATAGCGCTTGGCGTCACCTGCTCTCCCGGCCCTGCCCCGGGGCCGAGGATCTGGCTTGGGAATCGGCTGCCTCTCAAGTTGGTGTTATTTATGTTTGTCTTTTGTGAGGGCAGGTTTTGAATCCCCCGGCGGCCCCGTCTCCCCCGCTCCCGCCCCCTTGGGCTCGAAAAGGCGGGGGAGGGAGTAGGGAGGGGGAGGGGGAGGGGAGCATGTGTTAGGTTGATGCAAATGTCAGGGCAGGTAGAAGGAGATCGTCGATGCCTTACCAAAAACCAGGCACCACACTCTAAAGCCTTTCTTGTTTGTCTGCATGGGTCATGCATGCGTGCTGGGCCAGGAGCCCGAGTTTGGAGACAATTTAAGTGAAAGTGTGTGCTTCCTCAGCTGACAGTGCATGGGGCTGATGTGGCTCGGCCTAATATTAAAAACCAAAACCAAAACAAAATGAAAAATCTTTAGAACTACACTGTCTGCACCTCAGAAGATCTTGCAATATCTATTGCTGGCCAATTAATATAAAATCCAGCTGTGGGCTCCAGGAGACCAGCATGCTTGCATTGGGTTGCATTTTGAGCTTTTAGTTAAGTTGGAGGCAAGGAAGAATAAACAAATCAGGGCTATGAAAAAGAGGTTTCATGGTACATTTGCTGATCGTCACATTCTCATGCTTTTATTCCCATGACATTCTACATCCCTCTGTGTAATTAATAATTTCCACTTTTAGAAAACTTCCAAATATTTGCTATAAGTGGACTTAGAGTGAAACTACCATTTAAGACCTTTATTCTACTGGTTTTGGTTTGAAATTGCACTAGTGTTGCTTTGGGGATGCCGTAAATGAGAACATTGGACCACAAAGAGGGAAATAAGCCTCTATAGGAGTGTTTTCAAATTTGTAAACATAGGTTCCAAACTTTTAATTGTACTTACACAGAAGGAGTAAGTTCCATCTGATGTGGAGAGTTTGAATGAAGTTCATTTTTCTGGGCAGTCTGATGATTTCTTAAAGATGCATGAACTGCTGATTTCTTTTAAGGTGATTCACAAAAGCAACCAAAACTTGGGCTAAAGTATTGCTTTTAAGTGTACTTGTGTGTAACGTGTATGTGCGTATGTATGTGATTTTGGTAGAGCTCTCCGAATTGTGTTTGAAACATTTTGCTACCAAAGACCAATCAGAGTTATAACTTTTAAAAAGTCTTGGCTTTTAAATTCCAGTTTCAATTAGTAATGCCCTCTGTTTGAAGCCACTTTGAAGGGAAAAGTGTATGTTAGTTGAGTAAAAATAAATTCAAATAAGTAAATGAATTCAGAAATTCATTCTTTTCTATTACAGATGAACCTCTAGTCTTGCTTTGAAAAAAAGCCATTTTGTGTAACTCTTGACTGAATAATTTCCTAACACACCTGTTGCAAGGATCACTGACACAGTATGCCATTTGAGAGGTACTTTTTCTTGATCAAATACTGGTGATTAGAGAAGAGAGGTGTTTTGTCTCTTGCTTTTCCCCCCGATCATTATGAACATTGGCTTTTCACCCTGAAGTGAAAATGTTGAAAACCGAGTCTTCAGGCGAACGAAGCACTCTCAGAAGTGCCTCTCCTCACAGGAATGCATATAGAACTGAGTTCCAGGCACTGAAAAGCACCTTTGACAAACCCAAGTCAGATGGGGAACAAAAAACGAAAGAAGGTGAGGGCTCCCAGCAGAGCAGGGGGAGGAAATATGGCTCCAATGTCAACAGAATTAAAAATCTATTTATGCAGATGGGTATGGAACCCAGTGAGAATGCTGCAGTCATTGCCAAAACAAGGGGCAAAGGTGGACCTTCATCTCCTCAGAGAAGAATGAAGCCCAAAGAATTTCTGGAGAAAACGGATGGCTCAGTTGTTAAGTTGGAGTCCTCTGTTTCAGAACGAATTAGTAGATTTGACACAATGCACGATGGCCCTTCATATTCTAAGTTCACAGAAACTAGGAAGTTGTTTGAGAGAAGTGTGCATGAATCCGGACAGAACCACCGTTATTCCCCAAAGAAAGAGAAAGCTGGAGGCAGTGAACCTCAGGACGAATGGGGTGGTTCGAAGTCCAACAGAGGCAGTACTGATTCCTTGGACAGCCTTAGCTCCCGGACAGAGGCTGTCTCCCCCACCGTGAGTCAACTGAGTGCAGTATTTGAGAACACCGATTCCCCTGGTTCCACCATTTCTGAGAAGGCTGAAAACAGTGAATACTCAGTGACTGGACATTATCCCCTAAATTTACCAGCTGTGACTGTTACGAATCTTGATACCTTTGGTCACCTGAAGGATTCTAATTCTTGGTCTCCTCCAAGCAAACACGGTGATGACTCAGAGGATGCCCGGAAGAGTAACACATCCTTAGTAACAGAAGTGGCTTTGAAAAGTACCTCTCTAGCTTTGATGCCTAGTGAAGAGACACAGCAGAGCAGAGAAGCTGAGGACTCCACATCTAACCAAGAGACTCCTGACAGAGTTGACAAAAACATTCGTGAAGAACCTTGTGCTGAGGATAAGGCAATGCCAAAGTCCGACATCCTTTCACCGCAAAGCGAACCTTTAGAAGATGCCAAAGCTAATTTGGTTGGGAATGAGGCAGCAATGCCACAGAAGAAAGAACTTGCAGGTGGTGATTTTATCTCTGCTGATGCTTCTGGATCCAGGTTTGGGAAGGAAGTATCCGAAGATACAAGTAATGTTGAGGGTTCCCATGTTTACATGCACAGTGACTATAATGTATATAGGGTAAGATCCAGGTATAATTCGGACTGGGGAGAGGCAGGCACCGAACAGGATGAGCAGGACGATAGTGATGAGAACAATTACTATCAGCCTGACATGGAATACTCAGAAATCGTTGGATTGCCAGAAGAAGACGATATCCCAGCAAACAGGAGAATTAAGTTTAGTAGTGCTCCAATTAAGGTAAGTATGTTTTCTCAGTTTGTTTTCCAAGCTTTTTCTAAGTTTCCTTAGTATTTGGGCCTAACTGTATGCAGAACAGATTTTGACAACTATAAGGAGCTCAAGGTTGTTGATGCACAGACTGTTGTCAGGTGATTTTAAAAATTTGGAGTTTGAGAGATATCCAGTCTATTTCCTAATGTGTTTTATAGTTGCATAAGCCAGTATGGAGTAACAATTAGAGTTGAAGAAGTTTGGGGATTGTGAGATACTTTCGAATGGACTGGAGTGTGAATAACGTGAACACTGAAAATCAGGAGTGTTAGTCTGAAATGGAATTACTTCTATAACTAGTTTTACCTAAGATTACCCATAAGTAATATTTTCTGAATCTTAACACTAGGATATCAAGTAGAGTGCACAATGGGAGAGTTATGGTAACCTTGATATAATACTCTTTATTTCCTTGCTTAAAAAAATCTGAATTATCACTTAAGTGTAAGTGGATTGTGAGGAATGTTGGAGCTTTTTTTTTTTTTTTTTTTTTTGTACTGCTACTTGGTAGTGAAAGTTTGACTCATGGAAATATATTAGCGGGCTTTAATTGGAAAGCTATGACTGTAAATAGCTTTGCGTTCAGAATTTGATAGGGAGATTTAAAATGAAATTTTGTGAAAGAAAGTTAAATTGATTTACCATTCATGGATTTATTTTTACCTCTTAAAACCTGGATGAATGCCAGCTGAATTCAGATGCTCTCTTCTAACGACTTCAGTTAGTTCACATTTGATACAGAGGAATAGCACAGAGTACATCAGCAGCGGGTGGTGAAACGTTATTAGCCGGTAATGGCAGCAGGGCAGGAGGTTGAGTGTCAGGCTCTCCTGGAGTGCTCTTTCAGAGTGCACTTGCTCACCAGCCCCTTCCTGAGATTCTGGCATGCCTCCTAAGGGGAGCTGGAGGGTTGCAGTGGCAGAACGTGTGGTTTGAAGCCACTTTGTAAGGGGCTTCCAACTTACACGGTGTATCTAGGATGGATTTGGAATTTGCTATGGTATCTTTTAAAATTTTCTCCTGAAAATCTCTAATCACTGTTTATTGCCGTTTCCATCTGATGAAACTCCCATGTAAGGCTGTATAGTGTAGTTTACACAGCAAAAAAAAAAAAAAAAAAAAAAATCTGACCATGCTTTAATCACACTATGCTGTTTTGCAATAAAGTAATAATCTATGAAATTGTCTACAGGTGGTAGCCAGGAAACTCATTTCACTAGTGTAAAGCAGAAGTTCTGGATCAGAAGGGGCCAGGTCAAGTTCCACTGTGTTTAAAATAACTAGAGATGTAAGTCTAGTTTCTGAGTAAACTAAGTTTCTTTGCAGTGCTTTGCCCCTTCCCTTTGTTGTTCTGTCTCCTATCCCCCAATTCCAGGCACTCTCTTTAGGGAGCCTGTTTCAGGCCTGTTCTGTGAACTCCTGAGTTTGACAGTTAGGACCCCTTGGCAAGTGCTCCCCTTTGGACGTCATCTTTCTGCCCCTTAGGAAGAAAGCAGTAAGATTAAATTGTTTCACATTGAGCAAGGCAAGAAAAACTGAAATGAACTCTTCAAGGAGTTTGTTAAAACCAGTCACTGACTCCCTAATGGGAATTAGCAGCTTATGAAAATTTAGCAAGTAGAATGCTACCCAGTCAGGCCATTTGGTCATCGGCTTTGTATTTGGGTCTTGTGCTACCCAAAATATAACTTCACAGTAATAGGTTTAATGAATTTTCAGGGATTTATCATTGAGATGTGGCTGTTCATACGTGATGAAACCTGGTTTTGGATATGATATTTTGAAATAAAAGTGATTTTTTCTACTATTGCTTATACCAGTAAGCATTTTGCCTTTTAGTTTTCATACAAGAAAGATGCTATGTACTTTATACAACAAAGAGTAAAGTAAATTACATGTATTTAAGTTTAATACGTTTCATCAGAACATAGATTAAGCAAAAGATCTGTGAAACAGAGAGAACGCCCTGCGTTTTAGTGGGCAGTTAACAGTACTATTTGGAGTGGATTAATTTTGCAAACACAAGATTCATTCTTTGCCCTTTGTAATGAATAAGACTCTTTCTTGTTGTTCCCATTGTTTAGCATGTAAGTGAATTCACTTGGAAATTTTGAGAGCTACTTTTCTACTCGGTGGTGGTGGTGATGGCAGTGTTTAGATTAATCTCCAGTGACGATTTTTGCTTTAGAGAGTGGTAATACTTAATTAAATTCAGTAAGTATTTATTGAAGGCTTATTCTGTATCTATTCTCATGCTGTTAGCTACAGGAGAACAAAAACTTATAAGGTTACCTTTTCCTTGGTGAGCTTGTAGAGTCAATTCTTAAACATGTATTTAAAACCCCTGTAACACTAAAAACTTGTGCCAAAGTGTCTAATGAATACCTGGACTGGTCTGGCTGTGCCAGGTACACAGAGTGAACAGAATCCAGTCGATCATTTGGAAGGAATACACTCAGATATTCCATATGTGTGTTCTTCAATTCTTTTTATAAAGCATTATTTATAGAATGGGAAGTTAACAATTTTGAATTGAAATCTTTTCCTTTGAAATTTCAACATACTCTTTCAGAAGCAATAGGAAGTATATTCCTTACAGAAGTGATCTTTAGAACTTTTACATACTTTTCCTGATACTCTCATCTTATTTTTGACTAGGGTAAAAATTCTCAACAATTCTAGCCTGCTGTTTTAGGTCTTGTTTATGATCTCTGTGCATGCCCTCAGTTTCTATTTCAATTCTTTTATAGGTATTTTAGATAGACATTTCCCTTGATCTAAAATCCGAACTTCAATCTGGACTTAGAAAATCATACAAATCGTAGCTGATCTTTCCTGTGTAGCACAGTCCTTATACATAATTGTTGGTGACTTTTAGAAATGGTTGGATTATTTCTTAATGGATAGGTTAATGTATTTCCTAGTGTCCTGGAAAACTATAATGGGATTAATAATGGAAAATGGAAAATCCAGCTTCGAGATACAGGGTGAAGGAGTATTATGAACTGCGCTGATTTGAGATGTGGAATTATGTCTTCATTCTTAGGAATTTGTCAAAACCAAGGGATTGAATTAATTAAATTTGTCTTAGATAAATCAAGAATAGAAAAGCTGACATTTTTCATTCTTTTTCCTGTTAATTCAGAACATTTACAGAGCCCTTACTGTATGTCAAGAACAATGCAAACGTAATAAGTACATAAAATGACTGGAGCCAGTCAAATCAAAAGCGGCTGGTTGGTGGGAACCATACAGCCCTTTAGAGATGCTGCTAAGGCTGTTCTGCGCAATTCTGTTTTTGGATGATCTTTCCAAGGCCACTGAAACTTTGTAAAGGAAGTCACACCCCTTTCTGTTTCTGGTAGCCTTATGGCCTCCGAATGGGTGTTCTTGAAGCATAATATATCTGGAAAAGGGCATTTTCCTAATTCTCAGCAAGGAGATCACAGGGTTAATGTCGAGATGCATTGTGCTGTACTTTTCTGAGTGGTTCCTTAAACTCTACAGAGCTTTGCAGAGCTGTGTTCAAAGGAGACTCGCCACGGGCAGCAGTATTGCTCTGAACCCTACATGAGAAGTTGTTGAAAATAGTTCCCTTAGTGTTTTCACCCTCATTTGGGGCTCTGAGTTGTCCGGGGTACACAGGGCCTTTTATTCAGGATGGTGTTCAGAGCATAGTTCTGAGATCCCAATTTCTGCCTTTGAGGAGCCTTTTCTAACAGTCTTTCTCAGTGCTTCTTAAACTCAATATGCATATGAATCACCTGAGGATCTTTCCAAGTGGGAATCTGTGATTCAGTAGGTATTTTGTGGGCAATTACCTTGATGCAGTGGTTAGCCTCCAAGTATATACTACCAGCTATTTCAGAGGTTATGGCATAGATAGGCTCAGCAACTAAATTACAGCGGTTGAATGACACAATTTATAAACTCAGTTTAAAACCCACAGCTGGAAGCTGAGGAAAGCCACGGAGTAAGTTCACATCCTTACAGGGCTAACAGGTTCAGAAGGACCGCGCTGCTGAGTCCTGGTACACACTCACATGTCCTGATCTTCTTTCATGTCAGCCTTCCCCATCCGTGGTGTGGTTCTGAGGACTAAAGTTGATACTGGAGCAAGGACTCCCCCAACCAACGATACCCTGGGCTAATGGTACATGCTTGCTCTATCCAAGAGGGTGGGGACAGGTGCACTTAGATACAGCTGTAGGTTTACCAGAATGCCTGCTGAGGAGCCAGGGGTTTTATTTGCATTTCTTGGGTAGAGCACCTTTGAGTCCCGGATAGGACCATACTGAGCGTCCTCGGTTGGTGGCTGACATGGGGAAGACACAGCTGGCAGAAGATGACAAGATTCTAACTTGATCTTTCCACCCCTTCCTACTTGCAGGTACACCTTTTGCTTGTTCCATCACCTCTTCTATTTTGGCATGTCTTACAGGTTACTAACTTATTTTTTAACACATGAATTTTGCCTTTCTCTTACAAGCTTTCATTATCTAAACTTAATTGAGCCTCGGAGTGTTGTCTCTTTTATAAGCTACTAGCTTATAAGATCATCAAATATTATCACTTCTTATGAATCTCTCAGTCTTTATAATGGAATTTAATATTCCCAGTAATTCTCAAACAATATAGCATGCTCACAAAACAGTAGGTCTGGGATGAGGTTTTGCATTTCTAACAAGCTCTCAAGTTGGTGCTGTTGGTTCTGGTCAACACACTATTCTATGGAATATGAGTTTGAATTATAGTCTCCTGGCTTCTGAAAGGGGCTTGTCCTAAAGTGTTGGGGAAGCTCATTTGACAAATGTGCTTTCCACAAGGGTCTGCTGTATGTAGCTGGTTGTGCCGAATAATATTCTTTGAAGATGGAACAGGTGTAAAATTGTAAAGAGCATGAAGCACTCTGTTTCTGGATGCCAAAGTAGGTAGTGATCCCTAAATTCATAAGGAGTTTGGGTCATCAAAAATTCTAGACTCTTTGTGTGGCCTAAGTTTTCAGGTATGAAAACACAAGAGGGGGAAGTTTTTGATGGACTCAAGAATTCCATATATTTCAATCTCTTGGAAGTCTGAATAAATTTCCAGAGAGTGTAAGGATTGTCATCTTAACTAGCTTGCATGTATTTGGATAACTTTGATGTCATAATATTCAAATTGAACTTCCTTTTAAGTTTCGATGATTTGTAACCTATAGTTCATAACCAGGTAAACATGTCAAATATTTTAATGTACTTTGGAATGTTAAATAATGAATGTTTATTGAATGGACCTCTTTTCTAATCCCTCTTTTTGTCACTGAATGCTGGTCGTTAGGCATGAAAAAAACAGTTCTGTGCGACAAGACACTACAGGTGTTTACTGGCGTTTATTTGTAGTAGAAAGATTTGAAGTTTCTTGCTTTTCATATCCTCCATAGTATTTTGTCTTCCCCTCAAAACAACCTCACAAAGGACACTAGTTGATGGGTTAAAAGGTGAGAGCATGAAGTTTGGGGACCTTATTAACCCAGTTATATGCCCCTCCTTAGTTAGTAGTTTGATTTAAACCTCACTTGCAGTAACTTGTCTCTGACATCCTCTTCACTACTCAAAAAGAAAAAGGTTTCAGAGTTTCTGTAGAAATACACAATTAGATAGAGGATAAATTCTCTGTGAGCAAAACAAATTTTGCTCTGTTAAACTCTGAATATTACTTCTTGGCTGTTCACTTTGATAGCACATATACTGAATATTATATCTTGGCTTTTGTGCTAGTATCTAACTTATTTAGATTTACAATATTTTTTCATAATTTTTTGTGCTCTTTTGGAATCTATTTCATTTTTGTTCCTTTCCTTTCTTATAGTCTACAGTTTCTCATTTTGAATAGGAAGAAAATTTTTCAAATAATGCTTTATACTTCTTATTCCTGGTCACTTTAAAAATTTTCCTCTGGTTCTGATCTCTTTATTTTGGTTTGTGACATAGCACCTTAAAGATGAAAAGTACTTAAATGCAATCTAGTGTAATTTCCCACTCACTTCAGTTAGCCCTTCAATAGCATATTGCTGACAGATGATCATTCGGCTTCTGCTTGAGTAATTCCACTATGGGGAGTTTGTGATTTTGCAGGATCAGAGGGAAAGTTGGAAGAAGGGACATACTGTGTGTGTGTGAGTACACATGTGTATAAACATGCCTGTGTGTATTTTCATTTATTTTTAATTTGCAATTTTTTATTGAGATAAAATTCAAGTAACATAAAATTCATCATGTTAAAGTATAGAATTTAGTGGTTCTCAGTATATTTACAGTGTTGGGCAACCATCCCTATTTTCTCATTCTAGAAAATTTCCATCACCCTAGAAAGAAACCCTGTGTCTGTGAGGAGTCACTCCCAATTTTTCTTCTTCCCGCATCCTCTGGCAACCACTAATCTACTTTCTGTCTCTATGGATTAGCCTTTTCTGGACATTTCATATAAATGGAACCGAGGCAGGCTTTTTGAAAGGAGTGTAGGAGATACAATGAGTATGACTTGGGATAGATTAAAATTTGACATATTGTGAGGACAGCAGACTATAGGAAAATCTAGAGAGCAAAGGCAAAAGAATTTTCCGGATGGTGATGTGGTCTAAAGATTAAGTGGCAAGATGTGCAAGCAACAAATTCTGCCTGCCCTTTCATGCAGTGTCATGGAGAGAAAGAAGACAAGAAACTGAGGAGACAGCAGGATCCAGGAAGGGATGAGCGTACGTATTTGCCAACTGAGGAAGGATAGCGTGTGTAGCAAAGAGGATGGCTGGAATAACTCCCTCGTTTGGGACACTGCGCTTCTATTCATGTGATCTGAAATTGCTGTTGATGAAGCCTGAGTCTTTGCTTTAGCAGAGCCTGTCTTTAAAGGCACCAGTAGTGCTAATGCTGATTTGCATCTTTGCATTGGTCTTTTCTAGCACAGAGGGGCCCTTATCCTTTTCTGTCTGATGCTTATTTCCATCCTACCGCTCTTTATGTTGTTGCTTTCATGATTCTTTTTTTGTAGATTGGGATTGCTCATGGATAAACGTCAACTCTTTATTTTTAAAATTCTCCTCATCCTTTATTATTTCAGTACAGATTTTATATGCCATACTTGCTATTATCTGTAAAACAACCATCTGTGAGGTGAGTAATTTTGGTTGGGTGTTTGTTTATTTTATTGCACATTATCTACTGAAATATATATATACACACACACATACATACATACATATACATATATACACATATGCATACATATATACACTATTAAGCATTATTAATGTAATGAAAGTAATCAAGAGTTACTTGATATTCTGTAAACTTGGGAAAGTTTGCCTCTTAAGGCTTTGATTTTCTTACTTGTAATTGAGACTTTCTTTCTTGTAATTTATCACTATGACCCCATTATCAGCTTTAACATTTTGTGATTCTCTGATTATCTTTTAAACATCGTTGTATAATATCACTATTATAAATGTGCTATCATTTCAAAGGAAAAATTTGGGACATCTTTTGTTGAAGAATTTATATTAAATTGCTCTTGAGAATGTTATTTACACTATGCATTATAGTAAGAATTTTAAAATAATGATGATTAAAATATTCAACCCAAGAGAGTACGTTTTTATGAAGTGGTTCTTCAGAGCAGCTTGATTATTGAAATTAGCAGTTGAACTATATATTTAAAACACCCTGCTGAGGAACATAAGAATAAAGAAAAATGTTTTGTAATACAGTTGCTGACATATTAATTGCTTCACTCACTTTTGTTCTGGAAATAGCTTCACAGCATAGTTCAAGATGATTGAGATATTGATAATTTCTTTGCACAATTCTTAAGTTTTCAGCCTAACTTGCTTTCTCTTTCTCTTGCACCTATCCTTACAAAAAGGACAATGAAATAGGCAGAGTGTAAAGATATCTGGAAATGCAATATTTTTGGAGGAAAGTCTTGTTCTTTACTTATTTAATCTATTTCAGAGGGATTTTCAAAAGCATTTATAGCATTAAAGCCATTCCTTATGTATTTATGTATAAAGGAACAATGGTTTTAAATGAAATGGCTCAGATGTGTTAAAAAACAGGTAATGAGTTTTATTTTGGGGAGCACGTATCTTCTGAATTATTTGCTCCGTACAGTGGGCCAGATTGGGACCCACAGTGCTTGGCAAAGGTCAAAAAGATAGTCAGGGCCGTGGAAGCTTCTTTCCAGGAATGACCCGATGAGTAGGAATTCGGTGTTTTTCCCTTGATGCCTCTGGACTGGCATTGCCTTGGGAGCCTGAGTGTCCCTGTACCTCAAGTCTGTGACCTTTTAGTGAGGTGGACCTTCCTCTGTCATCCACTTCAGATCTCTCCTTCAGAAATCACTTCTAATTTTCTTCCAAAAATTTGTCAGGACAGCTTGATGGAGGGCACATGTATGTCGGAAAATCTGTCTAATCTTGAACACAGGGCTTTTAAATAGTCCTGAAAGTCAGAGGTGTCTGTTCAGGCTTTTGAGAGGTTTTCCTACCACTGTAAGGGACCTCGGTAGACGAGAGAGCTTAACGGCTTGACGGGTGTTTAAGGTCCACTTGTGCGTCAGTGCTGAATTGATGGAGCCTTTCCCTCAGCACTCGTTTCAGACAAAATAGATGTGCGTAGTTGTTCCATAAAGGAAGAAAAAGGCAAATTCACGTTTTTAATTGTGAATCAGCTGATGGAAGTATTTTCTTCTAAGAAACCATTCCTCAGGGAGAAAGGCAGAACTTTATCATAGAGTATTTGAATATCAACTTGTGCACCAATATGTAAAATACATTTATTTTTAGAAGTTTATTCTGTAGGTAGTATAATAAAGGGCAATCATTTCCTCTTAGAAGTTTTGAGGTTGAGAAGTGAATATTAGAACAAATGCACAAACAAGCCTTATGAAAAATGAAAGCTGATCCAGAAGTGAAAATCCATGATAAAACAGGAAAAGCAGAACACAAGAATGATAATAATGTAAGATCAGTTCTTCATTGACTTTTGGTATCTGTGCATAATGCTAAATTAACAGGAAATTAATCCTATATACAGTTTTTTTGTTCAGCATCTACAGTTATTTAGCCTATTTAAATATATTTCTAATAGCAAAATTGTTGTCTAAAATATTTTAAAGCCCTTGATACATACTACCTGAATCATTACTCAGAAAGGCCGTTTTGCTTTACAATTAGCCTCCATTGGAATGGTATTCTCACAGTCCCTGACCCAGCCCTTGATATTATTTATACGCTTTGTAGTTTTCAGTTTGGTAAGTGGAAAATGTCTTTCGTAATTTGTGTATTATGTTGATTTATTGGTAAGTTGGAATGTTTTCATGTGTTTACAGGCCTTTTGTGGATATGAATATTTATTGCCTTTATATTTTTTGGTCAATAATTGTTAGTAAGGAGTTTATCAAAGTGTTGTTTTGGTAGAAAATTGAAAGAACTCATGAATCCAGTAATGGGAAAGTGATTAAACTCATTGTGATGTATACATAGTGTAATAGGGTAAAGCTTTTAAATCATGTTTTAAATCATGCTTTCTAGAATTTAAAAAAATGAGAAATACTTTACAATGTAGTGTAGGGTAAAAAGACTGGTTAACACTTCATTGCATTTTCATCTGGATTTTATTTTAAAATATATGTATTTGCATCTAAGATAAAGATTGAAAGCACATACATCAAAATGTTAACTCTGGCTATTTCTGGATGGAGCAAATAAAGGTGATGTTTAAAAAATTATATTTCTAGATTTGCTAAATTTTCTACAGTGAGCATATTACTGCTTTAATCATATAAATATGAAAAACATGATGTAGTCACAATAGGAATGATCAGCAATAACAACTTAGGAAGTTGACAAAAACAAATTTTTAATACTTTCCAAGATTCTAATAATTTTTAATGCAATTTTCTTTGGAGGTTACCATGTCACAGAAAAACCATTTGGTTGAGGAGTATAAATTTATGGAATACTGAAGAAGGGTTGGGTGAACTTTTGACAGTTGAATTCATTAAGTGCATACTTTTTGTCCTTGGTAAAACTGATCCTGCATTCGTGGCTAAGTTTGTAAGTATTATGGGGTGGGGGAAGACCTTTCACTGTATTTTAAATTATGATGATAACATTTGCATCTTTTAGGTATTTCCATTGAGCTGCTGTTGTGTTACTTAAAATATGCTTTAAAAAACTGGACATGGATTCTGGATTTGAAGTGAAAAATATTTTAATGAGTAGTCTTACTAAAAATAATACACATTTGTTTAAAGAAAGCCTGACAATTAGCCCAGGTGAGACTGTGCCTCTCTTTCTGATCTGTGAAGTTATTGAGCCTCAGCAGGCTTTAGACGGTAGAGAAACCGAGTTGAGCATCTTGCCTGTCTGTAGTCCCGTGAAAGCACTCGCATGCGCCCAGTAAAAACAGGATTCTGAGTTCTAGACCTCCAGAGTGTCCTTTTGAATGTGTTTCCTGTTCCAAAACACCAGCCGGTATGTAGTTTCCTGTTGTTCTTCTTAACAAAACTTTTAGCTGAAAAGAGAAGTATTTGATGTATGATTAGATTATATGGTAGTATATAATATTTTTAGTTAAGAGTCAAAGGGTCCGTTCCCCTCATACGCTGGGTAGTGTTCTACCTTTGAAAAGCTTTTATAGATCATGCTGGAATTTATAAAGGAGAAAAATATTTTTGTTGGGTGGCAGAGTTTTCCAAAATTAGAAATTTAAAGTATTGCTTCAGGCTTATTTAGATCAACTGATAAATTTTTTAATAGCTTATTTTTTATTATATTTTTCCCATTATAATCTATCTCACTTATATCCTCTTTCCCCTCCACCTACCACCCTTTCCCCACCCCCCACAATCAAAACACTGTTGTCTGTGTCCATGAGTCCTTTCTCGTTTTTGCTCGATCCCCTGCACCCTCAACTCCCTCCCTCAGAGCTGTCAGTCCGCTCTCTATTTATGAATCTGTCAAACTCAAATCTTAGCAGTTTTAAACAGTTCGGCATTTTATAAACTTGGGTGAAGTCCTAATTAAATTGTATTACTGTGTAATCCGGTGCTACATTATCATTTTTTATTAGGTATACTTAAAGACTTACTATAATATGGCTAATACATTCTATTTGTATTTTATTGAATACTGAGTTTATAGTAATAATACTTAGATGATGGTATATAGCTGTAAGGACAATTTAAAGAAAAAAGACAATATTATGCATCGGACCAAGTTTGAGATGAGACTTGTTTTTCCATTGAGACCATGGTGCTTGTGGAATTATGTTGCTGGTTTCTTTTCTGAATAATGAGTTCTATGCCTTGTATGTTTAAGGAACTACAGAGCTCTCAGGAGATTGTCCTATTTGCAGATGTAGAAGTTGGAAGTTTTAGTTTAAAGTTACTTGGTTTTGTCTCTTAATGAAATTCTTACCCTCAGATTTAGAAAGGAACCATTGACTAAGTAGAGTTGATCTGTCTCACTGGAGGATGGTGGAAATAAATTGTAAATATTGATATGAAATAGTTTTGAAGGTGCCTTTTTTCCATGTCTTATATTTAATCTTAAGGTAATATATTAGTCAGAGTTCTCCAAAGAAACAGAACCAATAGAAGGCGTGTGTGTGTGCGTGTGTGTGTGTGTGTACCTGAGGTCTGCCCAGAAGGTATCTAGCTATGTAATATGACAAAGAGACATTTATTGAAGAAGATACAAGAAACACTGTACACAGGACTATGACGCCTCAGTCCCCTTCACAGTAGGCACCTTGGGACCTCACACAGTTCTCCCAGTGGCCATCAGTTGCCCCATTATACTTTCTGAAGTCACTTCCCTTTCAAAGGTGATTTGAGTTTTGGGAAAAGCCAGAAGTCACAGGATGCCAAATCTGGGCTTTAGGGGGTCTGGGTCACCTGGGTAATTGATGTTTCATGGAAAAAAATTGCATGAATGTGATGCAGAAGTGGGCATGTTGTCGTGATGAAGCGGCCAATCACCATTTGCCCAGAGCTGCGGCCTTCTGAATTATCCCAATAGATTCTGTGGAGGAACTTTCAAGCTTCATGCAAAATTTGATGCAGATTCATTCCTGTACTTGCTCAGTCATTTTGGATGTGATGGCCACACAGTACACATGCTCACTCAACGGCATCTACCACCCCCACTGACTAGTACAGTGAAGTCATCATTGTCACACATGTATATTTTAGTCCACTCTCCTTGGCTGCCAGGTTACACTGATGCTGCACAAACCTTTCTTGTTATATTAACAATAGCTGGACTTTTTCTGGACAGACCTCGTATGTGTATATGTGCATGGAGAGAGAGAGGGATTTAAGGAATTGGCTCATATGACAATGGAGGTTGGCAAATCCAAGATCTGTAGGGTGTGCTGTCAGGCTAAGAGACCCAGCAAAGACCTGAGGTTGCAGTTCAAGTCCAAAAAGTGTCAAGCTGAAGATCCAGGGAAGGACCTAGGCTAGAAACTCAGGGTTCAAGTTGAAAGGCTGTCTCCTGGAAAATTCCTTCTTACTCAGGGAAGTTAATCTTTTGTGCTTTTTAGGCTTTCAACTGATTGGATGAGCCCTAGTCACATTGTGGAGGGCAGTCTGCTCTATTCAGAGTTAACCAATTTAAATGTTAATCTTACTAAAAAATCATCTCACAGAAGCATCCAGAATGTCTGGCCAAGTGTCTGGGTCCTATGGCCTGGCCAAGCTGACACAAAATTAACCATCACAGTCTAGGATTCTTACTTGGTTGTATCCTCTGGAGCTGTTTCAGGGAATAAAAACCTAATTTTCCCCACATATCTCACAGGAGGAATTGTTAGAAAACCTGCTGAAGGGTTTCGCCCTCTCGGGACGGTGTATAGGAGGAGTAGGTTTGGAATCAGACCTAGGTTCAGATCCTAGTGACACATGATGCGCTGAAGAAAGAATGTTTACGCTGCAAAGGCAGGGACTTTGTCCATTTTATGGTGTATCTTTAGGCCTGTCACATTATTTGGCACATAGTAGGCATACTTAATTTTAAAGATTTTGTTCATTTTATTTTTTAGACAAAGGGGGCAGGAGGGAGAAAGAGGGAGAGACACATCAATGTGTGCTTGCCTCTTGCGTGCCTCCTGCTGGGGGACCTGGCCCGCAACCCAGGCATGTGCCCAAGACTGGGGATCTAAATGACCACACTGGCTCAGTCCACCGAGCCACACCAGCCAGGGCGGTATACTTAAACTTTGAAGTCCATCTCCCATGCTCCTTCATCTTTGCTGTTCCCTCCCCCCACAGGAAGGTTCAGAGTGGGATGATGGTGATAATGGTTGTACATGTATTATGATTGTACAATTTATTTGTAGGTAAATCCCTCAAGTTAGACTTGTAAGTGAAAACTGAGTGATTCCATTACAGATAGTAATCTTTTCCGGCCCCTCCGGCTAGCGGAAGCTGTTGTGCTCTCTTCCATTTGGGAAATCCCAATCTGTTGCCCGGTAATGACAGTTTATAAGTAACCAGGAGCAGTTGTGAAAGTATGCTCGCCTGAGATGGGGCTGTGAGTATAGAAGGGGGAGAGCATTCCTTTTGCCTTAACTTTATTTCTGCTTTGAGCAATTGCCCAAGCTTGTAATTACTTGCAAGAGAACGTAAAAATTGAAGCTGCGTATGAAAGATGTAAAGCTCCTTATTTAGAAATTGCAATAATTTGCTACAATTTGGGTAACTTGAGTATATAAGTCTTATCTGTCTTTTTACCTGAAAATTTAAAGAAGTCAAATGGAATCATTTCCCACCATTTAGGTGGTCTTTGCCCACCTTTTATTTCCTGACCCATTTATTAAAATGTGGTGGGTTTTATTTTTGTGTTTGTTCTTTTTGATCATTAGAGAGGAATTACCTACCCTTTGGATCATTTCTGCCTCCCTCTATCCTCAGTAGTGATTTTAGACATGTCCTTGGTTTTAAGAGCTAAGTTATAATTTTGTAATTATGTTGGTAGTCAGTTACCTCATTCTCTAATTATTCTCTTGCTGAATATGATTTTGGTTTATCCAGAAAACTTTTTCATTTTCTTCAGTGACTTGAACATTAGTTATAAACTTCAAGGGAACAAGTAATGCATGGTCTTGAAATAGTATTTTTTTGCCTGTATGTTTCCTCCATGAATAACCTTATCTGGAGGATGTCTGACAGTTGTTATTAGGCTGAAATATGAAACAGCTTTGTTTGTTCCTGTAAATTTGTTTATGTACATAATAATGTGTATCATTTTCCCCTGGCAGAAATAGCTTTTAATGGCACCTTAAGGAAGAGAATTGCTAAGCTGTTTTCTGCATTTTTCTTTTTAAATAAAAACACAATAACTTTTCTTGAGTATATATACATTTCTGGAGACCCAAAAAAAGTACTCTGTAAAAAAAAAAAGAAAGAAAGAAATCAGCCACAAACAGTGTGACTCAGTTAGTTGGGCGTTGGCCCGCAAAACAAAAGGTCACTGTTTCAATTCCTGGTCAGGGCCCATGCCTAGGTTGCGGGTTTGGTCCCAGGATAGGGTGTGTACAAGAGGCAACCCACTGATGTTTCTCTCTCACATCAATGTTTCTCTCCCTCTCTTCCCCTCTCTGTAAGATAAATTAATTAATTAATTAAAAAAATCACCTTTTAGTGTTAGTTATTTTGGTAAGAACATAGGACAGTATGAAAATTCATCTTGTTATTTGAATAAATTGAGTCAGTAAGTCAAATATGTTATTACTGCTGATGATATATTTTGTGTTGAGATTAAAATGATTACATTTTTAATTACTGTGTGGGCAGTAGTCAAGGCTGATAAATCACTTTATTTGGGTGTTTATAAATAACTGGTTTGCTGCAGCTACTTAGGCATTGTCTTCTGAATTGATAACAACCAACAAACATTATTGAATATATTTAATATATGTTGAGCTTTGTGCTCTTCTGTGTGGATATTAATATAAATAAGACAGTCCTCTTGCTTCTCAAGAAGTTTTTAGTCTTGTGAAGGAGCTAGGTAGAGAAAGCATTTGTAGGACAGTGTGATAAGTGCTGTGATACAGGTACATACAGAAGGCGAACAGGTATAATTTATTGTCCAAACTGTGACTCTTTTCAGAAAAAGAGATGAATAGCAAGTATACATATTTGAGAAGTTGGATAGTCAGAGTGTGTGTATAATTTTTATTTACTTATTTTTTAATAAGAGCGTAGACCATTGCTCAGCTATCTTTGTAGCACATGTCAAGGGTGACTATATACTTTTTTTTCATACTTTCTTGACCATATACTTTACTGTCAGACCGGGACACTTTTTGATGGTGAATGAAGTGTTGTTGATACTTGTGTTGAGACAATAGGCATAACCTAGGACTGACCCAAGGCAGCCAGTGCACAAGAACACCTGCATGTAAGGGTACAGAGGTGCTGCCCAGCAGGGGTGTTTGCTTTCAGTAAGAGGAGGGAAATCATCAGGGAGGGCTTTCTCAGAGAAAGTGATACTTGAGTCGTTAAAGATGAATTAGAATTAATTAGGCAGAGATGTGGGACCTGCTAAGTTGAGGGAGGGAAAGGCATGTTTGAGGTAACTACAAATAAATCAGGACAGCTGCAGGAACAGGACGGGGTGGGGGGGGGATGGTGTGTGTGTGTGTGTGTGTGTGTGTGTGTGTGTGTGTGTGTTAGTGCAGTGTAGTGTAGTGTGTGAAGGTAGGGAGGTAGTATTTCAGGGAGGGGCCTGTATACTAAGGGGTTGGAAATTCAACGCAAATTCTGGGGAGTCATTGAAGGACTTTAAGGGTTAGATGGCCTCATCATTTTGCTGTAGTGCCTCCCTCCTATATGTTGGTGGTTATGGCAACTTGGAGGAAATCCATTGGTTCTCTTTCATTTCCTCTGTTCTTTTAGTAAACATTTATCTTAGAAACTTTCAACCAACTTCTGTTTAACCAACTTGCTGGATTAACTGATGCTTTCCTTTTTTGGGTAAAGCTTATTGACTGATGCCCATCTGAATGATTCAGGCTTGTAGACTGTTCTTATGGCCGCACCATTCATCCTGCCAACTTGAGCTGTAGGCTGACTGTGGGTTGGTTATGTACTGCTTTAAGTCTGTTTTTGCTCATGCTACTTAACCTTCTTAAGTGTGTATTTATTGAATATTATATAAATTGGTAAAATATGATTGTGAGAAGAAAGATTTTTTCCTATAAATATGTAAATTGAATTTTGTAAAGATCTGATAAAGAGGTCACTTGAAAATCTTGCTGTTGAATTAAGTGAGGGGATATGGATGAATAAAACTGTTTGATCAAGTATCTAACAAGATTATTTTGCAAGTGTCTTGAAGTTTTTGCTCCACTTTAAGAAGGCCAAACTGGCAGTTGTAGCCAGAACAAGAAAGATGATCCCTATCATTAATCTGCAGGCCTAAACTCAGACAAAAGGCCCTGGCCTGATGACTGGTGACTGAATGCACCTTCAAGTGTCTTACATTATTGTACACCTAATTGGATGTATATCAGTTTTTAATGAATCCCTACCTCCACTGCCTCTTTCAACTGACAAATTCTTAGTCTAAATTGCATTTGCTAAGAGCACCTCTTCTTGTAAAGAGTGTCTGCTCTAAGCTAGGCACTATGCTAATTACCCAAATTACACAGTAGAATGTACCCTCTCTCAAGGAGCCTGCATTCCAGTAGGAGGGATGGGCACATAAGCCAATGGTTTGTCAGGTGGGGAGAGAAGCAACGTAGTAGAGGTGTGCACGGGACATGGTGACTGCAGAGAAAAGGCACCTGGGCTCCGGAGGCAAGTCAGGGGGAGCTTCTGGGAGGAAATAAAGTTCTAGCTGAGTTTTGAAGGTTTAGTAAGTGTTTACAGAGAAAGGGGCAGGTGTACAAGGTAGCGGGAAGGCACAGAAGAGAGAAAAACCTGTAGTCTTTGCCAGTCTCACAGTAGTTTAATAATTTTGGGTAAGGCATGGGCAGATGAGGAAGGTTCCTTTGTGCCAGACATAGGAGTTTGCAGGCTTTTCTGAATACTTACAAGTCACTGGAAGGGATTTTGAGCAATGAAGATCATGGTTGGATTTGTGTATGGGAAAGAGCACTTTGATGGAGAGTGGAAGATGGGTTGAAGGGACAAGTGTGGAGATGGGGGTGGGATGGGGATGCAGGAGTCCAAGTGAACCAGGATAAGACTAGTGAATGTGAGGATGGGGGTCAAAAGAGGCAAAGGTCAAGCTAGTTTAGGCAGAAGAAGGTAATGAGAAGTGCCGATTTTTATAAAATTAACACTTCAGTGCAAAAATCATATGCAACTGTTTCTTACTCATCTATGTAGTCTTCTTCCTTGCAAAAGACCTTTCCTGGTGCTTGATTTATAACAGATATATAAGTCAGCCAATGAGATATAGTGAAGGAGTTAGCCAGACATAAAGAGGGAAGTCTTTGTTGTCTTTGATGCAACATCTGCAAAATAGGGTGGGTGGACTAGTGGGGCCCTTGGAGCAAAGGGTGTGGATCTGAGAGTTGGATCCAGGTATCTCAGCCGTTGCGTACAGTAAGAAGAGCAAGGACTGGACTAAGGGAGGAAGACCCGATGGAAGTATTTGGAGGCAGTGGATGGTGCAGGCCTACATTTTGGAGGAATAGACTGAGAAGTAGTGCTTTAGAGAAGATTCAGAAGAGAAGATTAGAAAGATTTAAAGAAATACCAAGGTTTAGCTAATGACCTGCTGGTGGGCTGGGAGAAGAAGAGAAGAACTCTTGAGTAATTCCCAGGAAACTGGTGATGTTTATGGATTGAGACTGGGGGAAGAGCACGTCCAACCAGGGAAGGTAAAAGAGGTACAGAGATTTAAAGACACTGATCAATATTTATTCCCGATACATTAAATTCGTACATTTAAGCTATATAATTGTAACTCAGGGCTGTGTACAAGGTTCGTGGCCGATTTGGAATCCGAGTTGAGGGCCTGAAAGAACTGATGCTGAGCTTAGCTGTCAGAGCTTCTTGCAGCTTGAAGCTCGATGGCAAATGTATGTGTCCCCAGCAGTCAGTTGTGCAGATCGATGGTGTCTTTTGTGCAATTACTTTGTGTGGTCAACTGGTTTTTCTTTTTTTCCGTTGAGGATTTTTTCCAGCTGTGTTTTGCCCTCTGACATGATGGATGTATAATGATACTAAACAAAGGCTGCAGAGTAACATATGTGAATATTATTCTATATCAGTAGTAGATTGAAATAGTATGCTGTTCGATCTTAATTTACGTTGCAAAAATAAGTACTCATTAGTTGAATGTTGTGTTTTTCTTTCCTGAAGGCACTGGAAGCTTCAGATAGTATTCACGTTAACTCTTAATTTATGACCCCATTGATTTCAAGCAGTAGCCTTTTGACAGATCATTGTAAATTAAAATCTTCGTCCTATTGGCTTAATGTCACACAGTGAGATTTCATTCCTGGAAATAGATGTTGCCTTATAAAAATACTAAAATTGGTTGTGAAAATGAATAAAGAGAACATATGATGAAAATTGATGCAAATTTTAGGTATACTAACCAACACAATAATAATGTTAATGTTCCTTTTAGGGCACTTTTCTGCATGAATTAGAGTGACTGTGAGTTTTTCAAATACCACTTGTATGAGTAAGAATGTGTGCCTCTGAAAGTATTTGGATGGGAGTGGCTGTTTCCATGGCTATTGCTTCTCCAGTGAATATTTGCTGCTGAATCTACACTGACCTGGCTTTCGGCATTTACATCACTTGCGGTAGATGTCGGGCTGGGCATTAGCCAGTTTTAAAGACAAGTTTAGTTTTACTTGCTGTTTATAAGATAAGTTGGCAATGCTGTGTTTGAGCCTTGCTGTATCAGGGTGGCTAGAAACAGATCTCCTTAGTATTGGCCCTCTTTGAAAAGAATGGGTTATTACTATTATTATTCTTAAATCAGTATTTTCTAGCCTAAAGACGCTTTGGACTTTTTGTGGTTATATTTTGCTTTTTGAATTTGTAAAAGATTGAATTTTTACTGTTACAAAACAGACTTGGGGTGGGGGATGAAAGAAATAAAGGATCCCCACTTTTTCTCCAGGGGTTCCCCCCATACTAGGTTCACTTTGCCCACCGCCAGAGGAAAAACATCTCTCAATGTCAGAGATTGGTGAAAAGGAAAGGAATTATTATTTATTTAAAAGTTATACAGACTAAAGTTCTTTAGAATACCCACAAATGCACAGGGTCCTTCCTTCTTCCCTCTGCCCAGTCCAGGGTACTGTATCTCAGGAAAGAAGTAGAAGTCCATGATTCAGGCTCCCAGCACCATCCACATGGCAAAAGGGAGCACTTCCAAAGCCACATGGCCCTGACTCTCGCCCAAGCCGCGGGGTTCTCCCCTCCTGCCACAGCTGCGTGGTCCTAACTTCTTGTATGGCTGCTGCGCCTGGGTTTAAATCCCAGTGCCAGTCTTCCTCTGCAGCCCATTTCCGACTCCTCCTACAATCAGTTACACCTTCCAGCACTTCCGTATTCTTCCAGCTTTAATGGACTGCCATAGTAAGTCTGGGCAGGTGTGGCCCCATGGTATAGAGCCAGTCATCTCCAAGCTCTTATGCAGACGCTGTAACCAGGGGAGTTGCCTACCAGTTACATCTCAAGTAGAAGTCACTTTCCTTCCCCTGGCTCAAAGCATGGCCACAGCTGTTTAACATATCTATAAAACCAGTTAAAGGTTATAGATATGTTAAATGACCATGCCAGAGGTTAGCTGCAAAGCCGTTCCTATACAAAACAGCTCTGAATGGCCCTGCTCCATGTGTCACATTATTGTAGCTCAGACTTGTAGGGGTGAGGACATCCTATATATATTTTTCTAATATTTCCTAGACACCCTGAGTTCTGGACCCCATTACAAATCCCTATTTGGGGCCCCCCTCTTGGCTGCACCCTGTTACTTTACCAACTCCCTACTTGAATTCTCTAAAATGAAGGTGCTGGATTAGATCTTCATATGTAGAAGTCTCTTGTCGGTATAAAAATTTGAGCTTGTGTTACATAATTCTTAATTCACTACATGAATAGTCAGATGCGTTACCTTTGTGAGTGTTGTTCTGAAGTATGAATTTAGTGTTTGCTAGATTTTTAGAACTGAAGCAAAGTTTCAGAAAGCCAATTTTGGAAGTTAAATTTGAGCCTATGTTAAAATTGAGAGAATATGTATTCATAGCATTTGACCTTGGAATTCTAGGTAGGAGTGCTTGAGGGGTAGGGAAAAGGGGACAGGGGAACTCACTGTGACAGCTCATGAATTAAATTAACCACCCACTCTACCAATAATAATTATGATACATCTTTTTTTTTTTTAATGCTGCTCTTCATTTACCAAGCTAGAGATGGGAATTCCCATCTACCTGGGGCCCATGCTTTGTTTGTCAGGAAGGGTAATAGGGTTTTTATTCATCCACACTGTACTGCCTGATTTCTTGAGTGACTGGTGTCACAAAAGTATGACACAGATGGTCTGGAGTGTAGCGCATGTCTGTAGGAGAGCACTGTGTGATGAAATATGTGCCCATGTGATTAAAAGTCAGGAAAGAATTGACTTTTATGATAAAATAAAACACACACGTACACATAGATTGCCTTTGGCTATATATGGCATCATTTAGGAAAAATTCAGTGCTTTAATTTTTAAGAACAGTTAAATTATGAAACTGCAAAGCTGAAAGAAATTCTCTGGGACACAGTTTGCTATGGTTCCACTGGAAATGTGCACATTTACAAGGGGTTAACAGAGACAAATTTATTATGGTTCATATTTTAACTACAGGGTGTTCCCTCTCTGAAAAGTCCTAAATACAAGTTGAAGTTAAAATATTCTGAACTATTTGAATAAATGCCACTGAAGCATGTAAAGCATCAAAATGCTTCTTAAGTCATCACTGAATGTAGGTAGGCAGAGACATCATAATAGAATTGAAGTGGGAGTCGTTCTCTCCCCTTCTTTCAACTGTATTGGAGACAGTTTCGGTGTGATTACTGTTGTGCGCTTAAACGTGAAAGTCAGCAGGGTCAGGTCCTGCAGCCTGTAGACTCTGTTAGCTGAAGAGTGGCAAAATAGGGCAGAGCAGTGAGGTACAGTGAGACTAGGGTGCTCGTTGCCCACAGGGCAAGTCACCTGAGTAAATTTTAGTTTAATACCTTTGTCCCTATTCTGTAACCACATAGGATTTCTTAATACTGTAAGGAATTTTCCTAACCACTTGAACACTTCACAGAGATAGAATAACAAGAAACAGCCTTGATTTACAAGTTAAGAAAATAGCCTTTGAAGGTTCTTGAGTATAGGTATGCTACGTATTACCAGTGAATCAACAATCAGGTGCCTACTCATCCTAGCCCCCGAGAGCACCAGGAAATTCATTTGTGCTCCAGCTTACAAACTTTTCTTGCAAGGATCTTTTTGTCACCAAATAATCTGCACAAGCGTGAGCTCCATAAGGGAAAGGGAGCTCTGTGATTTTGCAATTTTTATGTTCCCACTGCCTATGGCACCAATTATGTGCTCATTAATTAACTGTGAATGAATGCAACTTTATGGACATCTACCCATAATTTAGTTATATGAGCATAAGTCCTGATTTCCAGAGCTCTTAGGCATTAATTAGAGTAAGGAAGCCTATGAATTACAGGTCGATGGCAGTAAGTGTGGTTTGCTTTCGTACAGAACTATATGAATCTCATATAAACTGTTATAACAGAAAAATTGGAGAAATAAAAAAATTTCTTTTTCTGTCTGAAATAAAAAAACACTTTTAAAAATCCGCCTGAAGAACCAGGCCATTATATAGGTGGCCCTGATGATGGGTACTGGCCTTTTCTGTAAATTGGTATAGCATTTTGGATGGGTTGCCAGCCGTCTCACTTCTTAGATTAATTCGGAACGACTTTGGCAGTTTTTTTTCTTTCATAGGCTTGGAATATTGCGTTCTTATTTGTTGAATGTTTGCTTTGGGCATGGTAATATTTTTTAGACATCACTCCATGTACTCACAGAGGGATTTGTTCCTCCCTTGCTATTATCCTAGCAAATTTATGGCATTGCTCATGGGAGGGGAGCAGATCTTTGACTTATTATTTATTTAAATAACATGCTTAATTCCTTTTGCCAGTGGAGGGAGGTGTTTTATGAATATCAAGCATCTTCTTGCTATACGTTGTGGAATTCTGGGGGTGTACAAAAGTGGTGTTTCAACTTCTTGTTTAGATTTTGTTTTTATTTAAAATACTGTGAAATATATTGCTGAGTTTTTTTATATCATTATAATTATTTTATGTATAACTTTTATTTCTTTTTTTTCTTTCGTTTCTATTTTCAATGTTTCTCATTGTGCCCCTTGTGAGAAGGTTATTGGAACCCTTGAATCCACTGTCTTTGTCATACGGTGGAGTTGATATGATCAAATAATTTTTTCTTTTAGTTAAAAAAACTAAATTTGCATTTCTGTTTCAGCAACAGAAGTTTAAATTGGGTTTTATTTCTGTGTAATTTGGTTTTAATTTTCATAAGGTCCAGACTCCCTATTTAAGTTGGTATGTGTAATTTTGTTACAAACTTGCCATTTTAATGCTGCCACTTTCGCCAGTAAATCTCTTCACAGAATTCCCCCTCTTGTCATATACTTAATAATCAGATTTCTTGGTCTCACTTCTAGGGTTTTCCTTCTATACTCTTTTTCATTAGTTCCCTTTCTACTAATATTTCCTGCTTTTTTCCATTTTATTTTATTTTGCTTACATAAACATATTTGTTTCTCGCTGGAAAAACTTTCCTTTTAAAGTGGCTTTAAAAAAATAATCTTGTACATGGCATTTCACAAGGGATTTCAAGTGATTTTCAGCAAGAAAATGCAATAAAAGTAAACAAAAATAAATAATGAGGGGTAAAGCAGAGAGGACCCCAAATGCAGAGGCTGTAAGTCGGCAGCACTGGTTGCCCTGCTGGCACTTCTCACGGGAGCTGGAAGGTCCTGTGAATCCTAATGAAAAGGAGGCACACTCAGTCTCACGCTTCTAATGCGAAGGGCACACCACACTTTTAACCTCCAGAGCCTCGAAACTTTCATTTTGTTCCTAAAGAAAAAGTTTTTACACGGGACATTATCATGTTGACGATAATAAAAATAGCTAGCATTTACCTGGCAGGGCACTACTGTAAAGGACATTCATTATATGCGGTCATTCATTTAGGCCTTAGGACAGCCAGTCAGTTTACAGCGGCGGAAACCTACACGCAGAGCGCTTAAACGGGAGTCCGCAGTTTAGGAGTGGATGGTCCGCCCCCAGAGCCTGTGCTCTTCCATATTGCAAGACTCAGTCTTTAGAGTGAGCCCTTCATAATAACCTTGTCTTCTTTCTATATGTTTACCCAATTTGGAGAAGTTTTCCTATAAATGTTTGTAACTTGAGTTTTGAACTGAGTACCATTGCGTAGCACAATCAAAGTAAATTTCAAATTCTCAATTTGAGATGAAACATTTTTAGTTTTTCTTTGTTAATCTTATTTTATTGACTAGTCTTTGAAAAATGTCTGTGAAATAGCTCGTATTTAGTAAGTGGAGATCCAGAAGCACAGTGCTGAATCCACAAGAACAGGGTAATTGATTAAGAGATGGCCAGGAGTAATTCGAATGTAGTGTGCTGTCTGGGCAACATTTTGGCCTTTTACTGGGTGAGCTTTTTACATCCAGAGTACAGCGTTGGACCGTTGATCGGTGCATGTGTTCTTCCTGTATCAGACTTCCTGACCGCTAAGTACACTTGAGTCACAGCAGCACACCCTCCACAATTCAGACATCAAACACTTGTTTGAACACATTGTCCTTTGTTTAATCTCCTCTCATGTGACCTTTCAAAATCCCTAACATGTGGTATAAATTTGAGAGCTTCTCAACCTTAGCTGCTAAGATTTAAATATTACCCCTCATGTTTATAAATTATTATTTTTTTGTCAAAAAGATCTGGCCTTTGAATTCAGAACAGATTCATCACACAGTTAAGAAAAATACTTCAAAGCAAGTGCAGTCAGCAATTCACAATACCGGTTTAGTCTATTATCTGAACCTTTGTCATTTTTTGCCCTTTTACCTTTTTTGTAGATTATCCTTTTAAAAATATGTCTTTCTGGAGTTTGAATATAATGTGGGGTTGTGCTGGACAGGGCTCCTCCAACCCCTGTAGTGGAAAGCTGGCCGGAGGGACCTTGGCCAGAAGGAATGTGTACTGCTTTGCAAATGGATTGTAATTCTCTCCTTATCTCCTTTTGGGAGCGGCTTCTGGTCCTGTGTGACTGCTTCTTGACCTTTTCTCTCTGCACGTACACACTGAGGTAATGTAGTTTAGAGTTATGTGCGAGACACATGGCCCCTTGGTCCGGGAGCCCTTAAAACAGGTCTCAGACTCAGGGAGGTGTGGTCCTGCTTCACCGATCTGCCATCATGAGTGCCCCCTGTCTTATGAATAACGCAGGCCATGTCTGCTCCATCCCGTCCTCTTTGTGGCTTTTTTTAGCTTATCTAAACGAGCAGTTGAGATCCCTGGGCTTGACCTCCTGTGTTACAAATGTTTTGATTAGCAACAATTTTAACAGAATATTATGTAATAGAAAGAGAGACCAACAAATGGAGAGTTTTGAGCTTTAAGACATAGAGATTGTATACTCATAAATAATGTACCTTGTATTTTCATACATTGAAATATGGAGAGGTAATTTTCACTGCCTGAAATTGGTCACCTTCAGTTCTTTCTTTTCTCTCTGCCAAGGTAAGTAAGGAGGGTAAAACTGTTCTACTGCCTAAACATCACTCCTTTCCATAGCCCTTCACAGAGCACTAAAGAGCAAGGGCATCCTACCATGTAGAGTCAAATGACAAGATGTGGTAGCATATCCCAAAGATGTATTTTAATGAATATTGGTTGTTTAAGTAATACTGTGAAAAAAAATGATCCTGTGGTTAAATATGTTTGGGGAATGTTTTACCATAGCAGTTCTACAGAATCGCAAGACAACCTAACCTACTCAAAGCTCCAAGGAGACTACACTGTTACACTTAAACAATATTATTTTCCTGCCTTATTCTTTTTCATTTAGCATTCCATAATATTAGTTGACATTCTTCAACTTGTGGACACACTTTGGGAAAAATTTTTGTACAGTTTTTATTCTTTTTTAATTATATTTTATTGATTATGCTATTAGAGTTGTCCCAGTTTTCTTCCTTTGCCTCTCTCCACCCAGCACCCCCGACTCCCTTTGGCAATCCCCACACCACTGTTCATGGCCATTAGACTGCTTCATTTCCTATACTGTACTTCACTTCTCCATGGCTGTTCTGTAACTATCTATTTGTACTTCTTAATCCCCTCATGTCTTCACCCATTGCCCCACACCACCTCCTTTCTGGCAACCATCAAAATGCTCCCCATATCCATGATTCTGTCTTTGTTCTTCTTGTTTGCTTAGTTTGTTTCTTAGGTTCAGTTGCTGATAGATATGTATTTACTGCCATTTTATTGTTCATAGTTTTGATCTTCTTTTTCTTGTATAAGTCCCTTTAATATTTCATATAATAATGGCTTGATGATGATGAACTCCTTTAATTTTTTCTTCTCTGGGAAGCTCTTCATCTGTCCTTCAATTGTAAATGATAGCTTTGCTGGGTAGGGCAATCTTGGCTCTAGGTCCCTGCTCTTCATGACTTTGAATATTTCTTGCCAGTCCCTTCAGGACCACAAAGTTTCTTTTGGGAAATCAGCTGATGGTAACTCTCTGCGTTTCTCTTGCTGCTTTTAAGATTCTCTCTTTATCTTTAACCTTTGGCATTTTAATTATGATACGTCTTGGAGTGGGCCTCTTTGCATCCATCTTGTTTGGGATTCTCTGTGCTTCCTGGACTTGCATGTCTGTTTCCTTCACCAAATTAGGGAAGTTTTCTTCCATTAATTTTTTCAAATAGAGTTCCAATATCTTACTCTTTGTCTTCTTCTGGCCCCCCGTGATGAGCATGTTGGAATGCTTGAAGTTGTCCCAGAAGGTGCTCATACTATCTTCATTTTTTTTTTTTTGATTCCTTTTTCTTCTTGTTGCTCTGATTGGTTGTTTTTTACTTCCTTTTGTTCCAAATCATTGATTTGATTCTCGGCTTCATCCACTCTACTGTTGTTTCTCTGTAAATTGTTTTTTACTTCAATTAGTGTGTCCTTTGTTTTTGACTAGATTTTTTTTATGCTGTAGATGTCCTCACTAACTAAGTTCATTGAACATGCTTATAACCAGTGGTTTAAACTCTGCATCTGATAGATTGCTTTTCTCCATTTCATTTAGTTCTTTTTTGGGAGATTTGATCTGTTCTTTCATTTAGGCCATGTTTCTTTGTCTCTTCATTTTGGCAGCCTCCCTGTGTTTGTTTCTAAGTATTACGCAGAGCTGCTAGGACTCCCTGTCTTGGTAGTATGGCCTAATGTAGTAGGTGTCCAGTAGGGTCCAGTGGCACATCCTCCCTTATCACCAAACCTGGGTACTCAAGGTACACCTCTCGTGTGGGCTGAGTATACCCTCTTCTTGTGGTTGAGCCTTGATTGCTGTTGGCCAGTCAATGGGAGGGATTTACCTAGTTCAGTCAGCTGCAAGGACTGGCTGTGACCACTGACCACCAATCTCTGCCCTCCGTGGAGGATCAGCCATGCAGGGGCAGGTGGTGCTCTGATGTGGCCTGTAACTGTCCACTAGGTGTGCTGGTCCTGGGGTTTCTCACATGGTGCCGGCTAAGGTCAGCCCCCACCTGAGTTCTGCTTGGGGCAACCTTGCCTGAGGTATAAAGCAATCTGAGATGGCTGCTACTTGTGCTGGGCTTAGAGATTCTTAGGTGAAGCCAAGCTGTGAATCTAGGCTGGCTGCTACTGGTGCTGGGCTTTGGGCCACTGAGCAGAAAGTATGGGGGCTGAGGGCTTAACTGAGGCAGGCTGTTGCTTGTTTGATACAATTTAGGAAGTTGGGAAGCGTGAGCCAAGACCAGTCATTCATATGGAAAAGTTACTGTTAACAGCTTGGGTGGGTTATAAGTTGGATGGGGCAGAGTCTCAGGGGATCTCCAGGGTGGGGCAAACAGTGCTAGCCAGACTGATGGAGTCTCAGATGGCACCTGCCTGCTGGCTCTGTGGGAGGAGGGTTCAGCAAAAGGACAGTGGCCTGTGCCTGCCATTCTGTCTGGGAGAAAGCTTTTATCCAGCTCCTGCTGTAATGCCAGACACTTCAGTTCCTCCCTGTATGCCACTGGTGCCTTTCAAGCTGCTACCCCAGTGCTGGAACTCAGAGGTGAGTCTGAATACGTCTGTGTTTGTTTTCATTAAGGGGAACTTCTTGGGACTCTAGAAGTTTCTTCCACTGACTCAACCCCTGCTGGTTTTTGCAGCCAGAAGTTATGGGGACTTATCTTCCTGGCACTGGAACCCTGGGCTGGGGAGCCTAGTGTGGGTCTGGGACTCCTTGCACCTGAGATACTCCTGCTGAAATTTTATCCACCACACATGGAGGTGGGACAGTCCATTTCGTGTCTACATCCCTTCTACCAGTCTGGATGGATGTGGTTTCTTTAATTCTGTAGTTGATGGTTGTTCTGTATTTCAGTTATGATTTTGATGTGGTTGTGTGAGGAGGCAAGCTGTGCCTACTGTGCTGCCATCTTGACTGGGAGAGATGTCCAGTTTTTAAAACCAATATTTTTCTTTTAAAATGCATTACAAAAGTTCTGTTGCTCTTTCTGCCTTCCTATTTATGCCCTCATGGCTCATCCCAGAAATCTAAAATTTTATAATAATGAATGTTGTGTTATGATAAAATGGTTTTGTTTAAGGAAAGTACTGCTATGATAAGTAGTTCCAACTCTCAGTAATGATTGTTGATGAGTAAGAAGTCCATTTTTGCTATTTAATTTTAGAAACCAGAGATTCTGTGTTTAACATTTTCTTTTAATCTCCTGAATCAGCCTGGATTATATATAGCATGCTATATTTTTAGTGTCTTGATAACTGTATTGCAATGAAATATAACACAATTTCAAAAAACCCCATTTTCTTGCTGTTTAATTGGTAAGAGCATGGTCAGTATTTTAGTCTGTATTTACATCTGGTAAAGGAGAGTTGAGCAGTACTCTCACACCCTGGAGATAGTCTATTTGCATAATTAAGCCTAAGTGAAAGTAGTTTTCTTCAATCACTAGGCTTACGTGTTGCTGTGTATGGGCCAGGGGAGGCATTGGCCTTGGAGTGAGGGTGCTTTTAGACTTTCCTGGCTGTGTTCTTCCATTGGTAATCATTAGCTATGAATGATCATTTCATAAAGGGTCTCAGCTTCCATTTCTGTAAAGTAAGAGCCCTATTAGATGATCTTTTTAGTATCTCTTCTAGGTCCTAAAATCAGTTTTCCTTAGTTCTGTATCTTAACAAAAATTTTAGTCCTTTTTTGGGGGCGGGGGACCTGGAAAAAGCTTTTAACACCAAATCAGGCTTAGGCTACTAACATTATTTGTCCTTTGATAATACTGGATGTCCACAAAAAAGAGCTTCTATTTTTTTATCCTCCTATCTTCTCTCATTTCATGCACTGTCTTCTTTAGTCTGTGGACATGAATAGAACTATCTTTTTTGAGGAAGATCTATTTATGTTGAGTTATAAACAATAAAATCTGAGCAAACATATATATATGGATCTTATGTATAATATTTGTATTATATATAAATAATATATGTAGTATATATAATATTTGGATTATATATAATATTTTATTTTATTTATTTTTAGAGAGAGGGGAAGAGAGGGAGAAAGAAAGGGAGAGAAACATCAGTGTGTGGTTGCCTCTCGCACGCCTCCCACTGGGGACCTGGCCCGCAACACAGGCATGTGCCCTGACTTGGAATTGAACTGGTGACCCTTTGGTTCTCAGGCTGGTACTTAGTCCACTGAGCCACACCAGCCAGGGCCTGAGCAAACATAAAAAAAAATCTTTTGAAAGTTATTTAGCCTGAAATAATATTAAAATTGTTTAGATGAATATATTAATAAAACTTTCTATTAAGTACAGTGAGAATGAAAAAATATATATGTGGAAGGGGGAAAAGTAGTTTTACGGTTGTTCATGGAAAATAATACAGTAATAAATAATCATACAAGAATAAACTTAAGAATTGAAAAAATGAGGAGGGTTTAAGGAGCCTCTGGGACAACAAGAAGCATAACAACATCTGCATCATGGGAATACCAGAAGGGGAAGACAATGAGCAAGGGATCAAGAACTTCTCTGAAGATATAATGACTGAAAACTTCCATAATATAGTGAAGAACAAAGACACACAAGTCCAGGAAGCTCAGAGTCCCAAAGAGGACCACATGAAGACACATCAAAATGTAAATGGCAAAACTTAAAGGCAAGGAGAGAATTCTAAAAGCCACAAAAGAAAGGCAGGTAGTTATATACAAGGGAGCACCAATTAGACTGTCATCTGGTTTCTCAACAGAAACATTTCAGGCCAGAGGGATTGTCATGAAATACTCAAAGTGATAAAAAGCAAGGACCTACAACCAAGGCTGCTTTACCCAGGAGACTATCATTTAAAATTGAAGGAGAAATAAAGAACGTCGCAGACAAGAAAAAGCTAAAGGAGTTTGTTACCAGCAGACCAGTAGTGCAAGAAATGTTAAATGGCTAGCTTTAAGGAGAAAAAAATAAAAACAGGAAAATAGTTAAAAATAAATGGCAATAAATACATATCTATCAATAATAATTTTAAGAGTCTCATGCTCTACTGACTGAGCTAGCTGGGCTCAATAATAATTTTAAATGTTAATGTTTTCAATATAGAGATCTTCCAGACAGAAAGTGAACAGAGACAGCAGCCTTAAACAGTACACTAGATCAAATGGATTTAATTGATATCTTTAGAGCATTTCATCCCTAAGCAGCAGAATCTACATACTTTTCAAGTGTATATGGAATGTTTTCTAGGATAGACCACATGTTAGGACACAAAACAAGTCTCAATAAATTTAAGAAGATTGAAATCATATCAAGAATCTTCTCTGATCACAATGCTATGAAACTAGAAATCAAAACCAAGAACACTGAAAATTATGCAAAGACATGGAAGCTAAATAACATCTTATTAAACAATGAATGGGTCAACAACGAGATCAAGGGAAAAATCAAAAGATACCTTGAAACAAATGAAGACGAGGACACAACAACCCAAAATCTGTGGGCACAGAGACAGCAATCATAATAGGGAAATTCATAGCAGTACAGGCCTATGTCAAAAAAACAAGAAAAGTCTCAAATAAACAATCTAACTTTACACTTAAAGGAACTTGAAAGAGAACAACAAACAAGCCCTGAGGAAGTGGAAGAAAGGAAATAGTAAAGATCAAAGCAGAAATAAAAGAAATAGAGTCCAAAAAAAGATACAAAAGATCAATGAGTGCAAGAGCTGGTTATTGAAAAGATAAACAAGGTTGACAAACCTTTAACCAGACTGACTCATCAAGAAAAGAAGAGAGAGGACCCAAATAAATAAAATCTGAAATGAAAGAGGAGAAATAACAATTGACACCAAAGAAATGCAAAGGATTGTAAGAAAATATTATGAACAGCTATATGCCAACAAACTGGACAACTTTGACAAAATGGATGAATTTCTAAAAACATACAATCTCATAAAACTAAATCAGGAAGAATCAGAGAATCTGAATAGACAGATTATACCTAGTGAAATTGAAGCAGTAATAAAAAAAACTCTGAACAAACAAAAGCCCTAAGCTGCATGGCTTCACAGGTGAATTTTACCCAACATTCTGAGAAGAATTAATGCCTTTCCTTCTCAAACTATTTCAAAAAATTCAAGAGGCGAGAAGCTCCCAAACTCATTTTACAAAGCCACCATTATTCTAATTCCAAAACCAAATAAAGACATTACAAAAAAAGAAAATTATAGGCCAATATCCCTGATGGACGTAGATGCTAAAATCCTCAACAAAATTTAGCAAACTGAATACCACAATGCATCAGAAAGATCATATACCATTAGCAAGTGAAATTTTTCTGGGAATGCATGGTTGGTACAACATTCATAAATAAATAAATGTGACTCACCACGTAAATAAAATGAAGGATAAAAACCCTATGATCATATCAATAGATGCAGGAAAAGCAGTTGATAAAATCCAGCACCAATTTATGATAAACACTGTCTGGAAAGTGGGAGTAGAGGGAACATACCTAAACATACTAATGGCCATATATGACAAACCCACTGCCAGCATCATACTCAGTGGGCAAAAACTATAACTGTTCCCCTTAAGATCAGGAAAAAGACAGGGATGTCTACTTTCACCTCTCTTACTCAACGTAGTACTGAAAGTCTTAGCCACAGCAGTCAGACAAGAAGAAATGAAAGGCATCTCAATTGGAAAGGAAGAAGTAAAACTGTCTTTATTTGCAGATGACATGAAACTGTACATAGAGGACCCCAAAGAACAAGAGAATTCTCCAGAAAAGGAACTAAGTGAAATGGAGGCAAGCAATTATCAGATAGTTTAGAGTAATGCTCATAAGGATACTCAATAGTATGAAAAAAGACAAACCATAAAAAATGACCACTCAGAAATAAAGAATGCAATATCTGGGATGTCCACTTTTACCTCTCTCGTTCAACATGGTACTGGAAGTCCTAGCTGTAGCAGTCAGAAAAGAAGAAGAAAGAAAAGGCATCAAAATTGGAAAGGAAGAAGCAAAACTGGCTTTATTTGCAGAGCACATGATACTGTCTGTAGAGAACCCTAAAGATTCCAAGAAACTACTAGGACTGATAAATGAATTCTGTAAAGTAGGAGGATACAAAATTAATATCCAGAAATCAGTTGCATTGTTATATGCCAGCAACAAACTAACAGAAAGGGAAATTAAGAAAGCAATCCCATTCACAATTGCTTCAAAAAGAATAAAATACCTAGGAATAAACCTAACCGAGGATGTAAAAGACTTGTACTCAGAACATTATAAAACACTGAAGAAAGAAACTGAAGAAGATACAAATAAGTGGAAGCACATACCGTGTTCATGGATAGGATGAATTAACGTCGTTAAAATGTCCATACAACCCCAAACAATCTATAGATACAGTGCAATTTTTGTCAAGAAAACAATGACATATTTCACTGAACTAGAGCAAACATTTGAAAAAATGTATGTGGAACCACAAAGCCCTTTATAGCAACAGTGATCTTGAGAAAGAAGAACAAAGTTGGAGGAGTCATGCTACCTAATATCAAACTATACTATAAGGCCATAGTAATCAGAACAGCATGGTACTGGCACAAAAACAGACACATAGATCCAATGGAACAGATTAGAGAGCCCAGAAATAAACCCAATTAATATTTGGCAGAGGAAGCAAGCACAAACAATGGGCTAAAGACAGTTTATTCAATATATGGTATTGGGAAAATTGGACAGATACTTGCAGAAAAATGAAACTAGACCACTTTCTTATGCCACACACAAAACTAAATTCAAAATGGGTTTTAGACTTAAATGGTAGACCCAAAACCATAAAAATTGTAGAACATAGGCAGTAAAATCTCAGACATTGTTCTTAGCAATATTTTATATGATGTATATCCCCAGGAAAGGGAAACAAGAAAAAATAAATAAATGGGACTACATCAAACTAAAAAGTTTTTGCACAGCAAAGGAAACCAAAAACAAAATAAAAAGACAACCCACTGAATGGGAGAACATATTCACTGATAACATCTGATAAGGGGTTGATATCCAACATTTATATAGAACTTAACAACTAAACACCAAAAAAGCAAACAATCCAATTAAAAACTGGGCTAAGGACCTGAATGGACACTTCTCCAAAGAGGACATACAGATGGCCAATAGACATATGAAAAAATGCTCAATGTCACTAATCAAAGAAATGCAAATTAAAACCACAGTGAGATATCACCTCATATATGTGAGAATGGCTATTACCAATAAATTAGTAAACAACAAGTTCTGGTGAGGAGGCAGAGAAAGGGGAACCCTTGTGCACTATTGGTGGGAATGCAGATTGGCGCAGCTACTGTGGAAAGCAGTATAGTGATATCTCAAAAAATTAAAAATGAAACTGCCTTATGACCCAGTGATTCCACTTCTGGGAATTTATCTGAAGAAATCGAAAACTCTAATTCCAAAGAATGTAAGCATCTCTATGTTCATTGCACCATTGTTTACAGTTGCCAAGATCTGGAAGCAGCCCAAGTGTCCATCAGTAGGTGAGTGGATAAAACAACCATGAGTCATTTATACAACAGAATACTATGCTGCTATAAAAAAGAAAATTTTACCCTTTGTGATTATGCTAAGAGAAGTAAGTCAGTCAGGGAAAGATAGGTACCATATGATCTCACTCATGCATGGAATCTAATGAACAAAATGAATTAACAAGCACAATAGAGACAGACTCATAGACAGAGAGCAGGCTGACAGCCCTGGGGAGTGGAGGGACTGAGCAAAAAGGAAAAAGGACTCATGGATGTGGACAGCAGTGTGGTGATTTTGGGGGGTGCTGCAGTATAAGGGGGGTAAGGGTAATGGTAAAAATACAATTAAAAATAAATTACAAAAAAAGAATAAACTCTGTGTTTTGTGTACTCATAGCTGTAAACCTCCTTTTGCCTTAACCTGTACATAAGTGTGTGTTTGTGTGTGTACATATATGTATATATTTATACATAAGTGTATTTGTTTATTTGTAAGAGTAACCTAACAATTCAAAATAAGTAATAAATCTAGAATTGGAGTGGAGCTAATATCAAGTGGTAAAACATTAATTCTATAATATATTCAATTTTATGGATGACCAGCCCATTGTCATTAATTGCTTCTTTGACCTTGAGAAAGTAATTTGTCCAGTTCTCAGACTCCTCAGTGTGTGTGCACACACCTATACGTAGAATTATCTGATTAAATGTTCACATATGAAAGTAAAACAGGACCGTGGCCCCCTGCTTTTTTTCTTTTGGTTTTCATTATTCTCCCTTTTTCAGTTAATAGCATGACATTTGAAGCTGTTACAAGGTCATTGCATGTCTGTGTATCATCGTTTTTACTACCTCCTAAGTATTGATGTTCTCCTTCCCCTCATGATGGACATTTGATTATTTCCAGATCTTTTTGCCGCCTTGAGAAATGCTGCAGACAGAATTTTGATACATTTCGTGCATGCATGCGAGTGCTGCTGTGGGAGGGATTCCTGGAAGTGGTGCTATTCAGAGTCTTTTCCTGAATCGAGAGCTGGTTTTGTCTGTCTCCTGAAAGCATCCAAGCTCCCAGTGCATCCCTCTGTCACGGTACTGAACCATATGTTATTGAAAGTATGAGGCTGTCCCTTTCCTGGACTGTCTTTGGGGATACAGATTATGATTCATTTATTCTTGTATCCCCAGGACTGAGCACAAATAGTTGTTAAAATTAAATTTGAACCAAACTTGAAACTTGAATATTATTATTCAACTTTTCCATTTTAAAGTCTTGGCCTGTCTCGCACAGATTTCTTTAACACTCCTGTAATTTTTCTCCGGTGCATTTGGATCGTGACAACATAGGTCTGATCTCCTTAGCCATTGACACACAGAGTCACTCCTCTGTTCCTTGCCCTTAAGTGTCAGAAGCTTGGCATGACCCAGTTACACAGGTGTGGTTCCTTACAGAGTGAAATGATTTACAAGTCTCTTGAGAGAATTCTCCTAATTAGAAATCAGGGGATGAGGACTATTATGTAATCAGCATTGTGTAGAATGAGAAGGATGCAGGTTTTGGAGTCAGATGTTTGAAAGCATTTTCTGTGTGGAACATTTACATAGGGTTAGTTTATTGATCTCTGTGAGACCCAGCTTCCTCATCTGTAAAATGAAGATCGTGTTGTGTATTAAGAGGGGTTGTTGGAAGGAGGGGTGTTCAACCTTTTGGTGTCTCTGCGCTACACTGGAAGAAGAAGAGCTGTCTTGGGCCACATATTCAATACATTGCAACACGTAATTACAAAAAATCTCATAATGTTTTAAGTAAACATGTGATTTATTTACATATGGTTTATGATTATGATCACAGCCATCCTGGGCTGCATGCGGCCTGTGGGCTGCAGGTTGGACACCCCTGGATTACAGGCGGACTTAAATGTGAAATGCCTAACGTGGGACTTAGTTCACGGCAGGCACTTGGGAAATGTTAGTTCCCTCCCCCAGGGGCCTTCAGAGTTTTCCAGCCCTAAGGGGAGCTGGCCTTGCAGCACATCCACTACGGTTTTTCTGTACCACTGGGATACTGTGGTGGAGTGCTGTTACAGCTGGCAGGCATTCAGACATTTTAGATAATCACTGTTTTTCTTCTCTTTTTGCCATGTAGACTTATCTACTGTCTCCAAAAATTTTTGACTGTGACCGGGAGAAAAGTGCTCCTAATTTCCCACTGTTAATGACTTCATATTTGTATTGCAAATTCTTTTCTCTCTGTTACCTTTTTTCATGCAGGTTATTTGAAAAATTTCCTTGATTGGCCCTGTTTCAAAGTGAGTCAAATTATACTTGTCAGAAGATCAGAAATGGTCCTCGTTCTCATCTTTCTTGATCAAACCCACTTTTAAACTAATCTGTAAATTTCATCAAGCCAATTTGTGAACAAACAGTAAAACTGCTTTCAAGAGCATACACTGACAGAGATGGAATTGGTTGGTTCTTTTCTAAGTTCTCCTGTTTGGGCTACATGTAGCTTTGGGGATTGAATGAAGTCTGGCAGTATTTTCTCATATAATCTTAGACAAGTATCATGATGTGGATATATTGTTACTGTGTTTTTAAAGGGAGAAATAAATGGTGATTTTCTTCCTCCAAACTATGAGAAAGAGTATATGGATTTTATGAGTAAATGTATTATTATTTGTTTACTGGTATAGTCATGCTAAGCCAGGAATTCACTGATATGTGATGTAGGTGACTCACTCACTGCAGAGGCTGTGGGGCAGAGAGGATGATGAGTTTGGAGGGAGAACATCCACCCTTGAGATTCATTCACCTCCAGAGCTTACTAGTTGTATAATAGTGTATGCAGAACTCTTCCCAGTTTCAATTTCTTTATCTAGGGAAAGAGATAATAATATGTTTTCACACTGTTGTTTTGGGAATTAAAGAAGTGAATATGTGAAAGCAATTTCAAAACTTAAAAAAGTGTTACTACCTACATACTGTTACTAAGCCAGCACGTAATGAAGTGCTGGTAGATGGTGGATAGACAATAAATACTTTGTCAGTAAATAAACCAGGAGAAAATTAATCTGGAACAATTTGCTTCTTAACAAACATTAAGGTTACCCCTTTATATTTTTTCTTTAATATTTCTTTTCTTTACTAATCTTTTAATACATAGATTTGTAACAGATAACAAATTTTGATAATAACAATGGGCTGCTCAATATTTAGTTGGATGCTGGAACACTTCAGTCAACAAAAGACTGAGAATACAAGTTATTTACACTGTTAAAGTTTACCTAATGTTTATCGGACATATACTGTGTACTTAGCGCTTAATCAGCCAGGTAAACATTGATTGGGAGCACGCCATGTGTTCAAACCCAAGGTATTGAATAGTGTGCGGCTAGCTCAGCCAACCTTACAGCCTGCCAGATATAATCCACCTCTTTGCTTCCTCCCTACCAGACCTGTCCTAACTGCTGATTTCAAAAGCTACATGTGCAGGGTTGTATCTCGTTCACTTCTGTGCCACGAGCACTTGGTATGGTGCTGAGGGCAAACAACTGCTCAGTAAATATTTGTTGAATCATGAATAAATAAAGGTCCTGATTTAACATTGTGTACAGAAAAGAGCTCGAGCCATAGCTTACAAGTTGTGCCCAATGCTAAGTGATTTAAAGGTAGGAACCCATTTAATTCTCTCATAATGCCTGAGAAGGCTACTGTTGTTACTCACTTTTATGTATGAAGCCTTTGTGTCTCAGAGAGGTTAGGCAATTTGCATGATGTCTTATAGACCTCTCCCATTTCTTCTTTTCCTCCGCTCAGGAGGATCAAATATGGCATAACCTCTCCTTTTCCTTTTCCTTTTTCTTTTTCTTTTGCTACAACTTAGTTAACTTGAGGCTAGTCTAATTGATCCAGATGTACAGCATTCGTCGTTAATACTGCATCCTCTTCCCTCTAACTCACTCCTGGTTACTCTGAAGAATCTCTCTCTTCCCTTGATTTGTGAGCCACAGACAATGCTGGTCATAGCTCATAAATGTGATATTGGTATGAATGTTGTATTTGTAATAAAGGAAAATGAAGGCTTCAAACCTTAAAGTAAGATGAACCTCTAGAATCCTTGAAAATAATTAAAAGTTGATTCTGGATCCCTACAAATGGTTTCATCTACTCTATCTTTCTCCACTGAAACCTGCTTTTCTTCAAAACCAGAATGCAAGATCAAAAAATAAAATAGCATACACTAGACTTTTTGTGGTGGATTCATAATTTGAAAATTGGAAATAGGCTTATTTTATTTTTTAAATTGGGAAAAATCTGTTACAAATTAGAGAACATAAAAAAAAAACAAGTTAGGAAACTGGAATTCTTAGTGTTAATGCTGCCCAAAACCACCTTGCCAAGCCCCCATGTTTCTGTAAGCCATAAAAAATCTTTCATAACGAAGAAATAGATATCTGTGAGCAATAGCAAAATCAAAGAAGAGCTGAAATTTTAAGTTGACATTCTGCATATACTCACTGTGATTCATTTTGCCCAAAAGAATGAAAGATAAGTATTTTCTACTTGGATAGATCTTATTTGTGAAAGACCAACATTTTTAAAAATTGAGAAATAGCAGGACAAAGTAACATACAAGCACAAAGGTAAAATAAAAGTGGAGAAAGAGGTTAAAAAAAGCAGTGGCATTTGGAAGCTATTGTAAGACCAGGAAGAACAAACAAGAGTTGGTAATAAAGGCACAAAGCAGAGATTAGTTTTGCCATGAATACGTGTTGAGATGAGAGCGTGTGTGTGTGTGTGTGTGTGTGTGTGTGTGTGTGTAAGACCTAACCCTCAGTGAAGACACGGACTTTGGAACTGTCTTTTGACTGCTGTGTGTTCACCTACATACGTGACAGTAAGATTCACTGATAATTTATACCTCTTCAATGGGCTCTGTTTAAGAAGACATGAAGGTGTGTTTTCATATTTCCCAAAGGTGCTTATTGAATGGTTCCTAAAATACTTTGACACCTAAGTGGTCAAACCTCAATTAACTGGTAACCATTTCTTCCTTTTTTGCCCTTTTAATTTTGCCAAAATTAAAAACCACTTGCATTTGGGGGTCTGATAAGCTCTTGTGGGCTGGCAAGTGTGGAAATCTAATTTCTATTTAAATCTTGATTTTGTACAATTAAGTTTTCTTTTTAAAAATTTTTAAATTTATTTTAATTGTTGTTCTTGTACAGTTTTCTGTCTTTTACTCCCATCCCAGCCCACCACCCCATCCCTCCTCACCTCCCTCCCATTTCCACCCCCGTAGTTTTTATCCATGTGTCCTTTATACTTGTTCCTGTAAACCCTTCCCCTTTTCCCCTGATCTTCCCTCCCCTCTCCCCTCTGGTGACTGTTAGTCTGTTCTCAATTTCAGTGTCTTTGGTTATATTATGCTTGTTTGTTTGTTTTGTTGGTTAGGTTCCTGTTAAAGGTGACATCATATGGTATTTGTCTTTCACTTCCTGGCTTATTTCACTTAGCATAATGCTCTCCAGTTCCATTCATGCTGTTGCAAAGGATAGGAGCTCCTTCTTTCTTTCTGCTGCATAGAATTCCATTGTGTAAATGTACCATAGTTTTTTGATCCATTCATTTACTGGTGGGCACCTGGGTTGCTTCCAACACTTGGCTATTGTAAATTGTGCTGCTATGAACACTGGGGTGCATAGGTTCTTTTGGATTGGTGTTTCAGGGTTCTTAGGATATAATCCTAGCAGTGGGATTGCTGGCTCAAAAGGTATATCCATTTTTAGTTTTCTTAGAAAATTCCATACTGCTTTCCATAGTGGTTGTACCAGTTTGCAATTCCACCAACAGTGCACCAGGGTCCCCTTTTCTCCGCAACCTCTCCAACACTTGTTGTTTGTTGCTTTGTTTATGATGGCCATTCTGACTGGTGTGAAGAGGTAACTCATTATGGTTTTAATTTGCATCTCTCTGATAGCTAGCAATATTGAGCATCTTTTCATGTGTCTCTGGATCCTCTGTATGTCCTCCTTGGAGAAGTGTCTGTTCAAGTCCTTTGACCATTTTGTAACTGGGTTGCTTGTCTTCTTAGAGTGGAGTCATGTAAGTTCTTTATATATTTTGGAGATTAAACCCTTGTCTGAGGTATCATTGGAAAATATGTTTTCCCATACAGTCGGTTCTCTTTTTATTTTAATACTGTTTTCTTTAGCTATGTAGAAGCTTTTTATTTTGATGAGATCCCATTTGTTTATTCTTTCCTTTATGTCCATTGCTTTAGGGGACATACCAGTAAAAATGTTGCTGCGTGATATATCTGAGATTTTCCTGCTTATGTTCTCCTCTAGGACTTTAATGGTGTCACAGCTTATATTTAAATCTTTTTCTGCTTTGAATTTATTTTTGTGTATGGTGTGAGTTGGTACTCAAGTTTCATTTTTTTGCACGTAGCTGTCCAGTTCTCCCAACACCACTTGTTGAAGAGGCTATTTTTACTCCATTTTATGTTGCTGCCCCCTTTGTCAAATATTAATTGACTGTAGAGACTTAGGTTTATTTCTGGGCTCTCTGTTCTGTTCTACTGGTCCATGTGTCTGTTTTTATGCCAGTACCAGGCTGTTTTGATTACAGTGGCCTTGTAATACAGTTTGGTATCAGGCATTGTGATCCCTCCTACTCTGTTCTTCTTTCTCCAAATTGCTGCAGCTATTCGGGGTCGTTTATGGTTCCATACAAATTTTTGAAGTGTTTGTTCCATGTCTGTGAAATATGCCATTGGTATTTAATAGGTATTGCACTGAATTTGTAGATTGCTTTGGGTAGTATGGACATTTTGATGATATTGATTCTTCCAATCCATGAACATGGTATATGTGTCCATTTGTTTCTGTCTTCCTTGATTTCTTTCTTCAGTGTTGTGTAGTTTTGTGCATACAGGTCTTTTACCTCCTTGGTTAGGTTTATTCCTAGGTATTTTATTTTTCTTTTTGCTATAATGAATGGAATTATTTTCTTGATTTCTGCTTCTGCTGTTTCATTGTTGGTATACAAAAATGCATTTGATTTCTGGATATTGACTTTGTATCCTGCTGTTTGGCCAAATTCATTTATTAGGTCAAGCAGCTTTTGGGCCAAGTCTATAGGATTTTCTATATACACTATTATGTCATCTGCCAACAATGATAGTTTTGTTTCCTCCTTTCCGATTTGGATGCCTTTTATTTCCTTTTCTTGTCTAATCGCTGTGGCTAATACTTCCAATACTATATGGAATAGAAGGGGTGAAAGTGGACATCCTTGTCTTGTTCCTGATCTTAGTGGAAAAGATTTTATTTTTTGCCCGTTGAGTATGATGTTGGCTGTAGGCCTCTCGTATGTTGCCTTTATTATGTTGAGGAATGCTCCCTCTATTCCCACTTTGCTGAGTGTTTTTATCATAAATGGGTGCTGTACCTTGTCAAATGCTTTTTCTGCATCTATTGATATGATCATGTGATTTTTGTCTTTGCTTTTCTTTATGTGATGTATTAGATTTACTGATTTGCAAATATTGAACCATCCTTGCATCCCAGGGATGAATCCCACTTGGTCATGGTGTATGATCCTTTTAATGTATTGTTGATGAGGTTTGCCAATATTTTGTTGAGGATTTTAGTGTGTATGTTCATCAGCAATATTGGCCTGAAGTTTTCTTTCTTTTTTTGTCTCTATCTGGTTTTGGGATTAGGATGATGCTGGCTTCATAAAAAGAGTTTGGGAGTCTTCCATCATTTTGGATTTTTTGGAATAGTCTGTGAAGGATAGGGATTAGCTTTTCCTTAAATGCTTTATAGAATTCTTCTGTGAACTCATCCGGTCCAGGGATTTTGTGTTTCAGGAGTTTTTTGATTACTGCTTTAATTACATCTGCTGTTATTGGCCTATTCAGGCTTTCTGCTTCTTCTTCATTGAGTTTTGGAAGATTATATTTTTCTAGAAACTTGTCCATTTCACCTGGGTTGTCAAATTTCTTGTCATATAATTCTTAGTAATTTCATACAATCCTTTGTATTTCTGTGGTGTCAGTTGTAATCTGTCCTCTTTTGTTTCTGATTGTGTTTATTTGGGTCTTCTCTCTTTTTTCCTTGATGAGCCTACTTAAAGGCTTGTTGATTTTGTTTATCTTTTCAAAGAACCAGCTCCTAAATTCATTGATCCTTAGAATTGTGCTTTTAGTCTCTGTGTCATTTAATTCTGCTCCGATCTTGGTTATTTCCTTCTTTGTACTTGCTCTGGGCTGTCTTTGTTGTTGTTCCTCAAATTCTTGTAGGCATAGGGTTAGGTTGTTTGTTTGAAATATTTCTATAGTTTTTAGGTAGGCCTGCATCACGATTAACTTCCCTCTGAGGAGTGCCTTTGCTGTGTCCCATAAGTTTTGGGTCGTTGTGAGTTCATTTTCATTTGTTTCCAGAAACTTTTTGATTTCTTCCCTAATTTCATTCTTGACCCATTCATTGTTTAATAGCTTGCTATTCAATCTCCATGATTTTGAGTGTTTTGGGTTTTTCCCCTTGGGGTTGGTTTCTAGTTTCAGTCCCTTGTGGTCGGAGAAAATGCTTGGTATGATTTGAATTTTCTTGAATTTGTTGTGGCTTGTTTTGTGTCGTATCATGTAGTCTATTTTTGAAAATATTCCATGTGCATTTGAAAAGATGTGTATTTAGTTTCTTTGGGATTAAGGGCTCTCTCTATATATATCAGTTAAGTCCATTTCATCTAGAGTGTAGTTCAATGCCACAATATCTTTGTTGATATTTTGTTTAGAAGATCTGTCCATTTTTGACAGTGGGGTGCTAAAATCCCCTACTATAATTGTTGCTGTCAATATCTTTCTTGAAGTCCTCTAAGATTTTCTTTACGTATTTAGGTGCTCCTATGTTGGGTACTTATATATATGATGTTTATGTCTTCTTGGTGGATTCTTCCCTTGAGTATTATGAAGTGACCTTCTGGGTCTCTCTTTATGGCCCTTATTTTGAAATCTATTTTGTCTGATATGAGTATTGCTACCCCGGCTTTTTTTCCCTGTCCATTTGCTTGGAAAATTTGTTTCCAGCCCTTCACTTTGAGTCTGTGTAGGTCTTTTGTCCTGAGGTGGGTCTCTTTTACTCAGCATATGTGTGGCTCATGCTTTCTTATTCATTCAGCTATTCTATGTCTTTTGATTGGAGCATTTAATCCATTTACATTTAAGGTCATTATTGATAGGTACTGATTCATTGCCATTTTCATACCTATGTTCCTCTCTTTCTCTCTCTCTCTTTTCCTTCTTTTCCTTATAGCAGTCCCTTTAGCATCTCTTGCAGAACTGGTTTGGTAGAGGTGTATTCTTTTAGACTTCTTTTGTCTGGGAAGCTCCTTAATTTGGCCTTCTATCTTGATTGAAAACCTTGCTAGGTAAAGTAGTCTTGGTTTGCAGGCCTTTGGTTCTCATTACCTGGAATAGTTCTTGCCATTCTCTTCTATCTTGGAGCGTTTTCATTGAGAAGTCAGCTGCTAACCTTATCGGGGCTCCCTTGTATGTTACTTCCTTTTTCTCCCTTGCTGCCTTTAAGATTCTCTTTGTCTTGGAATTTTGCCATTTTAATTTTGGTGTGTCTTGAAGTGGGCCTCTTTGGGTTCCTCTTGATTGGGACTCTCTGTGTTTCCTGGATTTGTGTGACTTTTTCTCTCATCAAATTAGGAAAGTTTTCCATCATTACTTTTTCAAATAGGTTTTCTCTCCCTTGCTCTTTTTCTTCTCCTGGAATCCTTATTATACGGATATTATTATGTTTCATATTGTCTTGCATTTCTCTTAATCCCTCTTCATTCTTTCTGAGCCTCTTTTCATTTTCTTGCTCTTTCTGGATGTTTTTTTCTACTTTGTCCTACAACTTGCTGATCTGACCTTCTGCTTCATCGAAATTCTGCTTTTCATTCCTTCCACTGGGTTCTTCAGTTCAGAAATTGTGTTCTTCATTTCCTCTTGGCCCTTGTTGATAGTTTCTGTTTCCTTTTTCATGTTGATATAGTTTGCAGTGAGTTCATCGTAGCTTCCCTGTAGTTTCTGGTAGCTCATTGAGAGCTCATGGAGCTTCCTGACAACCATTGCTTTGAACTCAAAATCTGGTATTTGAGTTGTCTCCATTTCATTTAGCATTCTTTCAGGGGCTTCCTCCTTTCCTTTCATTTGGGGATTGTTTCTTTGTCTTCCCATTGTTTGCGAGTCTCTTGTTGTCAGCCTCAGCTTGTTAAATTGATCTGTTCTGGCTCCCTGGGTTTATGGTGTGAACTTCTGTGGTAGAGTATCTATGAGATTCAGTGGTGCAGTCTCCTTCAGGTATCCTGGTATTCACAGCTTCCACTGTTTCAGCTAGGATAACGGGTGTGTGTTCTGGGTCTTCCACAAAGCCCCCTCCTCCGGTTACAGGGCCACCGGTTGCAGATCCGCCTCCAGACCTGGTCCTAGGGCTTCCTCTGGTCACAGGGCTGTACCCAGTTGCAAGGCCTCCCACGGTCACAGGGCCACCCCTGGTCGCAGAGTCTCCCCCGTTGCTCAGCCGCCCCAGGTCTCAGTGCCACCCCCTGTAGCAGAACCGCACCTGGTCACTCGGCTGCCCCTGGTTGCAGGGCCAGACGCAGTTGTAGAGCCACCCCTGGTCCTGGTCCCAGGGCTGCTCCCAGTTGCAGGGCCTTCTCCAGACGCAGGGCCTCCTTGGGTCGCAGCACCTCCTCTGGATGCAGGACCTCCTCCAGTCACGGGGCCTCTTCTGGTTGTAGAGCCTCCTCCGGGCCACGGGGCTGCCTCTGGTCTCTAGGTCACCTCTAGTCTCTCGGCCACCTCCGGTCACAGGGCCACCTCCAGTTGCGGAGCCTCCTTTGGTCTCCGGTCTGGGTGAATTGCCATTGGACTCCCGCACAATTCAATCCTCCCTCTGTCCGGGTTGGGCTTTCTTTCTTTTTTTTTGGTTCTATATTTTTGCAGTCCCCAATCTTGGTTGTGAGAGGAGGCAAAGTGCGTCCAGCTATGCCTCCATCTTGGCGGGAAGTCTCTCAAGTTTTAATTTCTTTATGTCTTAAAAATCTTTAAAAACTCATTTTGATAATAAAAGTTGGAGTACTATCTCTATTTTTAAAGTAGTCAAGGAAATGAGGGAAAAATCTTAGTGAGGTCGCAGAGCCTCCCCTGGTTGCTTGGCTGCCCCCCCAGTCACTTGGCCGCCCCTGGTTGCTTAGTTTATTGGAAAGATTGTAGGTGTGGTTGTTTCAGTTTTCATGTCCTTTGTGGGACTTTGGGCTGAAGGGTTTTTCTTTGACCCCCTTTCCTCACCTGAAAATAGGACTGATTTTTGCCTTATTTGTAGATTACATGAAATGGAATCACTCAATAAATATTGTCCCCACTGCTATCTTATTCTTAGAATATTTCTCACTGATTTGTACCCTGGGCCAATCACTCAAGCTGTAATAACACAAAAGTCAGTTTCCCTAAGCTATAGAATTCCCTAAAAGTTTAACACAAGCTTCAAATTAGTTCTGTGTTCTGCAGCAGGAAACAGCAACTTCCTAGACTTGGGGGGAAGCTTAAAAGGAGTAGGAATCCATCTAGGAATGAGTCAACCATCTCATTAAAAGGCAGTCACCGTAATTGAATAATTTAGAACAGAAGCTGGCAAACTGTGACCCCTGGGCCAAATCTAGACCTCTGCTTGTTTTTGTAAATAAAATTTTATAGAAGACAGCCATGCCCATTTATTAAACATTGTCCATGGCTGCTTTCAAACTATATAGGCAGAGGGAGTAGTTACAACAGAGATTATATGGCCAGCAAAGTCTAAAGTATTTCCTGTTTCGCCTTTGCATAATACATTTGCCAACTGCTGACTTAGAAAATTGTGATAGTTTCTTTAGGTGAATATTTCCTGACAAACTTCAGCTTAAGTATTCATGTGTGGATAACTGTGTTAATTTTCTTATTAAAAAACCCATCCTACAGCTTTTGAGAGTTTGCTGCATTTGGTCTAGGTGAGCTACAGTGTCAATCTGGAAATCATAGATCTCAGTGTTTTATAATTCTTGGGCTAAATAGGTGTTTTGGGGAGAACATGTAGTCTTTCTTATTAATATTTCATGTGTTGTTTCAGTGTTTCAGGAAACCTTTTTAAGGTTATTAAAATTTAGTAAGTGGCTGATTAAAATAATTTTATAAGTGTTTATATTGCACAACACCTGTTTGGGGAAGTAAAGCTTTTGTCTGCATCTCCTTCATCTGCTAATGTATTTTGAATTATCACAGCCCAGGGTGGTGGGGTACACTGTGCGAAATGGCAGTGGGTGGAGATGACATTTATTTAGTGCGTTTCAGACACAGTGGTAGGGTGGCCCTTGTCTGTACTGACATTTTAATAGACAGGCCTATGAATTATCAACATTTCTATGCATGGTACATAGTGATAGCTTATAAAAGTAGTTGAAATGTGTTGCGGATCCAGCTCTCTTACAGCGAAGGCCAGATTGTGGTCTAAATTTTAGTAAAACTAGAATACTTTAAAATTTTTTTTCAATATACAGTTTACTTTCACTATTAATTTGTATTGGTTTCAGGTGTACAGCATAGTGGTTAGACAGTCACATACTTTACAAAGTGTCCCCCCTGACTTTGTCAGTACCCTCTAGTCAATAGTATTGGAATACATATTTCTTAAATGTTGTCAGGTTCCTCATTTCTGAGTTTATTCCCTTTGTAAAGTACCTACCTGCATCCATGTAGATGAGTGTCCTGCCTTGATTTCAAATCTCTTTCCAATGACACCTCCTCCTCGAGCCTGTCCTTCCCTCCTTGCCCCCGCCACCCGAGCACCCATGTGCCCTTTGACCGCCTGCCCCTTCAGGCTTCTCTGTGATCCTGAATATCAAATGTTATCACCACTAGGGTTCAGCATCATGTCCTCTGCACACTTACTAAACGTTATTTAACATGTAAATCATAAAGTAGCTTGTGACTGTAGTAGAAATGTGCTTCATTTAAAAAAAAAGATCATTGCTGCTGTTCTTGGCGTTCACTCGTGGTTTGTTAGATCAGCTGGTTTTTACTTGAAAGTTACGAGGGCCTATTGTTCCCTAAACCTGCAGTGAACCACTAAACTTCAACTAAGACCAGAGTGATGACCAAGTGATAAAAAACATTGATTTTTATTGATAGATTTGTTCAATTTTAGAAATCCAAATCCCTTTCTGGGCAGTTTCACTTCTCGAATACTTTATTGGGCTCTTCAAATCTTTTTTTCAAAATAGCAGATTGCATGGATTTACATATCAGTTACCTCAGATGAAGATTTTGAGCTACTGCAGAATTTTAATTAAATTCCATTATTTCAGGACATTGGGGAGTAATGCTTTTCAGATGTGCATGGATAGTTAAATTCCAAGAATTAAAAAAAAATTGAAATTCTTAATCAAATTTTGGATCCTAATTCCAGGTTCTCCAACGTAGTTCTGATGGGTTTTGTGGGTTTGGTTTATGATGTCTGTTGATAAAATTGCGTAAGAGAATGGTTTTTGAAAGTGCACAGTAGCTAAGAGGCCGACTTACGTTTCTACGGATCTGTTGATTGCCATTGCCTTTCCTTTACACGTGCCTTTACTTTTCATAAGATGTCCATGTATGTAAAAATAATCAGAACAGGATGATAGGAAAAGCGTTAAGCTTAGCTCTCTGTAAGCTTGAATAACCTCATGCAGATTATTTAACCTCTGGTACTTTTCTTTCCTCTTACAAAATGAGAACGATTATACCTTCTTAAGTGGAGATTGTGGGGCTTATTTTCATGACATTTACAAAAGACAGGGATTCTTAGGATCAAATGAACATAGCAGGGGTTATCTGGGTGCTTAAGCCTGGTATCTTGAGAAAAACATTTTATGGGAATGGAGTGACATATCTCAGGGAGGGTGTCTAAATAATTTAAATTGATGCATTATACTTGTCCCAGTACACTGAACAATAGCCAATCTTTTGTTTTGTATGAAGTTGGCAAAAAACTGCCATTTTCATCATTTCATATTTATACCTAGTTCACAAACATCCTCTTGCTGTTTAGTCACAGTGAGAAGACAATAACATCCTATTAGAGTGTATCAGATGAAATAGGCTAAAATATTTATGAACATATGTTTGGAAACTTGGAGATTTTGGAGGAAGAGAATCAATAAAGATGTAAATTTGTTTTATTAAAACAGTTTAAGCCCATTAAATATTTTCTTAGTAATTGGGTTGACATGCACAAAGCACTGTAAAGAGAAGTAAAACCTTGTTAATGAAGAAGTTTGCGTAAGTACAGAATTTACTTTTTGGATTTTGTTTCATTAGTCTGAATATTACTTTTCATTTGTTTTACTACATCAGTGACTCACATAGCATTAATTTTTGAAACTTGAAAGTCATTAGAAAGCTAGAAAGATGCTAGGCATGCACAGAGATTCTTAAGTTTAAAACTACTATTTTAAAGTTTAAAATAAAGCTTAATATGACAGGAAAAAGATGCATTCAGACTCTTCCCAAACTTAAGTGCCACCTGTACTGTAGCAGAGGTTCTGGAAGCTGCTTTCCCCCCTAGAACTAGCACGTGAAAGCCCCCCAGGTAACTTACACCTTCAGCTCTGTGGAAAGCTCTGGCCTAAAGAGGCTGTGGTCCAAGTATGTGGCCCAGTGATTTTTGCGTTTGCTTCCTTAAGTGCAGCTGAAATAGGTTAGCATTTTCAAAGAGAAATTCTTAGCTATTGAGGGAGAATATATGCCCATCTATTTCCAGTTTTGTAGAAAACTTATATACATTGCTTTATTTAATTTTCAGCAGCATCATATGAGTTGCTTCCCCGCCCTGAGTTTTATGAGATATAATTGATATATATTCACTTATCTCAATAATTTAAACTCCCCACCCCTAGGAAGATAGGATGAGTGATGTTTCTACTTGGCATTCTTGGAGTATACCAGTGGATGTTGGAGGTTGTACATTTTTACGCTTTACATAATCATGTGAAGTTCAGACAGTGGAGTCACAGAGCTGCTCTTTGTGACCTTCCTGTGCGTACGCACAGTTCTGTTTCTGGGGTCTCTCTTCTCTTCTGGTGATTGATTCATCTTTATTTTTACAGCAATCACAAACTCGTTTTGTCAGTTTCTGTTTTGATAGATAGCGCAGTACCCTACCTTGTTTTTCATGAAGTGTGGCTTGGCTCATCTTAGCTCTTTGCTTTTCTGTGTAATTTTATAATCAGCCTGTGAAATTTCTCAAAAATCTTCTTTCAATTTTGATTAGAATTTCCTTGAATATCTACTTCAAGTTTGGGAGACTGTATGATAATATATTAGTTTTCTGGTCCTTGGCCATGGAAAGGTATATGGCTATACCTTTTTGTTTCTTTGGGTCTTCTCTAATATCTTTATTATGTAATTTTTATAAGTTATCGTATAACTTTTTTTTTTGTTTTTTGTTCCTATTGTGTCTGCTTTTTGTTAATGAATTAAAAGTCAATTGATTTTTAATATTGTTCTTATGACTGGTGACCATCTGAATTATTACTAATTTAAAACTTTGCTTGTAGATTATTTGGGTTCTTAGAAAGATGATCATAATAATAGCTTAATAATGATAGTTTATTTCTTCTTTACCTTTGTCTTGTCTTACATGGACCTACCTTAAATGATTGACCAGAGATGGTGGTAGTGAACTTTTTTCTTATTCTTGATTTTAATGAAAATTATTTTATGACTTTATTGTTATATATGATAGGTGCTTTATTTATTTTTTGGTAGATGTCCAAAAAAATAAACTAAACAGAACTGTTTAGTTGCTGTTTATTTGCCATTTTGTTTTTTAAATTTTCATTAAATATTGAATTTATTGAACTTATTTTCTGTATGTATTTAGATGATCATATAGGATTTCTTCTTTAATTTTATTAATAGTTTTTTTTTTATGTTAAGACACTCTTGAATTCCTGGCATAAGTCTAAATTTGTTATATTATATATTTTTTATTTGATTGATTTTTTTTTGCTAATATTTTCTTCAGAAGGTATACATCTGTGTTTGTGAGTGAACCAGGCCCCATAATTTGCTTTCCTTTATTATCTTTGCTTGTTTTGGTATAAGAGTTGCGCTAGTGTGGGGAGAGGTTCTCCTGTTTTCTGAAATTGTTTGCGTAATGATGGATTGACCTCTTCCTGGAGTGACTGATTCAGGTTCTTGTAAAACCATATGGGCATTTTTTGTTTGTTTGGGAGGAGATTTATAGTTCTCATTCACTATCTTTAAAGATTATGGCAGTATTAAATTTACAGCCATTTCTGTGTCAATTTTGGTAGGTTACATTTGCTAGGAAATTATTTGGTCTGAGTTTTAAAATTATTACTAAATTTGTTTATAATATTCTCTCTCTTTTCAAAAATATTTCTGCAATGTCCTAATATTGTTAACTTGTCTTACTAATTTATTACACATATGCCAATTCTAGCCTTTTCAAAAGAAGAAGCAACTTTTGTCTCTATAGATATTCTCTGTGTTATTTTCCATTTCATTAATTTTTCCTACTTGTTTTTCTTCCATTTTCCTTTTTGTATTCTTTTATAAATTTTTAATATGATGTTTAGCTAATAAATTTTCAACCTTTTGTTTTAATACAAAATTTTAAGGCTAAATTTTACCCTGCCTAGTACTTTAGCTAAATCCCACATTTTTATATTATTATATTTTCCTTATTCATTTTAAGTATTTTCTGATTTCTGTTGTAATCACTTCTTTACTCATGAATTATTTTAAATTTTCCCAATGCATGTTTTCTTTCATTTATGTTTTTAGTATTTATTTTAAACATCACCTGCATTATGATTAGAGAATATGGTCTATTACTTTTTTTTTTAATTAAGACCAGCTTGAAGACATTATCAGTGATCAGTTTTTGTGGCTGTTCCTTTGAAAGGAATTTGTGGTTGCCATTTTCTGACAAAACTTATTAAAATATAAATATTAACTAAAGTTTGATACTTATGTTGTTGAACTTTGTATCTTTGCTACGTATTTTATTAGCTTTATTTACTAGTAGTGAAGGAATTGTGTTACTCTTTCACTGATTTTTTTTTATTTACCTATTTTGAAGCTATTTAAGTGTTAAAAAGTTTAGACCTATGTTTTCCTTTATTTTTAAAATCAGTCTTACTTATGTATAATTATATATCATTTCATTATTTCTATTGAAAATCTATGATTTCTCATATAAATAAAGCTATATTAGCTTTCCTTAGGAGGCCTAGTACATCTTTTTTTTAATGTTTTTACTTGCCCTTATGATTTTGGCATTTAAATGCACAGCACACCATTGGATTTTTTAAAAAATTAAATCAGACTTTTAAATCGGGGGTTTGTTCTACTTATATTTATTAAGATTACTAATACAGTGTTTATTTTTAGTATTTTTTGTTTATATTCCCACTTTTGCTGTTTTTCTCTCTTTTCTCTCTCTTGGTGAATTTTTGAGTTTTTCCTTCTGTTTTGTTTTCCACTCTCCACTCTCCATTGAGGCTATTTTTAAATTGGTTATTTAGAAATATGTCTTTGTGTGTATATACACATATAGTATGGATATGTGTGTATGTATACCTTATAAAAGTCTAAAATTATCCAGGATTTTTACTCCCCTTATAAACCATAAAAGTAATTTTTATTATTCCTCTTCCAATGTCTTTTTTATAAGGCTGATGTGCTACCTACTGCGCTAACAAGGCACCTCAATGTCTTTTTTAAAAGTTATCAAATTAAACAATTATTATTAATGCAATCATTGTTTATTTACATATGATTTATGTACCTGTTTTTAATTCCCTTTTTCACTGTTTATTCATGTATTCCAGGTTTTTCTCCGGCATTAGTTTCCTTTTTCCTTAAGATAAGTATTAATCCTTAATACCAAAGGACTATTGGTATCAAGCCCTCCCATATTTTTGTATGAAATTGTATGCTTATTTTTAAGCAAATTTAATTATTACATGGGTTCTTAGCGTAGTGAAACAAATTTAGTGTAAACATTTTACTTCTTAAAAATGTATAGCAAAGTTTAATGAGTTTTATATCTATTGCTTTGTGTTACCCATACCACTGTACTCTTCTATGGTGGGGATAATTAAGAATAACTTGTAGGAGGTTCAGACTCTTTTTTTTCTATCACAATATTGACCCAAAATAGTTCTCCCATTTCTTTTTATTCCCACCGGATGGTACTTCCTTTTTTGCTCTAATTGCTGTCCTATAAAAATATCCAAACATGACTTGTGTTAATTTTCTTGGATTCCCTCAACTGTCTGGGCAGTTGAAATAAATTTCCTCCCAAATGGGGAATAGCTGTTCTCAGTGCATTCTTATTTTTTTGCAAATGGGTTGCTTCTTACTGTTTTGCAATTTAGTACTTATTTAAGGGAGAAATAGCATTGAAAAATTCTTCATTTGTCTAGTTCTTCTTTGGCAGTGTTGGCTTGGTGATAACCTGAATGACTTGGTGTCTCCAACTTCTACCAGTCTCCTATAAGCTCGCCTCACTCTCTGAATCAGTCCTGCTTGGCTTTGGGGCCAGTATTGTTTGGAGTGGGGAAGATTAGTGCCCTGTTGCATAGGATGGGAGTGTGCGTCTGGCTTCCTGTGCGTGGTTATTTGCCTTCATGGTACCTTGGAAACCTTACTGGGATCTCCATGTCTGCTGCCAGGCTTGCCTGCCTACCTGCTGGCCTGTACCTGTCACAGTGTTGCTGGCTCTATCCTGTTGCCCGATGTTGTGTTCTCCAGTTACTCCTGGCCCCCAGCTTGGTTGGAACCCTTCCATCAGGAATGCTGCTGGCTAAACTTCAGGCCAGTCATTTCGGCAGGCATGTCCAATTTTCCAGGATAGCTCATTTTGTTGGTATCTGCGCCCTTGGTCAAAAGTACCTGTGGGCACTTCAGAAGGGACCAAGTTGATTTGTTACACAAGCTTTCAAAAGAAAATTAGCTGCAGGCAAGAAACTTTTTCTTGAAAGGAAATTTATTGAAAACATACTGAGTGTTAATATTGTTTGTAGTTTATTTCAGACAAAAATATAACCACCAACTGTGTGCCTGAAGAGTAGACTTTTAAATCATTTATTTTGTATATAAAGATTGATTTTTTAATTTTATTCTTCATTTTGCATTTCCTATTTTTTAATTTAATTTTAGTAAACAAATGGACTATTTTTGTACAGGACTGAAACACTTAGTTAATTTCTTTCAGTTTTTAGTTGTTGCCCAGTGATTGAGTTTTGTAAGTCAGCCGCAGTTGCACTGTAGTGTGACTGCTTAAAGTTCCGAAGCGGGAGATTTTATACACTAATAGCAGCAGTTGTAAAAAAAAATGTTTTCCAGAGCAAGCATTTTTGTCTCTGTGAGCTGCCCTTTCAGGTAGAAAGGGAAATGAGAGCAGTGAATGCATTTGATTTCCCTTTACAAATAATTCTGTCATCAAACTGATATCTTCAAGTAATTTTTCTTCCTTCTGAATTCTCATGCCTTCCAGCTGATGTTAACTTTCTTGTGTGAATACCCACTTTTTACTTAAGGTTAAAAAATAGTGTATGTGTGGATTGCCAGTCCCCTAAAGCCAATTCTTACCTTTCTTCATTCTGCTTCAATCGACGTTTGAAGAGAAATCAATCAGATGAACTAGCATTGACATTTAGATTCAGAATTTTCATGTGAAAATTTGCAAATATATAGGCAATTAGAAGGTAACTACTTTCCTGCAGTTGTTTATATCCAGATATCAGTATAAATGATCAGTTTTCCTTTTTCAAATAAAGTATTCAACACCAAAGTGGTTTCTATCATGTTTAAAAATATTTTTCAAAATTTAATGATCATTATGTACTTCATTTTTTTCAGCATATATGAGATGGATAGAATCAGAGTTCTCAATTTTTTTTTTTTTTTGTCTTTGGAACAAGTAGAAAATTTGGTTCTTTACCTCCATCTTTGTTTCAAAACTACACTGAAGCAAGTTTTATCTGTCAAGAGCGGACTTATCCTTGGCACTGCGTTGGATGGTTGAAGGGGAAGAGAGTCTGCCTCCGTCACTGAGAGCAGGAAGGGTTAGGACTGCCGGAATCCATTCCAGTTCCTCAGCTGCCATCCCAGATAAGGGTTAAACCTCAAAGCTCCTTATCTCTTAAACATTTTTGTGTTGCTGAGTACACTCCTGTCAACATTTCTGACAACATTCTTGCAAGGCTATGTCTTAAGGAAGGAGGAATTTTGAAAAGAAGTGTCTGTCTGCTGGGTAGAAAAGGAGAAAAGAGTGTTTTGGGGTGTCCTGATGAAAGAGTGAAAGCCAGAATTTTAGGAAGAGAGGGATTAGGGGGCAGATGGACATATAGCTACTAGTTATTCTCAAGTGTGGGTGGAACTGGATTCCAAAAGTTAGGTAAAGGGAAAGGGGGGTTGTTGTATTTTTTTTTTTTTCTGCCGTGGATGTTTGTTTAGGCTTTGGGTTTGTTTGTATTATTGTAGATGGTATGTACCTCATTTAAAACTTTTTTCTAACATAAATTCAGTATATTGATAAAACTAAGTTGTCTTTAGTTCCTTTTTTGTATCCACTGTCTGTTACTTTTGAAATTATCTGTGTCAAACATGGGAACAAACTTTTATCTTTTAACAAGTAGAGGAATGCGGACTCTCTGCTGCTTTCAAAGGGACTGACATTCGTCCCCTTGAAAACCTGCGCCTGAAGTATCATACTAAACCCACACCTCTTTTCGTAGTAGCAACAGTAACAGCAGGAAGTTGGCCATGCCAGGTAAAGCAATTGTAAGTTTTTCTTTCTACCTTTGGCTAAGTACCTATGAGAACATGGATGTGATAGGCCTTTTATCATGATTTCTGGGTAAAAATTTTACAAATATTCTAATATTCAAATATTCTAATATTCTTTTTTGGATTAGAAACTAGCTCAATGGGTGAGGTGTTAGATTCTGATTTTTTATTAATCATTAATTAGCCGCAAGTATGAATTTTCAGTGCCCACCAAAGGCAAAATATAATGCGTATTTTGTGTGTAAAAAAGCCTAAGATGTGGTAACTGGTCTCTGTAGATCTAGTGCTGGCCAAGAACATGGGACAAACTACTTAAATTTTGCAATTGATGTGCCAAAAAATGTTACAAATTTGGCTGCAGATACCATGGCTTGAACTAGGCACCTGTCTGGCCTGAATTTCCCAGCTTCCAGATGTTTACACGGTTGGTTCCTGATGTCCAGGCCACTGCACCTCAGTGTCACCATCTTAGAGGCCTTCCCTGCTCTCCAGTTTAAAGTACCCTCTAGGCCCTCTCATATACGTCTTGGTCCCACAGAATAACTTGTCAATACCTGATGTTTTCCTCTTCAGTTATGCCCCACCCATTAGAATCTATGCACCAGGTAGCAGAGACTTCGTCTCTCCAACTCGCCTCTTTGTCCCCAAGGCCTAGTGTCTGGCGCAAGGCGCACGATCGTAAATACTCAGTAATGGGGTATGGGTGTTTTCTCATTCATACCCTTTTTTGGTGGTTATTTGTCATGATGGTGCTGTAGGAGTTCTTTTAAATAAGTGATAATTCAGCTCTAAAACAATATGAATGGCCATGTCAAAGTGGGCCCCCGAGGTCGATATAGTTTCCTTAATTCTTCAGTAATATTAAATTAAATTTTGAGATTGTATTTGCTTTCTCATTACATTGATTATACGTGTATTTATGTTCATAAAAATTGAAACCTGGCTAAAATTCCAGATTATATAAGCAATTTCTTTTTTAAATTGAGTTGGTTATTTTCAAAGAAAAGAGACATTTTCTGTATGCTTGTTCCCAGCGTCCTTCAGGGCTTTTACAATGGCATGGCTTAAAATGCCAAGGACAGGTGCAGTTACATATTTTACAGTTTACATTGTTGGGAAAGTAGTTAATGAACTACTTCTACAAAATTAATGAAAACAGTTAATGAACAACCACTAGAAAGTAGAATAAAAGATTTCATTTATATTAAAATGAAATCTAGAGTTTGATAATGAATGGATGACACTCTAGGTCAAGTTGAAATATAAATGAAAAAGCACAGTGTGTTAGTAAGCATTTGATTTTACTTTTAGAAAGAATCGTTTACTTATACCTCTGGTATTTAGTAATCACCTGTAGTTGAAGACATTCTATGAGTTCACATTTTGTGGAAGTAACCAAAGCAGCCACTTTTAAACCTGTCATTCAATCTGATATATTTAATAAGATGTTTTTGGATTTGTTTACTCTGATATTTTTGGTACTCCTGTGCATGCTGGTTGTGTACAGAAAGAATTATCCAGGAATTATATTGATTTTAAAAATTATTATTTAAAGTCACAAGTTCAATTCCTAGTTTTACATTTGACTTGTAATTTCAGTTTACATATCATATTATCCTTGTTATATGTCTATTAAATTTTAGCAACTTAAAGGTTTTGAATAAGTTTTAGTTACATTTACAAACTTAAAACCTTAAACCATTTAAAACTCTATTTATGTAACATTTATTTTATTTGATTTGAGTACTTTTCTGAAAACCAACATAATTCTTATCTATCTCACAAATTAAACTTACAAGTACGGTCTCCGGAGTTCCCAAAGAATGTTAACAGTATTATAGAGCTAGTGATGCTTCTACTTACAGTCATTGGCTTGAATCAGTTACTCCATGTTGTATTTTATTTGGAATTATAAGGCTGACCTATTACTCTAATTGGTCATATTCTCTTAAAAGTTGCAAATACTTAAAATATAATTGAACCTGTTATCCTAAAATAGTAATCATATGAGTTTGATTTAAAATTAAATCTCAGGTCCTGGCTGGTGTGCTTCAGTGGATTGAATGCCAGCCTGCAAACCAAAGGGTCACCAGTTCAGTTCCCAGTCAGAGCACATGCCTTGGCTGCAGGCCAGGTCCCCAGTAGGGGGCATAGGAGAGGCAACCACACATTGCTGTTTCTCTCCCTCTCTCCTTCCCTTCCCCTCTCTCTAAGAATAAATAAAATCTTTTAAAATAATTAAAATTAAACCTCAGAATTATATGTATTTTCCTAAGTAGTTTTCTCAAAATTTGAGACTGCATGAGGAATTTGAGCAGGATGCTTATTAGATCTTGTCCCTTCATTTCATAGCTACATTAAACTTTATTTATAGATAACAGAAACATATCGAGTCGGTCCCTTCTTAATCACAGGTATAGCCCACATCCCTATTCTACTCATGTATAGAATGTTGTCTATAATACTTGGTCGGATTTTGCATTTCTTTGGTTCATAATTCAGTATCTTTCACAAAACTTGAAAGACCTTTGAAATTGATGGACTTCTCTCTTTCTCTCTAACTTTTTAAAAAATGTTCTTTCCATCTGGCTGGAGCACAAAAATCTTACTGATATTAAAAATGTATGATTGAATGCTGGCATTCTGTCAAGGCTGTTCAGTCACAACTTCCAAGGTCATTTTGTTGATATTATGTACAAATGATCAGTGGACTGTGTTAGTCTCTTGACCCCTTCTTCAGGGGTTTGTGTATGGTCTGTGTAGTAGGGAGAGGAAAAGAAAGTGCTCTTTAAAGGTACATTGGTGCTGATCCTATGGTATCTTTATATTATGAATGATAGCCTCTGTTCCTTTTGGTTTAGGTCAAAATAAAATGAAGCGAGAACTCTGAAATCCTTTTAGAAAGTAGGAGAGGGTAAAGGAAAGAATACTAAGCCCTACATTTTGCCATGTGTTTTACATATATTATCCAATTTAAATTCATTTCATTCTTACCATATACTTCTTAGGTCTTACTAGTTCCTTATAAAGTGTTTTTATTTATAGATAATGAGGTAGTGCTTCAGTGAGGTTAATTACTTGCCAGAGGTCATAAAGCTGTTAAGTTATGGAGCCAGAACTTGAATTTAGATCTTCTGTGCCCAGATCTCTTTCCCTGCTTTGTCAGAAGGAAAATGAAGATGAAAAGGAGATTGTGTCTATTTAAAAAATGTGCTTCCACACATTTGCTTGTTTCCCCTGCTAATGCATTTAGTAGAAAAGCAAAGTTCAATGTATTTGTCAAATTACTTCTCTTGGTTTTGTAGACTCACTTGTTGGCAGGGAAAGATGCATGTTCATAGAACTGGCATCCACTTGCAAGTTTCCATAGCCTTTCTGTATGTAAATTGAATTTTACAAAAGGGAGAGCTGAGTAATGTTATGATGCTTTTAGTTGGAAAGGGAAATGCCTAAGTTCAATACCTTCCCGACTCTGGTTTGTTTTCTTTTCCTTCCTCTGCTTTATAGGAAGGAAACCACGCTGACCAATAAAATGACAAATTTACCCTTAAAGGGGATTAGGATATGCTCCCCCAAAACATGCAACTTTGGCATAAGAATTATTTTGAGCTGAAGTAAATTGATTCAACAGATGCAGGAAGAGTTCTCTGCACTCTCTTCCCTGCCTAAAAGCATGCCATAAATTTCCCGTATAAAGGTATTCTTCCTGCTGTACCTCTAAGAGGACAGTGGCTCTTTATCATCCAGTTTGGGTGAGCCTGCCTAAATAAACCTTATTAAAATAGATCTCACCTGCTGAGAGTTTTCATCCTAAATGGGTGCTGGATTTTACTGAATGCTGTGTCCGCATGTATTGATATGATCATGTGATTTTTATCCTTCATTTTGTTATGCAATATGTCACATTTATTGATTTGTGAATATTGTATTAACCTTGCATCCCCAGAATAAATTCCACTTGGTCATGGTGTATGATCTTTTTAATGTATTGCTGTATCCAATTTGCTAATATTTTGTTGAAGATTTTAGCATGGAAGACATTAGCCAAAGAACGTGTTTGCACATAGGCAGAGCTCATGGACGCAGGTAGTAATGTGGTGAAGGCCCAGCAGGAGGTGGGGGCTGACTGGAGGGGAACTAAGGGGAGAAAAGGTGAGACATCTGTAATAGCGTCAACAGTAATAAAAAGGTACAATCACAGGTCTGCAAACAGGAAAGAAAAATAGGTCTTATCTTCCAGTGGTTTTCCCCATACATTTCCTAGTCATTTACCTCGAAATCTCAAGCCCTCTTTCCTTTGTTAGAATGGTATATAAATCCTCAATTCTAGCCACTTCTTAGTGTTTTGCATCTTTTTGTGACTTTCCATTAAAAAAATAAAGTAAAATTGTGTGCCTTTTTCTTGTTAATCTACCTTTTGCTGTTTTTAGTTTGTAGGCTCACCATCCCTGAACCTCAGAGAGTAGAGGAAACATTTTTTTTCCTTGACACCTAAAAGGGAAACTTGGACCTTATGAGGGGTAATTTATTTTTTCATATAGCTGGGGTACCTTCTTGCTGTATCAAATGTTTATGCTCTTCAAAATGATATCATGACTAATAATATAAGTGTATTATTTTAATGTATAACCTAGTGGGTTGAATAGGACAGGTATGATCCCTACTTCATTAATAAGTAAATTTTTAAAAATAAATAACCTGAGTCACTTACCTCAGGCTAATTCAGAGTACAAAATCTATTATCTTTTAAACAAAAGGAAGACTATGAGGTTCCTAATAAATACAAAATTAGTTAGATTTAGGAGTTCTAGCTGGCTATTTTTATAGGGAGTTGGAGCGCCTAAGGAATTAAGGTTAATTTTAGAAGGGACTAGCACCCCCTTCACAAAACTATTTTGAAATATTTATACCCAGGTGTCCCCTTTGCAAAAACTATTTTTGATATATTTATACCCACTGTGGGAGGTAATAGTGCCAAATTTGGATGTAAATGGCCCCTTAAGCAACCAATTGCTATATAAAGTTTGAGTTGAAGCATTTGGAAAATGTTTGTCTTAGCCTTTTAACACACTCTTGTTTTGCTTGTGATTTGAGCACATATCCTAGAGCAGATTTTCACTGGTGCAGCCATGCACTTGGGCAGAGCCTGAAGGTGACTGTCAGAGGATGTACATTTTGCCTTAATTTATGAATATTGTTGATGATAGCAGCAATATCTGAATGCTTCTTATGCACCTAACAGGTAACTTTTGAGTGCTATGTTGAATCTATTTTTTGAATCTTCAATGGGCTTTAGAATGGAAACTTAATTTACACTCAGGTGAATTTCCTGGAATTCACTGCAAATCAACTAAGCCCCTAGTCTTTATTTAGATCTCATTCTTCTAGAATTAGGGCTTTTGGGGGCAGGGAAGGGGGATATAGTCCATCTGCATATCCATCCTTTATATACAATGAGTTTTTTAAAATATTGGTATATGTTCAGTTTATTCTCAGATTGCCTCATGCTGTATTTCTGTGTAGCTTATTGTTCCTAAAATTTATAAATCACACAAATGCACTACTGCTCAGATATCTGTTAATTTCACTAAGTATACAATACTGTTAACTCTAATGGCTTAGCTGTTCCTGGATTTTTAAAGAACTTCTGTGAGAGTGGAAAATTCTAACAGTGGGAAATTGTAACCGAAACCACCATTCTTTTGACATTGTTTTTGTAAGTGGGGACTCTGACTATTACGCAGCTTGTAGACGAACAGCATATTTGTGTAAAAGTCCTAGGAACTAACTTCAGAAGATACAGACTCCGACCTTCAGGCATCATGGCTCTGGGAGATTGCAGACCTTCAGCCCTGGAGCTGGGGTGACTGAACCAGGATGACGCACACCGGATTGTCACTTGCCTTATCAGAATGGACTGTGCTCGTCTGCACACAGAGGACTTTTCAACCCCCTTCCTTGATCTCTTTGTTTTCCTCTCCCTCCTTATAAAAACCTCTGCCTCCACCGAGAGGTGGAGATGGGCTTTAGGTTGTGAGTAGTCCCCCCATCTTCCAGGTAGCTGGCACCTGAAAATAAACCACTTCCCTTTACATCCGCACCTGCCTCTCGAGTATTGGCTTTCGTAGCTGCAGGTAGCCGGACCTGCGTCCGGTTACACTTCCTGATAAAGAAAGGTTGTTAGATATTATTACATTGGGTTGTCAGTTGAAACTAGTGAGGTTTTTTTTTTAAATTCACTTAATAGTTTAAAAATATTCAGAAGAGTTTTCCCCCCTCTGTGTTGGAGATTTATGATATTTGACCCTAAATTGGGTTTCTTTAGTCTCTTCCTCCTAAGAAAACCTTACTTTTCTGCTTAAAGAAATGTAGAACTTACTCCTTATATGGAGAAAATCTAGAGTTCTATTAATAAACATATAGTATTCAAGGAAAAAGGACCCTCATGTTGAAAATTCAGATACATAGCTAGGAAAATAACCTTACATTTAAAAAATACATTGAAATGATGCATGTGGAATCTAAAAAATAAATATACTTTAATTGCAGTGAAACCCACCTTAATTTTAGGCTTGATCTTGGCGCTCTGAGTGACTACAGTGTCACTGACTTGAGAGGGGGAGCGTGTCCCCACTGGAGTCGAGCTGCTGCGTTAACACAGCTCCCTTTGAATTCCCGTATCTGCGGGCTTCGGTGTAGGCAGAGGACTTGCCACCGGATAACGGGGTGATACAGAGTAGCTCTTAGAGAAAGAAATTTCCTTTTCTGTTCTTGTTTTCTTTTTCATATGTGCTTTATCAGTGAAGTGATTTACTTTTGAATTGATGAAGTCACAGCATTTAACATTTCAGATAAAGATTATTTAAATACAGTAAATATCTCTAATCAGGATGCTCAGGGAATCAGGCATTTAGATTTATAGAACCACATAGCCTTTTTACATGGCCAACCGACTTTCAAAATATTAAAATAAAAAATTTTATATTAAAACTTTTTGACTATAGGTACTTTTAAAAAATATGTTAACAATGGTGTTTTAGGCATTTGAAATGAACATTGAGTTTACCAATTAGGCAGAACTTAACTTTTATTTGTGAAACCTGGAATGAAAGTTTGTGACTGAGGATTTCTAAATTCTGATATGTCAGATAAATCCATTTTCAAACTATAATTACTCATTTTTATAACAGCTTTTTTGAGATATAATTCACAAACCATAAAATTGCTTTTAGTTTATCCACAGAGTTACTCAACCATCACCACAATCAATTTTAGAAAATCTCATCACCCCTGAAAAAAACCCTTTACCGAGTTACTCCCCTTGCCCCTCTCACCCCAACTGTAGACAACTGGTAATCTACCTTCTGGGTCTCCATCCTCATGTTTATATATTTTATATAAACAGAATCATACAGTATGTGGTCTTTTGTATCTAGTTTCTTTCACCTAGCAAAATGTTCTCAAGGTTCATCTATGTTGTAGCATGCAGCAATACTTCATGAATTTTTATAGCCAGATAATCCATTACAGTGTGTGGACATTCCATATTTCTTTATCCATTTATCAGTTGATGGACATTTGGGATTCATTCCCCTACTTAGCTATTATGAATAATGCTGCTATGAACATTAATGCACATGTTCTTATAGGGACATAGTTTTGGGGGGGTTGGATATGTATCTAGAAGTGTATAGTGTGTATTTGAAAACATTAATTTTACATTGCTAAAGGTAAATAATGTTCTATATATAAAGAACAAACATAAGGAAACATCTCTGAGTAGTAGAAATGGGTTTTTCAATTCTGGCTCCAGTGTTTAAACCCTTTATACCTCTAATTTCTTACATAGCAAGTGAGAGTTGAACTGGAAGATCTCTGTGGTCCACTTAAACTCTTAAACCCTTTGTGTGTGTGTGTGTGTGTGTGTGTGTGCATGCTTCCCCATTCAACGCATATTTGTAAAGTCTCTACTCTATGGCAGATTCTAAAAGGATTTGGGGATAGCGAGTCTTCAGAGGGGCTCAGAGGCCAGTGGAAAGGTGGGGAGTGGGAACTTGTGAGTCAGCAGTTGGAAAGCAGCGGTGTGCCAGCCGAGGGCAGCAGTCATCCAACACTGATGGACCACTGAGGGGTCGGGGGAGTTCCGGGAAAATCTCTTGGGGGAAATGACCCCTAAGCAGTCCTCAGGAGTCAGTCAAGTGGACTAAAGGGTACCTGGCATTTTATAACAAAAGCTACTTGGTAATCATTCATGCTTACAATTTTGAGTAAATGAGTCATTCAAGCTGACCAAGGAAGAAGACTATAACACCTTTTTTTCTTTACTACTCTTTGCCAGACTTCCTACTTATTTTTTCATTGGAAAAGAATGTAAAACAAGCTGATTAAGCTTAAAATAACTTGTAACTCTACTCGAACTCTTCTAGTCACCTTCAAAACTTACTTAAACTCTAACATGAACTTTTCTAGTAAAATCTTCAAAATCATGTGGGATCAGCATGAGAGAATTCAGTTTTCTTCTTTTTAAAGAAGAAATTAAATTTTATTTGTTTAATCATCTAATTTTTTAGTAGTTAAGTATCTCCTCCCAAGGAAATGCCCAGAAAATGGCCTTGGCTGCGGGTCCCTAGATGAGAAAGCCTCAGAGTGGTGTTGTGTGGGCTAGGAGTGGAGATCTGTGTGTAAGCATGGCCAGCTTCTGCTGGGACCTGGGGAGGTGGTGGCTGAGGCTGAGTCTTGACCGCAACATCCAGGGTGTGGGGGGCAACCTTCCTCCACGAGATCTGTCTGATGTAGCCCTTTTTGTCACTTTTGAGGCTCCTGGCCTCACCCCCTTTCTTCCATCTTCCCTCCTTCCCTCCCTCCTTCTCCCTCCCCCCTTCTTCCTTCCCTCTATCCCTCTCTCCATCCCTCTATCTGCTCCTCCCTTCCTCTCTCCCTTTCTTCCTCCCTTGAGATATAATTGACATGTAACATCATACAGTTTAAGGTGTCCAGAATGTTGATTTGATACATTTATATATTGCAGTATGATTACCACTGTGGCATTAGCTAATGCTTTTGCTGTGAGAAATTTAAGATCTAGTCTCTTAGCAACTCTGAGGAATATAATATGGTATCATTAACTGTAATCATAATGCTGTGCATTAGCTCTCCAGAACTTATGCATTGTCTAACTGGAAGTTATACCCTTTGACCTACATTGCTCTCATTTTCCCAACCCCCAGTCCCTGGGAACCACCATTCTACTCTTTGTTTCTAGGTGTTCAGCTTTTTTAGATTCCACATATAAATGATGTCATACAGTATTTGTCTTTTTCTGTCTGACACACATATATGTATACCTACTGTATATATGTGTATATGTAATACACATGTACTATATAAATATGTGTATACTGTATATATGTGTATATACACACATACTGTATATTTATATACTATATGTATACCCACTATATATACATATATACATACACTGTATATGTATATATACACACACTGTAGATATATGTAGATATGCATACATACTGTATATATTGATTTAAAATAAAAACACTAGAGATAGTTCTGCCTGGACCATGATGACTAAAGCTCACAGACAGAAGATTACTGTGGAATATGAATGACAACTCTTAAGTTTAATTCATAATTCAGCTTTCTGTTCTTTCAAGTATCCTTGGTTTTGTACATATTTCAGGGTTTTGTTGTTTTAATGAGGCAGTTTCATCTCTTCTAAGTTTTAGCTCCATATCTATGAGTGGGTAAGATTCATATTGATCCCAGCTTTCATATTTCATAAGACTCATTTTGACCTTCAGGCAAATCAAACACAGAGAAGAGAGAAGGGAAACACATTTTCTTAGATGAAGCAATACATTCTTAACTTATGCTATTAAGATTTTTTTTCTTCCAAAAAAAGAATCTCTGGCAGTGACCTCTACCTTGGCCCCAGCTGAGCTGGTATGATGGCTCTTTGTGCAAATATTTTCTCAACCTTCAATTTGTCACAAGTAACTAAGCATTATCCCATGAATAATAGATTTATGATTTTCATAGCGTTAGCAGAGTGGCTAGGATACTAACTTGTTCCAGCTGTGTTTCCTGAATTTGGTTTTTCTTCTCAGGAACTGACCTTTCTGAGCAAGAAGAAAATGAATGCCAGTTAAATAGATTTGCAAGAAGTGTACTGGTGTGGCCCCAGGGAAGATTACTCTGAAGATAGGTTTAGGTCACCTGTAATGCTTTAGGCTTTTGATGATCTCAGTGTCAAGTGTCAATAAGTCATGGGGCCAGGTAGCTACATGTTACCAATAGGGATGTTGAATCAGAGAGAGAGAGGCACTTGCCCCAAATTTGTTCCATTCTTAATTTCATACATACTTCTGACTCCAAGTATTCCGTTGTAATACAGAGACCTCTGAAATGAATAGATTTTAATGGGGAGAAAATAGCTACTTCCTGGAAAGGGTAATTAATTAAAAAAATACAACCAGAAGTAGCAATTATTTACTACATTTTTTGAATGTTTGTTATTTAAAATAATGGAGAGATTTTACTTCCTTCCCTTTTTGTGCCTTATGAAAGTTTTGCCTCTTTTTATTATATGCTATAAAAACAAGGATCCTTCACAAAACAAAGTGAAAAATAGTCACTCCATCATAAAAATAATGTATGTGGTTGTGTATTTTGGTTATTGTTGTTTACGAAGGTATTTTCTGCCTTAAATGATAAATTCCTACAGTTAAATGGGACAAACTGATTTTTAACCTAATGATGCTGAGTGTTGTACTGTACTGAAGATTCTCTTAGATAAGAGTAACTTGAATAAAATCATGTTTTGGGGACAACTGGAATTAACTGATGTAGTGTAGTTGATGGGGCCTTACATGCTATCCCTGGGATTTGTACATAATTAAAGAGGTAGTAATGACCAATATTGACTTTTGTTGATAAGAGAGGGATTTTTAAAAAGTGTTTCAGTAAGATTGTTGTCTAGGAGATGTGGAGCAAACAGAAGGCTAGAAGAATGTCTGACAGCAATTGCAATAATGTAGTGTCTTGAAAGCTAAGTAGGGAGTTTGGTATTTAAGTTTTCTCATGAAGGATACCCGGATAAAAGAGGAATGGGAATTATAGATTCTGAGGAGTGGTTGATGGTGGAGTATGTCAGACTAAAATGACTACAGTCATTGAGTTGTATTTTGAATGAGGGTTTGTGGCTGGGGTAGAGGGTTCATGGAAGACTAAAGAGGTAGCTTGGGATCAGATTAGTGAGACTGACAACAATTAGGAGGGTGAGTTGTATTATGGTGTGTAAGTCAAGACAAGATACAGAGCAAAGAAAATGTTTTAGAAATTTCAGTTTGAGATATTGCGGACAGGATTTAACATTCTTAACAGAGGAAGGATGTAATACTGGAATGACTGACTGAATGAATATGAGGTATAACTTCTCAAGCTTTAATGTGCATTAGAATCTCCTGAGGAGCTTGTTTAAAGTAACACTCTTTGAGGTTCTGATTTCGGAAGGATGGTAGGGTACCTTTCTACTCAAGGTAATTCTGATGTTAATGGCAAAACAAACCAAAGTGCCAGCTGGAGATACTGGGATAATCACTGGGGAAGAAATGGAAATGAAGGGAGTAATTCTGTGAGGCCAATGGTCAGCTGGGTTTTGGACAGGTGGAGCGTGATCTTTATGTGTCACAATGAGTTTGATGGCAGGGCATCCAAGTGGAAAGAGCTCTTGTAAAAATAGGTCTTTTCACTGGATTCAGTGTGTCTGTCTCACTGTGAGAGCGGATGACGTATCTAGCGGAAGGGTGTTGGAAAAAGAGCAAGAGTGTGACCTTTCTTCTGATTAATTTACCTCTGAAACACCAGGGCGCTGATGGATCTCTTTAGTTCGGTCAGCCCAGCAGAGCTTCATTCTTGTTTTTCTTCTAAAGAACATTGACATTTCTGGTTTTGTTTTCTCTGCTCCTGGGAAATATCATGGAGTGTCTTTGGCAGAGTCAAGCTGGTCTTGACATAGCTAACAGCACTTTCAACCACTGAAGACAGCTGTTTGAGCAACTCAGTTGAGGCATATTAAAATAATTCATAAATAAGTAAAGCACTGTTAATTGTTATAGCAATAATCTGTGACAATATATCAGTGCTTGGTTGGCTCTGTGCCCTTGATTCCGTACCTATTTCCACTGCCCATTGATGCATTGAATTGTTATTATGTTAATAGTATCTGAAATACCCATATTTATATGTGATTCTCAATCCAATCTATTTTTAGAAACCCCAGAAAGCTTTTCTGATAATTTTAGCTTATATTTTGAAATTCTCAAAAATTAATTCTAATTTTTCTTAATTTGGAAAACAAAAACTGTGCAGGGTGGGGGTGCAGACCGCAAAACCTGGAATTTATTGATAAAAAATTGTGTGTTTATTCTTACATGTTTAAACTTCAGTCACCTTCAAAGTACTCTCCATTTGAAAGGTACATTTTTCACCCTGGCTGGCATGGTTCAGTGGATTGAGCACGGGCCTGCGAACCAAAGGGTCACCAGTTTGATTCCTAGTCAGGGCACATGCCTGGGTTGAGGGCCAGGTCCCCACTAGGGGGCACTTGAGAGGCAATCACATTGATGTTTCTCTCCCTCTCTCTTTCCCTCCCTGCCTCTCTCTCTAAAAATAAATAAATAAAATCTAAAAGAAAAAGAAAATGACATTTTGCCACTGCTCAAAACAGTTTTTGAACTCATCAATTTTGATGGCCTTTTAGTGCTTCTGCTGTTTTTTGTTTCACTTCTTCCACATCCCACAATGTTTCCCTTGAGGACTTTTTTCATCTGGGGAAACAATAAAAAGTCTCTTGGGGAAAGATTGGGTGAATGGGGGGGTGGGGCATGGGAGTTGTGTAGTTTTTGGTCAAAAACTGTTGAACACTTAGCATGGTGTGGGCAGCTGTACTGGTAAATCACCCATCCTGAAATGAGCAAATGCATTGAAAGAGTTCTCAAAAATAATTCACTGAAGCTGAATGCAGCCTCTCACAACAACACCAGCTGGTACACTGATACAGATGGGTTCTTAGAATAGTCACCTAGTGGTGGAAACCTGTACTACAAGGGACCCACCCTATAGAAGATCATTCTGGTTTCTTTTTGGGTCCCCCCTCCTATTGTACTGTTCAGAAGAATCTGGGTATATAAGTTATTCTGGTCTCTAAATGAAGTAAGTAGTGACGCTGTACTTCAGTTCCCAAATTGATATGAATCTCCATGATAATGGAGTTCCATCTAGTCTACTCATAGGGGCAGAAGAGTAGCCTGGTAGCTTGAAGCCCTCCTTTTGACTCTGCTGCAGATTTTATAAAATGTAAGCAAGCCCATTCACCCCTGGACCAGCTGGAGGTCTTTGAAACTGCGCCATCTGAGTGGAGGAGGCCTAACACAAAGTGACTTATTCTTAAACATATTCAGAAATGCCATGGGCCAAGTGGAATCCCATGAAACCTAACCTATATACAGATAGTTTCCAGCATACGAGCCAGTTGTCTTTCAAAAGTTTATGTGTAAAGCAGCTGTTTGGAACTCAGAACACATTTTTTTTTCTGTCTTACTGAAAGTGTATAAAAAATATTGGCGATGTTCCCAGGCCAGCTCACAAGTCCTTTTAACCCAAAATATACCTTAAGTTTTATTATAGTTTTACTTTATTAAGTGGATATTTTTGTTTCTGTGGGAAAGTACATTCCAAATCAGCTTGAAAGAAATAGGTTATGTTTGATTAGCTGGGTTAGGGTCTTCTCAGAAGATGTCACTTGATCAAGCTTGGAACCAGTAAACTTATTAACCGTACATTTGTAAACAGCTACCACCTCCCCATAAAAAGGCTTCTTTTTAGGTTATTTGTTCCCCTGGTGATTACTGTTTTAGAAAGATGGCTCTTTCCTTCTACTTTTTCTTCTCTCCAAATGTGGTTACATGTTCGTAAGTCAGGGGTTGCCTGTGACGGACTGTGCTATAAAAATGTTTAGCCGCACCTGTTCCATAACCAGCATTCATTAACAGCGTTAGTCACTTTCTGTGTTAAACAAGGCTTGTGAGGGCTTATGATGTAAAGCTTGTTCAGGAAATCCTCTGTTACCTGGCAAGGATGGTGATGATGGGTGTTACCCAGGGCAAAAAACCGAAACACCTACTAAATTATCAATGACATGAAATTATATGAAATGCTATAGCATTGTCTGTTATATTGAATTTGAATGCTTTAAACTTTGATGAGCCATCCATAATAAATTATCTGTATGATAGTTAAAAGTTTTATTCTTAATCCATATTTGGTCTTGGCTGGTTATGATTGGGGAATACATATTCATTCAATGAAAGGGGTCTGTAAAGGAATGATTGAGCAGTTTCAGGTTCAACCTTGAGGAGTGTTTTGCCTTGATGGGATTGCTGTTGTTTTGAGTGGAATTGAGGATTTGTAACTTCTCATTCATTCATTTAATTATTCTCTCCACATGTATTTTTTGAGGGTCTACTATGTGCAGGCTCTGTTCTAAGTACTGGGGATACTGCAGTGACCAAAACAGACATGGTCCTTTCCCATGTGTAGCTTGTTATATTCTTGCTGGGAGTACAGAGAATAAACAGTAACTGAGTAAGTAAACATATAGTTTATCTTGATATGTTGTGAAGGTAGATCCCACTTGGCTAACAGATTAGCTGGGGTGTCTGAGAGTCAAGGGTACAGGCAGAGATTGTGGCCTAAGCAACTGGAAGCACATTACTGCTTTTCCTTACTGTGAAGAAGACGGCAGGAGAGGAAGACTGCAGGAGACGGGGGCTTGGAGGTGCTGGGGTGGATCAAGAATATAGTTCTAACATGTTAAATTTGATGTACCTGCTAAGCATGTAAATTGAGATTTTCAGTGGACAATTTGGCAGGAAAGTCTGGGTTGAAGATATAAATTTGGCAACTGTCACTAGAGAGTGGATATAAAAGAGAGGAGGCCCACGTGTGAGCCCTGTAACAGTCCAAAATTGAGGAATTGGGGAGATACAGAACTAGCAAAGGAGACGAGAAGAGTAGCCAGTGAACAAGAAGAACCAAGATAGTAGGTGCCAAGTTGAAAAAATGTTCAAGAGAAAGGGAATGACCAATTCTGTTAAATGTTGCTGATATGCAATTAATATGAAAAGAGCATAGATTGAGCAACACTGAGGACATTGATGATTTCTGACAAGTCCTGTTCATGGAAGGGGGACACAGAAGCCTGTATGGGGTGGGTTCAGGAGAGAACCCAATATTTCTAATTAATTAAAAATATTCTCCATGAGCTACATTGATTTCATAGCCCATGAATGAGTCATGGTCAGCTCGTTGAATAACCCTGGCCCAGCTGATCTCCAGCATGCTCCTCGGCTATAAAACAAAGCATCCTTGTTTTACTATGGCAGGGCGCAAAAAATAACCCTTTTCCTGGTTCTCGTGAGCATGATGGTAAAAGTATTGAATGCTTACTTAAAGCCCACTGATCCCAAGAAGGTGACCTTCACCATCAGATAATTTAAGAAATACTAATGATTGAATCATTTATTCATACAGCTCACCTTCACTGAGTGGCAAGTGTGTGTCAGATTCTGAGCTAACCCCTGGATCTCCTAAGGTGAAAAAGCAGAGGCTGTCTTCAGCCCCGAGGAACTTCCAATGTAGTGGAAGAGGCAATAAAGAAGTAAATAAATAGTCATAAATTGTGACAGAAGTATAACAGAGAAGGATGGAAGATGGGTGCTTACCCACAGTTTTCAAATCACCTCATTTATGTGTGGTTGGAAGAATGGAAGTGGGAGCTCAAAGGCTGGGTTTCCGGTCAGACTCTATTTTGCAGAGCATTCTCTGTGTAAACGCGCTCTCGGGCGGAAGTCTGCTGTTCAATATTGTAAAAATCTTATTATTAAAGATAATTTTCTTTTGGTCATTTTTTTCCACTGTGCATTATAGGTCATTTTCTTTTGGGAAGTTTATTTTACTTTGTATTATGGATAATATTCTTTTCAGCCCCCAGTGTCTGTTCAGTATTTTCAAATAAAATTCTCATCTTAGGTAGTTTACCATGCTTAACTTATGTTTATAATAACATGTGTATATATTCTAATACAAATAATTTTCTATTTATAATTTTTCAGCACTGATGTCCCCAGCAATCATGAAGAAAAATGAAGGTTGTTAAAAATTGTTATTATAGAGGAGGATTTCTTATGAATGAGAGTGTGTCTCCAAGCTGCTCTCTATTTCTGTGTATGAAATGGAATCATACAGTTTTCATATCTTCCAGTTTATTTCTAATAGCTGATGGTATTGCCATGTGTGGATGTTTGTGAGACACTTGAGAAAAATGAGATCTTAAAGGAGATTTGACGTGTGGGAGGAGGGGAAGTGGTAGCCCTTTTCAGATTTTTCAGTGGATCAGGCATTGTACAGTTTTCTAAAGCTTTGGAAACTAACTTGAGATCATCAGGTAGAAACTACAATGGGTCAACATTTGGTGGCTAGGGAGAAAACTTTCTACCCCTTTCTTGGTTGAAGAAGATTGGGTATGTTGGATGGGTTGTTCTAAGGCTGTGCCCTGTTTCACTACTGCTGGTACCTTCCTTTCCGTGAAATCTGCAGTCCATTGCTCAGGTTCTAGAAGGACTTACTTGGTCTGTTTTTTTTTTCTTTACCCAGTATTCTTGCCCACCTGATTTCATGCTCTCTTACAACAAAATAATGAAAATTATTTTCACAATGGAGTAAAATATTGATATTCAGAGGTGAAATTCATGATTCTGACTTTTGGATAGAATGTGTACTTTTTAAAAATGATGTTTCTAGTTTTAGATGTTTTGATTTGCCTTTCTAGAAATAGGATTTTTAAACCTAGCTTTGGTTGTGACTCTGCTGATTATGCATTCAGCAAGGAAACAACATTTCCAACTCTGTTCAAAGAAAAAATTGTAAATTCAGCATAACTACAAAAATAGCTCAAGATTTGGAAATTAAATACTATCAAGAAAATAGTGTCTTAGCTGTTGTGGGGATGGCCTGAGGATGGGGAGGGTGCCGGGCGGAGGAGGGCAGAGGGGAAAAATTGGGACAACTGTAATGGCATGATCAATAAAATATAATGAAAAAAAGAAAAGGTAATATTCCTTTTGTATGAAGTATGACAGCAGGAGAAGCATTTTCTCCAAGAAAAATCAAGACATGATCATATCCTTTGAGTTAGTAGGCTCACTTCTCAAAATGTATCCTCCATAAATAAGCCAAAAAAGAACGGAATGTTCTTTGTAGCACTATTTATGTTAGTGAACATACATACCCGTATATGTATATATATTTCCTTACCCTAAAGTGTAACATTTTAGGTATCTTCCCTGAATCTTATACCGTGCAGTCATTAGAAGTAGTATATTTGTTAGAGCAACATGGGTCCTATAAAAGTGTTAAACACATTGAAGTTTATACATCACTTATGTACAAGACATTGTTTTAATTCCCAGAAAGTGCCCTTATCTTTTGGAAACATTTAGAATAATTTTTTCCCTTTTGACTTACTTGCTGCCTTACCTGTACACCAATTGCTCCTTATTTAGATTTCTAGCTTTGTTCTTATAAAACATTGTCCTTTGAAGTGCAGCTTTTTCATATCCTAAATTATTTACTATCCCAGCTTAAAGGTGAGAAAACATTCTTTTGTATATAAGTTTTTGTTTGTTGGATTTAAAAAGTAGCTAATTCAATAAAAACTTGCAATTGGGTCAGAGGCTCATTATCCTTCACACTTGTGAGCAGAAGGCCTAGGAATTTGTCATCTGCGTTTCCAGATGGAAAACTCTTACCTTTTGATATTTGATCTTCATTACTTCTGAAATACCAGAAAACTGTGTTAGAAGCAGATGTTGAGAATATGTAGACGTAACACAAATGTGTATATTGCAACTCTGGACAAAGTAATTCAATTAAAACAACAACAAAAAACCCAAGAATATTAAAGGCCCTTTATGATTTGATTATAGAAATTTTATATCTTTTCATATGCTAGTATTTATTTTAGACATTAGTAATTTAACTATTGAAGAGGCGACCTATCCGAGTTTTAAAATACTGCTGGATAAGAGGCCCGCGCAGCAGCTTCACAAGTTTTTTTTTCCTTAATGTTTTCACATTGTAACACTGTGTATTTAAGTAATTAGTGAGTTGGAGGGATTGAGCCAGGTTCCAGGAGATCTGATGAGATTGCAAAGCCAGGCTAAATAATTCTTTTTGCATATAAAAACAGTATTTGAGCAGTATCTAAACTAGGTAGGTAGTTCTGTTACAGTTTCTTAACCTTTTTTGAAAATGTGGAAAAGTGGAATGAGAAACTTATACTACTTTATAAAAAATGAGGAGAGAGTGGGGAGATGAATAGGCAGAACACAGAGTTTTAGGCCAGTGAAAAACTGCATGATATTATATGAGTATATGTGATTATGCATTTGTCCAAACCCATAGAATGAACACCAAGGATAAACCCCAAAGTAAACTGTGGACTTTGGGTGATGATGATTATGTGTTATTGTAGGTGTATCCTTGGTAAGAATTGTTTATTCTGATGAGTGGTATTGGTAGGGGGGAGGCCTTGGGTATGTGAGGGCTGGAATATGTGGGAAATCTCTGTGCTTTCTTCTCAGTTTTGTTGTAAACCTAAAACTGCTCTTAAAACAATAGCCTAAGGTCAATGAAAGACTAGAATCAACTAACAAGGGAGGGTATGCACTAGAGTCCTTTTTTTTCCATTGGAGCACACTGTAATCCTTTTTTTCTCAGTCCCAATTCCCTTACGGTGGTTTCCCATGGAGCTTGCTCTAAAGGTAGTGATCACCTTTTCAGCACACCATCCAAGTGGTTTTGATATACCCTAAAGTTTTTGAACATAAGTAGAAAAAGGCTCTGTTTTGATCCATTGTAAGATGTGCTTCATAAAGCATTTGATTCATCAGAATATTAAAAACTTTAATTGAAGATCTTTTAGTAGGGTATATCTTAAATTAGCCTTTTTATACATAATAAAATGTGTCTCATAATTCCATAAGGACCCAGTTTCAAGAGGCCGAGTGGTTAATGGAAAGAGCACTGAATTTAGGAGGTCAGGCCAAGTCCTTTTGCAGCAAGTACGTTATAGAATTTGTAATTCACAATGGTGGTGGGAAGACAGAGATAAATGCAGTAAGGCTCTTGTGAGGACAGGAGCTTGCTTTTTGGATCACAGTTTTCTCAAGTATAAACTCAGATGATAGAGCCAAGTGAGATCCAAGGTCGTGTTAAGCACTAATGTATGATATTTTGAGTACTGCACAGTGGAAGTCATGAAGAGCGTGCTAAATTGTAGTTGTTTGCCGTTTCTCTTTCTCGTTTTACACTTTGGTTTTCAAAGCCTGATTGTTATGGTTTCTTCTTTTAAAATAATTTTATTGAGGTATAGTCAACACCCCAAAAAATGCACACATTTAAAATACAACATTTGGTAAGTTTGAACATAATGTATACTCATCACAGTGATGAAGATAATGAATATATCATCACATCCAAAAGTTTCTTAGACTCCCTCTGTAATTTCCCTGTTCTTACTCTGGACAATTACTGAGATGCTTTCTGCCTTTGAAGACTAGTTGCATTTTCTAGAATTTTACATAAATGGAATTTTAGGGTATGTACTCTTTTTTGTATGGCTTTTTGAACAGCATAATTATCATCTTGTGCACATATCAATTCTTCATCCTTTTTTTATTGCTGAGCAGAATTCTATTTTATGTTATAGAACAGTTTGTTTATCCATTCACCTGATAAAGCTATATAGGGATTGTCTACGGTTTTGGGTATTAACAAAGAAGGTTGCTATGAAATGTGTGTATACAAGTTTTTGTATAAATGTACACCTTTTTTGGGGAGGGTGGTAAACATATAGGAGCGGGTTGATTGGATCAGATGGTAAGTATATGTTTTTTTTAAAGAAACTTGTAAACTATTCCAAAGTGGTTGTACCACTTTACGTTCCCATTAACAGTGTATGAGAATTTCAGTTTCTTAGTTCTGCATCAACACTTGATATGGGCAATATTTTAATTTTAGTCATTCTAATAGGTGTGTAGTAGAATGTTGTGGTTTTAATTTGAATTTCCCTAAAGACGAATGATATTGACATCTTTCAATGAGCCTTTTGTTTTTTGTCCATATATCTCGTTGTGTGAATGTCTGATGCAATATTTTCTAATTTTTTAAATTAAATGTTTTGTTTCTTATTGTTGAGTTTTAAAAGTTCTTTATGTACTCTGGATATAAGCGCTTTATGAGATATATACTTTTTCAAATAATTTCTTCCAGTCTGTAGCTTGTCCTTTTACTCTCTTAATAGTGACTTTTGGATAACAGAAGGTTTTTTAAGTTTGAAGTCTGCATTAGTATTTTTTCTTTTAGGAATCATCTAATCAACTTTTTGACCATTTGTAGTAGTCATAATGGTGGTTTCTTGTCCTTATGGGCTGTTTCTAAAGTTTGCATCAGTTCCAGGTTGGTTTCAATTGATTGATTTTCTCCAGCTCCATAGTTCAAATTTTCCTGCATTCTTATAATCCTTGCTTGGATGCCAGCCATTATGCGGTGCTAGATATTTCTGTATCTTTGTAAATATTTTTGAGCTTTTTCCCCAGTAATATGCAGTTAAGTTATGTGAAAACAGTATCTTTTTAAAAATCTTGCTTTGAAATATTTGTTGGGCAGGACAAGAACTACAGTTCATCCATGACTCATTATTCTTCACCAGCGAGACAAGGCCCTTCTGAGTACTCTGTATGATGCCCGATAATACATGATGTTTTCCAGTCTGCCGGAACAACTGGATATAGCTTTGGGGAAAAAGTGTACTTTGACTCCTAGCTCATGATATATACAAATATTAATTTGTGATGCATCATAGGAGATCATAGGAAAATATTTTTGTGGCCTGAAGATAGAAAATGATTTATTATACAAGGCATAGAAAGCACTAAGCATAAAAGTTGATAATAGGATTTGATAAAAATTAAAATCTTATCATCAAAGGCACTGTTAAAAATGAATAGGAATACTAGAGACTAGGAGGAAATATTTACCATACGTATGTCTGACAGACTCCTATGTAAACAATTTGAAGAACTAAAGATACTTTAAGATTTTCTCTTTGTCAGTGGTTTTCAGTAATATGGTATGGATGTGTTCTGATGTGGTTTCCATTTCTTTTTTTTAAAAAATACTTTCTTTATTTTTAGACAGGGGAAGGGAGGGAGAAAGAGAGGGAGAGAAACATCAAAGTGTGGTTGCCTCTTATGTGCCCCCTGCTGAGTACCTGGCTAGCAATCCAGGCATGTGCCCTGACTGGGAATCGAACCAGCAACCCTTTTGTTTGCAGGCCGGCACTCCATCCACTGAGCCACGCCAGCCAGGGCTCTGATGTGGTTTTCATTGTGCATATCCCACTTGGGCTTCTATATCTGTGAGCTTATTGTTTTTGTAAAAATCTATTTTCTCAAGTGTTTTTTTTTTTGACCTTCTTCCCTTCTTGATGCTCATTTCACATTTCAGATGTTTAATATTGTCTCACAGGTTACTTAGGCTCTATTCATTTTTTTGCCGTCCTTTCTTTTTCTCTCTTCCATTTTTGTTAGTTTCTGTTGCTGTTTTTAAATGCAATAATCTTTTCATTTCAAATACTTTTTTTCATTTTTGTAAGTTTCATTTTTATGCCTTTCATTTTTGTTTTATCGTATTTTTCTTTTTTATTGAATTTATTGGGGTGACATTGGTTAATATGATTATTTAGGTTTCTGGTACACAACTCTATAATACACCATTTGTTTACTGTGTTGTGTAAAGAAGATTTGGGGTGATGAATATCATATTTTGTTTTAAATACTTGAGTGTATTCGTATAAATTGTTTAAATGTTTGCATGTTTGATGAGTTTATTAGTTTTTGCATTTTGGGGTTTGTTCTGTTCTCTTTTCCCACCACCACCCATTTTTGGATTACATCTTTGTCTTTTTACTCAAGCCTGACATTTTTTGATTGGGTGTCAGATATTATGACTATTGCATGGTTAAGTGACTAGATTTTATTGTGTTCCTTTAAATCTTTGAAACTTGTTTCAAGTAGCACTTGAGTTATTGTGCTTTAACTTGATTTTTTAAGGCTTTTTTCAAAGATTTTTAGGGGGCATCTAATGGTACTTTCATGTAGGCTGGTGTAGCGCTCCTAAAATGCAACATTTCTGGGGTATCTGTTTAATGTCTGGGGTGTTCGATGAGTTTGTCCATTCACAGCCATCAGAACTCGAAGGTCTCCCAGCCTAGTGAGACCACCTGGAATTATTTAGCTTACAGTTCCCCAGAAGTTAGTCCAACCTCACAGTGTTTTCTCTCTGCATGTGGATAACTTAATACTCAGCCAGAGACTCAAGGGATCTCTGTACAGATTTCTGGACCTTTTTCTCTGCCAAACTTCTGACTCTGGTATTCTGTCTCACCAACGCCAGTCTCTTTAGGTACCAAAATCTTATTTCTACCTCCTCAACCAAGCAAGACTGCTGTGATCAACTTTCAGGAGGTTCCCCACCCTGCACTCTGTTACAGAAAGTGCCTCCTGGAAGAAGAGTTTCTCTCATTTGTCTGGTTTTCTTCACTTGTGGGTCACAGTCCTGGGTTTCCTATTGTCCCCATGTCTGAAAACAGAATGTTTTACAGTGTTTTAGTTGTGTATGGTGAAAGGGCATGATCACTTCTGCTTATTTTATTATGGCAAAGATGGAGCAGTTTCTGTTTCTAATACAAGTATTTATTCTTGCAGTCTTGATTTTGAATAAATGTGATCTGAGGTTATTTATTTTTGTTGTTTTCTGAGTAATTCTTTTGAGCAGCAGAGCCTTCCCCCACCCTCCATTTTTCAAATGAAATTCCACACGGGACTCTGATACAGAAAATAGTTAAAACTTCATCTGCTCTCAGTTAAGTGAGGTTTGGAGCTGGCTTGGTTTCCACCTAACCCTGGAGCAATCTGGTACTCCTGAAAATAAAATTTGAAGACCAGTGAACTATTTACCCTTCTCATTTTACATGTGAGGAAACTAACTTCTAAAAGGGTCAAATGTTTTGTCCTAAAGTAATGAATCTTAAACTATCTTGCTCATATGGGTTTTTCTAGCATTTGAAATAAGACCTCTTAAATCCAAATGCAGTGTCTTATTTTCCTTAAGTCAGCTTGATTGAGGGGGAAAAAAAGTTTCTTTGATTTGAGCTGTTTCAGCATGAGATTCTTAGAGAACTCCATTTCCTGCTAACCTTGTGCACTGCATTGAACGTGCAGTGCATGGTCTCTGTTGTAACTTTTTCATGTTTAGCAATCCTTGAAAAGTTTATTTTAAAACCAGTCCGGCATTTTGGTTTATTCTTTCTCAGTATTTCTGTATATTAGATTTGTGCTCATCCATTTTACAAGGACTCTATGAAGACGGCCACATAGAGTTATTTTATTCCTCCCTCCTCCAGTTCTTGTGGTTATGTTACTTAATCTGGAAACTACTTGGACTGAATTCTAAAGAATGTTGTACTTTGAACTCTAACTAGTAGATCATAGGTAGTGACCTTGAATGTTGTGGAAGTTTTTATGAAGGAAGCAGAGCGCCAACAGCTTGCATTGTATTTCTTGGCAAAAATCTCCTCTGTGTGCACCTGGGGCCATCTGCAATCCGAATCTAAGGGCTTACACTTTAATTATTTCATCCTGAAAGCCATCCTGTGTTCTTTGTTGCTTTATTAGTGTTCTGTGGAGAAGTGAGAAAAACACCATAGATGGATGAGAGGTAGACAGGCCGGGTGGCTAAATAGCGTTAGTTTATGCCTTCAGTAGGCTGGTTATAGCTAGACTTTAATATTGAAGAATTATGATGCTATTATTATATTTTTTCTCTTCTTACTGAGAAGGGAAATTAAGAGAAAACACCAAATAATTTAGTTATGTACTGTGTCCTTGCTGTAGAGGGCTCAAGTTAAGCTTGACACATCTGAATGACTATTAGGGGCTCAAAAAATGTTTCTCCATGAACAATGAACCAGTCCCGATGAAAAACAAGAAACATCCCAAATGAAGTGTTGATGATGTAACTATCGGGTTGCATTATCTCACAGAACAAGGAGAGAATATGATCACTCTTTGCTAAAACTGGTTGAGTTACTTCAGTAACTTTGCTGTTACCTCAGTATTCAGCAAAGTGCTTTCACAGGGTAGGAGCTCAGAAAGTGTTTGTGTACTGAGACAGCGAACCTGTTCTGTGGCAGTTCAGTGCACTCATGGGCAGGCCTCGCAGATCTTCAGAGAGCTGTTTCTCCATGGCTGTGATGATTGTATGTGGCTTTTTCCATGTATACTTCATATACACATGTGTTGAATCTCTGATTGTAATATATATTAATAGCTGATTCCTTTCTGACATTGACTACAAATTTTTATTTAAAAAAAGCCTTTTTTTAATGCAGTATTTCATGCTTTGTGTGTGTGTGTGTGTGTGTGTGTGTGTGTACTCTATTTATAGCCTAAATAACTTGAATTTAATTTTTTTCCTTTCCCAGGTGAAAACTTCCCGCCTATTGATAATTAAATTTGTAGCTTTTTGACTGATTTGGCCTTACACAGCTATGCATTTATAAAAGACAGAATGATTAGGAAGGGTTTTCGTGCCGGTTACCATGTTTGCTCCCTCAAGTTACTCATAAAGCAGGTGGGCAGGTAAAGTAAGTGATGCAGGTAAGACTTGCACAGCTAGTTAAGTTGTGGGGTTAGGACACCAAGGTCAGTATTCTTTTTGCTGATCCTGAACTGTCTTTGGATATCATAGTTCAAGAAGTGACATCATCTATTTGTTTTAATTAACTTTTATTATAATGACTTGCAATTCTGATTAAAGAAAATTATAAGGAAATGATACTGTGCTTAGTAGGGGTAATAAAATTTCAGGAGTTGATTTATACATATGCCTGGATGGGCAACCATAGATTTACAGTGTACAGTAGGAAAACCATACAATAATTAATAAATACTAATACAAGAATAAACTCTTTCACATACAACTTCAGACCTACTTTTGCCCACCCCTGTATTATAAAAAATATGAGATTTATATGTTTATATATAATATATATAAAAATAATATATAAAAATATATACACATATATACATATACATATATACATATATATCTATATCTTGTGATTTTCTTATCTAGGGCCCTATGTCTTAACATTTTCATTTCAACTATTTCTGATATAAGCAGTTGGTAAGAAAACAATTATTCTCAGATCTGTTACTACTACAATGGTAATTTGATGTTTCGCAGATAAGAATTTTGACTAGTGGGAGACTAATCTAGAATTCATGTCTCAGGGACCTATGTTGTTTAGATTTGGAAATGTACCTGCACTAGAATTCCAGAAGGTTGTTATAAACAATGACTTGACCTGCGTTATAATTAAAATTTGCATCTTTCTTTAGCTGTTTCTTTGAACTATTATTTTTTATAAGTTACCTTAATTTTGACATAGAAAATTTGAAGCTTTTCAAAATGCTTTTTCCTTTCTTATACCAAATAATTATCACAGTGATAGACATTCATTTATACATAAAGGCAGAAAAGTTGAAAGTCAGAGATACTAAATCTTTGCAGTGAATCAAGAACCTTTATGTCATACAGTACACCGAAAAGAATGAGTTCTGAGATTCTTAACAGATTGAACTGCCACGTGACTCCCACAGTTGACTCTTGTATGAGGAGAATAAAATGTCTTGAGAAGCTGGCAACCTTTAAAGTCAGTTGAAACATAAATTTTATTTTGATGTGTTAGCCTTATTTATTTAAAATCATGTATCTTTCATTTTCCATATTTCTAATATTTCTTACTGTTTTTTCTTCATTAGTTCAAAAGGAGTTAATTTTTACCACCTTCTGAAAATTGAAGTTGACCTATATCACAAGTTTTCTAAATGTATTGAAGACAAAGAAATTCATTAAATTCTGATATTAAGCTCTTATTTTCCAGAGGCATATTAAAAAAAAAATGTTATGCTTTTCCTAAGTGGCATTAATTCAGGTATGTCTGCTCTAAAAGTTAATCATTGACAACATAATTTGAAATGCTTTGGTGTTTGCGTGAACATCAGCAGCCCTGCTCTTTAGAAGAGAGCTTTGTGACGAGTGCCCTCTTGGCAGAGATTGCTGGGTGGCCTCATCTATGGCAGATGCTAATGTTATCCATTAAGGGGAAGGTAGCTAGCCCTTCAGCATGCTTTGTGGGAATGAAAAATTGCCTTTCATACCGAAACTTGCTAACTTCTAGTGGTTAAGGGGAGGTTCCAAACTGTCCAAAACTGTGTGGTTCAAAATATAAGAGTGTGGCATTTTAAGTATATGAAATACTACAAAAATTGCAGTGTTACAGATTAGGGTCTCTTTATACATTGAAGGTCTAATATGCTGATGTGAATACTGATCCACTTTGTTTTGAAGCAGAAGTCAGGATCATGAGTGATCTGAGAGTTTATCCAAGTCCTGTAAATTCCAGGAAGGAAGGGAAGGAGGGAAGAGTTGAGAGGTGGCTGGGTGGATATCGAGGTAGGATAAGTGAAGATGGGAGTAAGTATAGCCTTAGGGGACCTGGGAAGGGCACTAGGTGCCTAAAATCAAAGCAGGTCCAGTTGGGACTCCTGTTAGGACAAACCAGGGATCCTCACAGAAATGAACTTGAAAATGAGTAGAGCAATTAAGACTTGTGGATGGATTTGTGGGCTTGGAACCTGGAGTTAATAGAAAATACACAGAATTGAAAGCTACTATGTGGCCTAAGATCAGAAACAGAATGGTCTAACAGGAAAGAAAAGTGAAAGAGGAAATAACATCTTGTAGGAAAAACAGAACGGTGGGGCACAGAAAAGGCTCCTGGCACCTTTTTAACCTGGGGTCAGCTACTTGAATGGTATTGTGGGTGTCCGACTCCCCAGGGTGTGCACTTTGATGTCCTTCTGCTGTAATGAAAGTGTTCTCTGAGTTTGTTCTGTGCTCACACTCCATCAGCGAAGGATGCAATAGCGATGTCTAGAGAAGGCAGATCTGGCCTCATCACACCTTTGATTGACAGACACACTGCAGTTGTATCTGGGGGGTGTGTCTGTGGGAACCTGAGCAGGAGGCCTCTGACTGGGGAGTTGCCCCTGCCATTGTAGCACAAGGAACATGTACAAAGGACCCACGGACAAAGACAGTGGGGGGGGGGGAGAGGGTTGAATGTGGGAGGTGAGGGGTGATTATGGTGGGGGGAGTAATGGGGGGAGAATGGGGACAACTTTAACTGAACAACAATTAAAAAAATTTAAAAAAAGAAGCCCCATCAGATACATATGAAGGGCATGTGTAAGAGTAAGTCAGTGGAAGATTGCCTTTTAAAAATGTTATTCCTTTTTTCTCCTTAGGATTTATTAATAATTGTATTAGTACGATGTTATTCTTAATGACTAAAGAAAACAATTATTTTCTTCAGTTTTCAGTAGTCACATTCAAGCCTGTTATGAAAAGCTTATGAATAATTATTTTCATGTCTTAGTTAATGTCAAGAGTCTTGTACACAATGTAGGTCCATTTTTGTCTCCAAAAGAAACAAGGAAACACCGTTTACAGGTTCTGTTTGTTATTATAAAACAAGGTTACCCAGCTATTATTCTGTACTTTGGGGGAAATTAGTTTCCTAATTGATTCCAAGTGGAATCATTGGGAAATTAAATTCTATAATGTGAATGTAGAAACATATTTTTGAGGGTATATGAGGGGGGCCCCCCAAATCAGAATTTGTTTATAAAATAGTGTGTATTTATTCTTACATGTTTAAACTTAAGTCACTTTCAAAGTACTCTCCATTTGATGCAATGCATCTACTGAGACGTTTTTTCCGCTGCTCAAAACAGTTTTCGAACTCATTGATTTTGATATCTTTTAGTGATTCTGCTGACTTTTGTTTCACTTCTTCCACATCAGCAGCAAAATATTTCCCTTTAAGGCCTTTTTTCTTTTGGGGAAACAACAAAAAGTTGCTTGGGGTGAGATAGGGTGAATGGGGAGGGTGGGACATAGGGTACGGAGGTCAGGCTGGTTTGGGTCAAAGACTGCTGAACACTCAGCGCAGTATGGGCAGTTGCTCTGGTAAATCACCCATCATGAAATGGGCAAACATGTTGAAAAAGTCTTCAAAAAAAATTCTCTGAAGCCGAACTCCGCCTCTCACACCAGTGCTGCAGGTACACTGACGCCGATGGGCTCCTACAACACTCACCTAGTGGGGGAAGCCTGTACTGCAAGGGGCCCGCCCTCTAGAAGGTAATTCTGGGGATTTTGGGGGTTTCCTCTCATATTCTTTCAATCTGAAAACTCTCTGATAAGGAAGTAAAAATATAACAGTTATTTGGTCTCTTGATACTCAGAAATCTTCTGTTTTGATGAGAAACCCTGTTTTTCATCTTTATATAAAGTATTTTACAGAAATAATTTAAAGCAGGGAGAGGCAATTCTCAATCCCAAACATAGGCCAAACCCGTTCTGGTTTGTTTGACCTATGACACTGGTACTCAACAGTGGCCATTCTTTATAGTCACTTCGGGAGCTTCTTAAAATCATCAGTGTGGTCTCATCCCCAGAGATTTTGATTGTTTGTTGGTCTGGAGTAAGTAAGTGCTTGGGAATGGTTGAGTGCCATAGGTGATTCTAATATGTAGTCAGAGTGAAGAACCACGGCCTTCAAAACATTCAACTGGACTTTCTTTTGTCTTCATATGAAATCTAAAGGGAAAAGAGGAAGAAGAGAAGTGACCGGCAGCCTTAGCTACCATCTGTGCGTATTCCAAGGGATCGAGGTCAGGAAGCAGGTGAAGGCCTGGAGTTTTGCATCCTAAATGCAAGGACATGTGTGTCCTAGTATACAGTGTTGGGAGAAATGTTCTTGAATCTTGCAGTGTGGTGTCATTTCTTGCCAGGAGTGAAAGGTTCTTTTTGCTAGATTGTTTTTGCTTCTCCAGTTTTGCTTGACTTTGAGTAAAAAGTTGACCACCTCCTGTTCTGTTAGCATTTTAGGGAAAACATGATGGTGCCAAGACTATCAGGTAATCTGTCAGAAAAATACATGAAGGGAACAGTTCTGTGTGTATCACGTCGAACCAGAGTTTAAGAGCTTTCCCTTTTGCTTCCTGGCTAAGCTGTGGGAGTGCAATCACTGATAATTTTGTAAAGAAGTTTGTTTTAAATCAGCATGAGAGCCAAAAAAAAAAAAAAAGCTAGTAGAGGCAGAAGGAGAAGGGCCCACATGGGTGATACTGTGTCTCCTTTAAAACCTGTGAGAAGGTTTGAAATCTCTGAGGAACACTCACTTTGTCATTTTATCCCATTTCTGCTACAGTTTTTATGTAAACCTAATTCTACATTTCTTAATTAACTAATTTATGAACACGTATTTATTAAGTTCCATGTATATGGAACTATTTAAAGACTGAAAAGGAGAATAGGGATCTGTCTCATAAATAGCAACTCTGGACACTTTATGCCTAAATTACTCCCCTCCGCCAGTCTGGAGTAGTACATAGCAAAACTGGCATCCTGTGAAGTATTGTTGCCCTGTCGTCACTTTTTAAGGGCGCATTCTGTACTGCATTTGCCGCCGCACACCGCCGTGAGGGAGGACACGCTAGAAATGATGGTTCCTTCCTACCGATGGCAGCAGGTACCCTGTTAGAGGTCTGGTGGGGGTTTCCCGTGAAGAAAAAGGCATACGCGCCCCCCCCCCCACCGCCGCCACCCAGAAATCATTTGGGTAAAGATTTTTGATGGCCCCACAACAGAAGAGATGGGAATAATTTTTACAGCAGCACTCACTCTTTTGTTAAAGTGGATTTGCATTCCACTGGTTGGGCTCCAGGCACTAGACTCCACGCTCCAGCTGGTCAGGGATTCTGTCTGTTTTACTCACTATTGTATCCTAAATGAAATTTAAACCATTTTCAATATTGAAGCTGTCATTTATTTATTTTTTATCTTTTTCATTTTTCATTTTCTAATTATATGGTATAATCCATTTATAGCTTTCTTCACAGCGCTAAATATAGTAACATGTTACAATTTATTAAAGACAGTAAAACTCATGATTTGTGAATGATTTATGACTGAATTTAATAGAGAATAACAGTTTAAAAATCTAATGACTTGAACATTAGTATTGAGCCTTTCTCTTATAATGAGCTTTCATAAGAGTTTAAATAAGACTTTAAAGTGTTCAAGGCATGTAATCACAGATATGAAACATATTAAAGAATTCCATTCAGAATCATACTGGTTTATTTACATTTGAAAACACTTAACCATCCACAAAATTTTCTGCAGGATGGTTTTAAATTACATACCTAGTCAGTTTAAACTTAATTTTATTTTTGAAAACTCAAATTTCAGATAATTTTAGGGCTGTATATATTATAAAATATGATATACACTAGCATCTGGTTATGGTCAACATCTACCAGAAAAGTTAATATAGAATTTCTTTAAGATGCCTGGTTCAGAAAAATGTCCTGGCTGTATTTATAGTAGCCTGTATAAATAAGTGCTATAAACTTGCCAGCTCACAATATTTATGAATTCCTTCCCTCCTATGAACAGATGCAAGTACAAAAATTAATTAGCTTTTTTCTATTATCTGGCATAAACAATTCTTACCTAAAGGTACCCCCCAAATTAATAATGTGTGGAATCATACAATTTTAGAGTTGGAGAGGATCTTAGAAATAATGTAGACTTATTTGCAGCTTCTTTTTTAAAAAATTATTTTATTGTTGTTCAAGTACAGTTGTCTGCATTTACCCCCCACCAACCCCCTCCACCCTAGCCACCCTCACCTCCCTCCCCTGATTCCACCTGCCTTGGTTTTGTCCACGTGTCCTTTATAGTAGTTCCTGAAAAACCTTCTTCTCACCCCCCCCCACCATTATCTCCTCCCACCTCCCCTCTGGTTACTGTCAGATTGTTCTTAATTTCAATGTCTCTGGTTATATTTTGCTTGCTTGTTTGTTTTGTTGATTAGGTTCCACTTACAGGTGAGATCGTATGGTATTTGTCCCTCACCGCCTGGCTTATTTCACTTAGCATAATGCTCTCCAGTTCCATCCATGCTGGGTAGGAGCTCCTTCTTTCTATCTGATTGCAGCTTTTTGATCATTGATTATAATTTTGTAAAAAGCTTGGTGGTATTTTTATGGAGGAATATTTTTAATTAAGCTTTTGGTGCCTTAATATTCTTACAGTAGCCGTATTTGTTAATTTTTGCCAAGAGTCCCACTGAGAGATCTCACTACTTGTTTCAGTTTGCTATTTACATAAAGATGAAAATCAGTCGAGATCTTGAGAACATTTTTATGCCTTTGATTTTTGCAAAGAAACCCCTAAATAAAATGCACTACCTGTTATAACTAATGTTTAAAACTATTTTTACAACATGAGAAACTCACTTTGCATTCAATAAGCTATTGCCTTATAGTAAACTTTTGAGAAAAATTTAAGGGACTACATTTTAATTTTAAAGATCGGTTTTTCAAAACCCTTCCCCTCTTCAATTCTGACATGGCCTGCCTGGGGTCTGGCAGGGTTTGCTTCTTCAGCAATCCAGCTATCTCACCGCTATCCCCTTCTCTCATCTTTTGAGAAACATACATTTTAAGGTGTGTATGTGTACATGTGTGTATGTTTACACATGTATGCATGTGCTTTTTATATACATGTCTATGTCCCCGTCCATCTTTTGGAGAAGTTATTTTTCTTTGAATGGTTATCCTAAATTTTAGGTGCTTAATTGGAGTATCAATTGTAAATTGTTCCAGGGCAGGGTTTCCCAATCTGTGTTCTGTGATTTTTAAACCAGGTAAGTTTTGTTTAGGGGGGGCTGTCTTGTGCATTCTAGGATGCTCAGCAGTGTCCTGGGTCTCCACCCACTAGATGCTGCTATTTCCGACAACCAAGAGCATCTCCACACCTCATTAGATGTGCTCTGGGGCCAAAATTCTTGTTGAGAACCACACAAGTGACTCTCCTAATTGTACATAGTGTGTAAAAAACAAAACAAACAAAAAACCAGTAAATTTTTACTGAATTGAAATAGTAACTTTATTTCAAAGCCTTATACTGTGTTGAAATGGTAACGTTTTACAGTTTTTGTCTGCCAATGGATATGTAAAAGCTTGGCGAGGAAATACAGTGCAATTTAAGTATAGTATACACAAGAGTTAGTTTTGTTTACTTATTAGATCAGTTTTGGATTCCATGCTTAGTTTTCCATTTGTGGCTGCTAAAAAATTTTGAAACCTAAAGTTTCTCAGTTTTTATCTTCTGTAAAATGGAGATGACATCTATTTCATAGTTTTGTTGTGAGGATCAAATTTCTCAGTTATTATGTAGTAAACCTGGCTGCCTTCGGTGGGTATACTTTGATGGTGCGCTTGTCCCGATGTAGCATTCACGTTGGTGGCTTTCCGATGCCACCAGCATCTCGCTATCAGGGAATTATGGGTTCCGCTTTGATTTTCACCATTCTAGACCCATCAGGGCTGGATCTGTGTGACATGTGATGGGAAGCAGAAATTCAGCAGTAATCCATGGACTCTTGAAAGTGCTCCTTCTCGTTCTGAACAATACTGGGGGTTGTATAATCCTGCCAGATGGTGGGCTTCCGGCAACAAGTAGGTAGGCCATAGAGCCACTGGCCAAGCAAGTAGGAGTCTAGACTCATTGTGAGCCAACTGAAATGAGAAAAAAATATTTATATATATATTCATCAGCTGGTGAAGTTTGAAAAATCTGGTTACTTAGGTATAAAAATGGCTCCTTCCTTTAATAGGCCCTTTGCCCAGCTAGATTGAGTGGAGGAGAGAAGGCAGAATGACTCAGCAGGAAAGCAGTGTTCCTTGTCAGGAAGAGTAAATGGCCCTTCAGGTTTCATAGACACGGTCAGGTGAGCAGCAGATTATTTGATTATAAGGAAAACAGAAGATCTTTATATTAAATCACTCACTTAATGATTGATATGTCCTATTAAGAAACTTTGCATGCTAGAGAGCTTATATAAACATATTTAGCATTTGGGTACTATATGTACTGTTCAGAGGATACAAAATGTTAACAGTTCCAAGAATGTTAATATCAAAGACTATTGCAGATATTAAAATTCATATTTTCTTCTAAGTACAATCTAATTTCTGAAGTTGTTCCATTTTTTTCTTTCTAAGTTTGATAATTATCTCTACTTTTAAATGAAAGGGATTTTTTTCTTTAATTTTACCATCTTTTTGGTTCCTATCCCTGAATTCCACTCATAATGAATATTTGTGGCAAGCAGCAGGGGGTCAAGTTATATATTATTTAAGTTGAAGTTTGTATCTTTTCATGTAGCTACTCAATATTGAAGTGTATTGTCAGCAACACTTACAAATATCTTCTGTAGTTAGTAAGTCTTTGAGTTTTTCCTTTTTTTAAAAAAAAAGTATTTTTTTGTTACTCTGTTACAGTTGTCCCAGTTTTTCCCCCTTTGCCCCCCTCTGCCAAGCGCACTACCCTCTCCCACAGTCATTCCCCTGTTGTCCATGTCCATGGGTCATTCATACATGTTCCTTGACTAGTCCCTTCCCCTTCTTGCCACCCTTATCTCCCTCCCACCTCTCCTCTGGTCGCTGTCAGTATATTCCTTGTTTGCTTGTCTGTGGCTCTGTTTTGCTTGTTGGTATTCATTAGGTCCCTTTTATAGGTGAGATCATATGATATTTGTCTTTCACTGGCTGACTTATTTCACTTAGCATAATATTCTCCAGTTCCATCCCTTCTGTCACAAAAGGTCCTTCTTTCTTTCTGCTGTGTGTATTCCATTGTGTAAATGGATCACAGTTTTTTGATCCACTCATCTACTGATGGGCACTTAGGTTGTTTGCAGCACATGACTATTATAAATTGTGCTGCCATGAACATTGGGATGCATAGGTCCTTTTGAATTGGTGTTTCAGGATTCTTAGGGTATATTTCCATCAGTGCAATCGTTGAGTCAAAAAGGCAGTTCCATTTTTAGTTTTCTGAGGAAATTCCATACTGTTTTCCACGGTGGCTGCATCAGTCTTCAATCCCACCAACAGTGCACTAGGGTTCCCTTTTCTCCACACCCTCACTTGTTGTTTGTTGATTTATTAATGTTGGCCATTCTGACCGTGTGAGACAATATCTCATTGTGGTTTTAATTTGCATCTATCTGATGGTTAGTGTTGCTGAGCATCCTTTCATATGTCTGTGGGCCCTCTGTAATCCTCCTTGGAGAAATGTGTCTCTTTAGGTCCTTTTCCACCTTTTAATTGAATTGTTTGACTTCCTGGTGTTGAGTCGTGTGAGTTCTTTACATATTTTGGAGATCAAACCCTTGTCTGAGGTATCATTGGCAAATATGTCCTCCCATATGGTTGACTCCCTTTTTGTTTTGCAGATGGTTTCTTTAGAGATGCAGAAGTTTTTTAATTTGATGTAGTCCCATTGGTTTATTTTTTCCTTTATTTCTCTTACCCTGGAAATATATTGGCAAAAATATTGCTCTGTGGGATGTCTGAAATTTTACTGCCTATGTTTTCCTCTAGGACTTTTACGGTGTCATGATGTATGTTTGTCTTTTATCCATTTTGAGTTTATTCTGGTGAATAGTAAGTTTTTTTCCTTGTCTTGTCCTTTGGTTTACCTTAAAATATATAATCAGGTACACACTTAAAAAAAAAGTCTATATGCTACTCTTTATAAAGATTATAAATATTTTAACCAGGAAGAAATTCATTGAACTGCAGAGTAATTATATTTTAAATTACTCTTATTGATAGAAATAACACACACATATATCAGAGATTTGGAGGGAAATTTTTAAAAGAGGCTTGTTCTGAGTTTCTGCCTTACATGTTTCTGTAACAGATAACATTTCAAAATTTGAAAACAAACAGGAATGTCTGTTAGACGGATAATATTCTCGTATTGGTGTTCTGAGTTTAGTTAGATGTGATGTCATTGTCCATAAGAACACGCAGGTTCCACTGACATCAGGACTGCGCCTGGCAGGTGGGTGGAGACAGTGACGTGGATGGGCCTGACAGAGATGCAGCGCGAGAAGAGAATTTTCCTCCTTCAGTAGAACTCTCCACACTTGGCCTGAATTTCTTTACGATAACAATGCTGCCTTTCAGAATTCAGCCTTTTTGTAAAGATATTTTTTTATATTAGCATATTACATACCAAATACCTCATGATAAATATTATGATGTTAAATTTAAAATGTGAGTCATCCATATATTAATATCTGAATTAAGCACATCAAAACTAATTTTATACTTTTAAATGTGGAGATTACAATAAAGCATTCTTTCACAAGGTTAAATTTGAGAAATCTCATGAGTAAAAGCATCTAAAAAATTTTGGCCAGTATGGTCTTGTTCAGAGTGAGTATGACCTTCTTTTTGTAAGAAGGTCCTGACAGAGTGTGATCTGTTTTGTGAACTACTGATGATAGGGGAAATAAAGATGGCATTTATTGTTTTTGAGTTTCTTTAAGCTGAACAATCAAGTTAAACCCTACGATTATGTTCCAAACATACTCACCCTATATGTGTTTCTATCATTTTTTCTTTATTTTCTCTGCAACTAACAAGATGATTATTAAAATTACATGGCAGCTCAAAAAAACCTAGAATAACCAAAGCTGTTTTAATTACCAATAGTTAATAAACCCCAGTAGTTGTTAATCTTTGTAAAACACAGTATTTTATTTTATTATATTATAAAATCTAAGGTCCTTTCTTCATAAAACTTCAGAAGACATACAGGATATAGTCTCTGTGACAGAACTAGAACTTAAACTCTGCAACCTTAGGGCATGGCACAGCAAGTCATAAAAAAAGTATTGATTGATAGAATTTTATAAAATTAATAAGCATTTTCTCTTAAAAATCCATTAGGGAACAAAAAGGAAACATTGTAAAACATATATCAGACGAGGGTGTGTCCAGAATACATTAAACTCTTTGAATTTAATAATGAGAAGACAAACAATCCAATTAAAAATAGTAGACAACCGTTTGGACACTTCACAAAAGGATATATATCAATGATTGATTAACACATGAAAGATGACCAGCATAATTTGTTATCAGAGAAATGCAAAGTAAATCACATTTTTATTTTGGAATGGGGAACCTGTAGGTAGAACTTTATTCATTGCTGAACATGTGAATGCAATGCTATACATACCAAAGTCAGTATAACAATTTTGATAGACAGTTTGGCAGTTGCTTAAAAAGTTAAGTATACGTGTACCCTATAAACCATCCATTCACTCCTAGTTATTTACAGAAGAGAAATGATAATATATGCTCACACAAAGATTTCTACATGAATTTTTATAGTAATTTCTTCTGCAATCATCAAACCTGGAAAGAATCCAGATGTCAACAACAGGTGAATGGATAAACAAAGAGTATCTAACCATACAGTAGACTATTACTCAGCAGTAAAAAAGAACATGCTGCTAATACATGCAACATTATGGATGAATCTTAAAATAGTTACACTTAAAGAAGCAAAGAATACATACTACATAATTCTATTTATATATAGTTCTAGAAAGCCCAAGTGAATCTGTAATGACATGAGGTAGATTAGTGTTAGCTTGGCAACAGTGGAAGAGTGAGGGATGGATTATAAAGAGTTGCAAGGTAGTTCTTGGGACTGGTAGAATATTTGTTACTTGATTGGAATAATCATTTCATAGGAGTTTATAGGTCAGAACTCATCAAATTATACATTTTAAATATATGTGGGTCACCCTGTATATCGATTAAATCTCAATAAAATTGGAAAAGGAAGAAAATTTTAAATTAAATACTTTATTATTTCTTAGAATATTCAGTTTGTAAGTTTGGCTTTATTTGTATCATGTATTTTTTGTTGTTTTTGTTTTTTACATATTTTGTTTAAATTATATTTTATTGATTATGCTATTACAGTTGTCCCATTTCTCCCCATCACTCCCCTCCACCTTGCACACCCCCTCCCACCCACATTCCCCCCCTTAGCTCATATCCATGTGTCATAAGTTCTTTAGCTTCTACATTTCCCACACTATTCTTGCCCTCCCCCTGTCTATTTTCTATCCACCGTCAGTGCTATTTATTCTCTGTACCTTTCCCCCCCTTCTCCTCCCACTCCCCTGTTGCTAACCCTCCTTGTGATCTCCATTTCTGTGTTTCTGCTCCTGGTCTAGCTGTTTGCTTAGTTTGCTTTTGTTTTAGGTGTGGTTGTTAATATCTGTGAGTTTGCTGTCTTTTTACTGTCCTATTTTTTATCTTCTTTTTCTTAGATAAGTCCCTTTAACATTTCATATAGTAAGGGCTTGGTGATGATGAACACCTTTAACTTGACCTTATCTGAGAAGCGCTTTATCTTCCCTTCCATTCTAAATGACAGCTTTGCTGGATAGAGCAATCTTGGATGTAGGTCTTTGACTTTCATCACTTGGAATACTTCTTTCCAGCCCCTTCTTGCCTGGAAGGTCTCTTTTGAGAAATCAGCTGACAGTCTGATGGGAACTCCTTTGTAGGTGATTGTCCCCTTATCCCTTGCTGCTTCTAGAATTCTCTCCTTCATTTTAATCTTGGCTAATGTAATTATGATGTGCCTTGGTGTGTTCCTCCTTGGGTCCAACTTCTTTGGGACTCTCTGAGCTTCCTGGACTTCCTGGAAGTCTATTTCCTTTGCCAGGTTGAGGAAGTTCTCCTTTCTTATTTGTTCAGATAAGTTTTCCACTTGTTGCTGTTCTTCTTCCCCTTCTGGTACCCCTATAATTCGGATGTTGGGACGTTTAAAGATGTCCTGGAGGTCCCTAAGCCTCTCCTCATGTTTTTGAATTCTTGTTTCTTCCTTGTTTTCTGTTTGGTTGTTTCTTTCTTCCTTCTGGTCTACTCCATTAATTTGAGTCCATTTTCTTCCCATCACTATTGGTTCCCTGTGCGTTTTTCTTCATTTCACTTATTGTAGCCTTCATTTGTTCCTCTAATTTGCGACCCAAATCAACCAGTTTTGTGAGCTTCCTAATCACCAGTACTTTGAACTGTGCATCTGATAGTTTGGCTACCTCTTTGTTGCTTAGATGAATTGGCTCTGGGGCTTTGATCTGTTCTCCTATTTGAGCCTTTTTTTTTTTTTTTTTGTCTGGTCATGGTGTGTGTACGCCGTGAGGGGAGGAGCCTTAGGCGTTCACTGGGGCAGGGCAACCCAGTCGCTGGGTTGTGATGCTGGATGTGGGGGCGGGATCTGAGAGGGAACAACAGCGCCTGCTCCGCACTCTCTCAGATTCCAGTCCCTTCTGCTGCTTTCCCCAAGCAAATTGGGCCAATCTGGTGCTGATCTCCATTTGGGCGGACTCGTGCATGTTCCAGGACCCCGAACCCCATGGGTCTCTCCAAGGAACTCTCCTGTGAGGCTGGGATTATCACCCCAACTCCACAAGTGTTTTCAATCGGTGCTTTTAGGCTTTATTTCCCGGCTCAGTTTGTCTCGCTGCCCATTTTTCGCCTGGCTTATCTGCACGCAAGTGTGTGACTGTGGTCAGCCAGCAGCCTTGTGCGCCTCACTTGGTCTGCTCTCTGCCTCCCTTTGCTCAGTAACCGCTGCCTAGGCACCTGGGACCACCAGCTATTGTTTCTTCCCACCACGACCCTTCTCTGCCGGCGGCCAACTCCACCCCTCTTACTGGGCTGGGTGAATCGTTGTTGGACTTCCATATAATTCAATCCTCCATCTGTTCTGGTTGGAGGGGTTTTTTTTTTTTTTGGTTCTATATTTTTGTTGTCCTTAATCTTGGTTGTGAGAGAAGGTGCAGTGTGTCCACTTACGCCTCCATCTTGGCCAGAAGTTTGTTTTATGTATTTTTTATTGTGGCCTCAAGAATGATTTGGCCATACAGTCATACCTCAGTACTCGTCAGCTTCAGAACTCATCAAACCTGGTACTCACCGCATTTTGACGAGAAAAAGTCTTTCAGCACTCAGCGCTTGCTTGACGCTCCTCACGCTTGCTAGAACTTGCATGAGTATGATGCCACCCACAAGAAAAAATGCTTCATCAATCATTGCTTGCTTGCTATTCATTGGAACGAATTAGCGGCGAGTACCAAAGTACCACTGTGTTTAGGTTTGGGGAAAACATAAAAGTAGTTTGTTTTCAGTTGGCCTTACTTCCCTCAACTATAAATTTAGGGTTATTACAGATCGCTAAAGAGTCTTCTATTTCAGGATTTCTGTAATTGTGATGTGAATAAATTGGTCTTTTTGGATTCAGAATCACCTCATAAGAGAACACTGTAGAGAGATCAGGAATATTTAGTTATAGAGATCATGTTAATTTTTTCAGACAATATTTTGAATAATTTTAGACCAATCTGGTAACTCACAGTTGGACAACCAGAAAGCAACTGCCCAAATATGAAAACCCAGTCTTCGTCTCGATGAGCTAGTATAAATGGAGTATAATAAAAATGAAGTTTTAGTGTATAAAAATAAATTCATAATGCTTACTGTGTATTTGGAGTGATTTAGAAGCACAGTCTCATGCTTTGCTCAAGGAAATTTGAAATTAACACAAAAATTTTATTACTCTAGTTAATATAATCACACATGTCAACATGCGGTAGTTTAGGTAAGTTTTTGTTAGATTCATGTGACTGGGTAGGTATTAGATAACTTTAGGGATAGGGGAAGAATGAGTTCAATTGGCTAAATGAAATGTGGAGCATGGGGGTAGAGAATCAAGAAAAAGTATCTTTTTTACTGTTAGGAAAATGCTTTTTGATGTGCTTAGAATATGCGTATAAATGTTACTCTAATACTTGTTACATAAAGAACATCCTGTTTAATACCTACAAATTTCAGGGACAGACGTTCCCTGGTGACAGAAACGACACACCTCCAGAAGTTGTTTGCCTCAGGGCTGCGCTGATAGAACAGCCGTCTTTGAGTGGAGCCCGCAGCAGGAAGATAGCTTCAGTGACCACACGTCGTGGTTTCACTCTTTAGGCCATGCTCGGGCAAACAAGGAGGTCAGTGTGCACAGTCTGTTTGCGGGTTGGCCTCACAAGGAATTCTCAGAAGTTATTTTTAAGAAGCCAAAGAAAATAGAGCTCCTGTTTTTGGTGCATATGTCGCAGCTGAGCCTCTCTGTTTGAAGAGCTTCATTTAATATTTTTTGCCTTTTGGAGAGTAAGGGCTAGACTATATCCTAGACACTGTAGCATTGATAAAATGTTAATATACAGAAGCTCTGTGTATTCTTTGCACCAAATACTTTCCTTTCTTACAGTGCTCTGCCACAAATCTTTTTCACAGGGTTAGGAAGTATTTCATGGATGGCCAAGCCAGGCTTTAAAAGATGGTGTGAAAACATGAGCTGAAATTTATTATTGTTATTATTATATTTGTTGTTAGTAAGTCCTACATTAATGGAACTTTCTAGTATTCTGGAAATGTAAGCTGGTTTTGAGCCCATTGAAAGTAGTCCAGATTTTGATTTAGGAAAAAAAAAAAACCCAGAAAAAAAGGTAGGAAAATCATAATTGACAACAGTGTGGAGAGTGCAGGGGGTGGGAGGAGGGGGGTATAACAGGATGCTAGTTAAAAATGCTAATTAAAAATTAAATAAATGCTAATTAAATACAATAGATAGGAAAAATAAAAAATTATTAAAAAAATAAAAATCATAATTGAGAAAATTGGTTGGTATCAGGCAATAGCTTATGTTGTTAAAATTCTAAACAATATGATAGGATGCATATTGAAATGTTAATTAACTGTCAATTATCAGTGAATGAAGGGAGCCCACAAGGCCTGCTTAGTCTTAAGAAATTATAGGAGAAGCTATGTGTGTATGTCAAGTGAAATAGGCTTTTTTTCCTTAGTAAGTTCAATATAATACAATTAGTATAGCAGATTTATAACACTCTACTGCTGAAATTGTTATAGTTAATTTTAAATGAGAGCTTTACCTAACAAATCTATTTTGTTAGGGAAGAAAATTCTATTTTGAAGCATGTCATTTCTATCTTACTTATTAATTATTTGCTTTTTTGGAAAATTGTTTAGGTATATGTTTTGATTTCTTATTTGTGGCACATATTTCACTGAATCAGATCTGACAGACATCACCACAGCGGTTGCTCCTTTACTGTCTTAGGTGATCGGTCCGCATCCTGTAGTTTTTGTGTCACAGTCTTAGCGTGGCAGCAGGCCTGGCCTGAGCAGCGTGGCTGGCACAGAGGCTGGGGCTGCCTCCACTGTGTCTCCGGAGCCTGTGCAGTGGTGTGAGCACGAGGCTGTGTCCTGGCCCTGGTGTAGCTGGGTGAGCGAGCGTGGGGATGGCGGAAGGGGCAGCTCCGCACGCAGTCTTGTGCTCCACCTCAGACTCTTTTCTCTCTCTGAGTGTCCTTTAGTTAGAATTGTAAGTTTCTTTAGGGACCATGTTAGGTTCCTTTTGTTCTGTACACAATGCCTAGCCCCGTGCTGGTGCTCTTTCCAAATGTCCTGTTTTGGTGTTCAAGTCCAAGTGAGCATCAGGGAGATGTGTGAGACCGTCAGTTTCCTCATCTGTGAACTAGAGATAATAGCATGTATCTCAAGATAAATGGTCAGATCCAAATGGGAAAATATTTAGAAAAGCATTTTTCTAAATAGAAGCATTATTCAAATGTTATTTATCTTAACTCACTGTTTAGTCAGTAAATTGAATGGAACTGATAACCTTTTCCCATCTGGTGGTATTCTAAATAACCCGTAGATACTGTTCCATTTAAGTTCCTCTGAGACTATAGTTGGAGGAAACACCTGTATGTTTTAATATGTTTCATTGAAACCATTCCCCCCCCCCCCCCAGATTGAGACTAGGGAACGAGGCTGACATACACACTCAGATAGCTGATTTCCTAGGGGCAATCCCTTTGTGCTCCAGGTAACAGAGTTCTCTTGTCCAGGTGGTAGCTCTGAACTCCTTACTCTTGTAATGACGACAAAAGAGAGAGATGTGGCAGCCCAGAAAAGGACAAAGAATGATTCTGGCTGTCCCCCTACGTGAAGCTGCCAGTAACCTGACCAACTCAGCCAACAAAATAATAAATTTTAGTAAGTCAGACCCGCTTAAACTATTGTTCTTCCTTTAGAATGTAAAAAACATATTTGATACTTCCAGTTTTCCAGAGTAGTTTTCCAGATACTTTATAGCCAGCATAGCAAGGGCACCAAGGTGTTAAGGTTGAAACAGTGTATCGGAGGGACACCCTGCTGTACTAGGGGTCAGGTCTTTGGTTGTGTAGTTCTGGGGAATTTAAGGCAGGTGGCCCATGCAGCGTTCTCGCCAAGGGGACTGGCCTCTAGGCCCCTTGCTAAACACCTGCTGGTGGCCAGGTAGTGCAGAAATCTGTATGTAACTATTGAACATAAGCCTCAAGGTTACCTGAATATGCATGTCCAAACTGGATTTCTTATACCTAATTTTAATGTAATTTTACAGAAACTTGTTCTTTTTTCCTTCTTTAATGAGCTTAATATAACATCAGTTGCCTTTTAAAGAAGGTATAGTATATATGTTAGTTTTCTCAGAATATTGTTATTTATCAAATCTATTTAAAGAAACCTTATTTTGAATCCCTTCATAAAATGATTTTAATCTATCTTAGTTATAATATTGAATTTTTACTTATTAGGTTTTTATAAAAGTGGCATTAAGAAAGTATAGACTCCTAGATAGTACATAGTTTTGGAAGGACTAGTTTACATATAATCGCAGAGTGGGGAAAAGAACCAAAGTTGTCCAACTCACATGTGAGCTGTGACCAGTCACCCAGGTAGTAAATATCAGAGCCAGCACGTCTGATGTGTTTCCTGGTATTTCCACTGTACCTTATTTATATTAGAAGCAGTAAAACTATTTGTCTGTCTTCTTCTGGTCACATTGGCAACAATTATGAGATGTGGCTTTCAAAATATGTAGCATGAACGTTATTGTTTCCATTTTAAATATGGGGTAATTGAGGTCCAGTATTCCTTGGTTCCTGATCTGTCTAATATCACTATTCCCACTTGTCACTTTTCCTGCATAGCCAGCCAGAGGTATCCTCTGTCTTCTCTTGGTTGGTTAAGGTCACAGAGAGAGTTAATAGATGGGGTAGATCTATGGACTTCTCAAATATGCAGGTTGTGAAATGTATCACCAGTGAGAGAAAACTTGGCACTTGGCATTTTGTTTGTTTTGTAATTGAATGAAAATAAATGTGATCCAGGGAAGCAAGCTCACTCAGGAGGATTTACTTCTCAAACTGGCGATAGATAGGATTAGTAGAACTAATTGAATCCTTTCCTCATTCTACCCAATCCTAACTCTTGTTCTTTGAGATATAGACCAAATGACACCTCTCTCGTGCAGCCTTCTCTGGAGAAAGTCATGTATGACTTAACATGGGCAGTCTGACTGAAGAACAACAAAATGGGAAAACCTGAACCTAGAAGTTATGTTTTTAAGGAAAATCTTTATTTTTGCAAAGGTAGCCTGGGTTATCTGGAAAATTGTAACTATCTGGTCTGACTGACTTCTTTCAGTACATTTAAGAAAAATCTGCTGTTACTATAAAATATAACATACACACAAAAGTGTATAAAACAATTGGACAGTGTGTAAAATTACAAATAATTATAAAATTAACACCTGTATACCCACATCCCACATTACTCAATAGCATGTTTTCATCACTGCAGAAATCATTCAGATTTTTGGAGGTAACCACTATCTCCCACTTTAATGGTAAGCACTTTGTTGTTTTTCAAATAAAATTATTTTTTTAAGTTTTATATGTACCCCTAAATAGTTCACTCTGTTCTTTAATTTCTCCTTTTCTAAAGTACATATTCAGATCCTTTGTTCAGTTTTGCTGTCTACGTCCATGCTTTCTGGCTAGTTTGTAGAATTTCCGTGTAGAGTTGGACTGGAAGCCTTCCGTTGCTTATGTGGGTTGCCATCTCTTCCCTGACTCTATACCATGTTTTTTCACTCCTTAGTATGTTTTTTTGTTACACAAGCATTTATTATTTTTAACTCAGCAAAGTTTATCAGTTATTTCCTTTTTGGTTAATGCTTTTAATATGCTGTTAAGAAACGTTTCCCTCCCCCAAGATCATGAAGCCATTCTCCTGTATTTTAAAAGCTTTATAGTTTTGTCTTTTACATTGAGGCCTGAAAGTTCACTTGGAGTGTTTGTTTTTGTTTTTGTTTTCTGAATAATGTGAGAGAAAGATCCAAGTTATTTTTTTTCATATAGATATCCAATTGGCCCAACATTGTTTATTGAAAAGACTTCCCTTTCTGTACTTCCATGAGGTGCTACTTTTGCCCTAAATGAACTCTGCGTGCATGACGGGGTGGTTGCAGGGTTCTTCAGTCGGCCTCAGCTGTCTTTTGTCTGTGTTGCTGTACCGATGCTGGGCTGTCTTCACTGCTGTCTTTTATAATAATTCTTCATAGCTGGTAGTTTTTCACTTTATTCTTCTGTAAGATTGCCTGTTTTTCCTTGGCCTTTTGCATTTACTTGTTAGAATCCTCTGGTCAATTTCCACATAAACTGTTTTGTAATTTTAGGTTGTGATTACATTGATTCCACAGGACAATCCGAAGAAAAGTGACACTTTAATCCATATAAATAGTATATCTCTTTTTTTACCTGTCTCCAAGTGTCTCAATAAAATTTTATAAAGTTAACCTTTAGATATTTATGTGTTTTATTAGATGTATTTTTATTTAGCAAGGTTTCTGGTGTACAAAATTAAAATAAAAATTAGTTGTATGTATAGTAGCAACGAACAAAAATTTAAAAGAAACAATTGGCAAACACATTTGTTCTAAATATAATTCAACTGAAGGTTTACATTTACCACCTTATTTTGTACTTTCAACTCCTAAACTTTATGCTCTTTGATTTGTCCCAAGACAGTAAGTAGTACCCCACTTTCCCACCGGTTGTTTCTGCAGCTTTACCGATTATTCAGAGTTATGAGAGATTGGAATTTGAGAAGTAACAGATATTTGATTTTACAGTGGTAGTGGAATGACTCTGTACTCCTGGAAGTAATCATTTAATCCTTCTAACAAGGTATGAGTGCAGCATTCTGGTTCCTGTTGTGTAGCAGATGAAACAAACACAGGGGCGTTAATTAGTTAGCCCGTTATCAAGGGGCTAGGAAGCTGTGGGCACCCTGGTGTGAACCAGGGCGTCTCTAACACCATCCTCGCGATGTTTTCTCTTTGAACATTCGCTCACCTATGGCTAACTCGAGAGAACAGCGTGGTATTTCAGAATGGGGTGGTAATTGATTATGATAATGAGAAAGCTGAAGCACCGAAAGACTAATTAATATTCACTTTATTTTGTTTCACTAAGCAAGAAAGAAGATGATACATTTTGGAAAGATTTCCATTCAGTATGTTAACATAAAAGTTTAAGCTTATTGAGCTTTATGATTCAAATTAATTCAAACAATTTTTTACCAAAGAAGGTGGGGTACATAATGCATAAATATAGTACTGCTCTCTATTTGTCAATGTGGAAAAATAGTTTATTGTTATCCACTTTTTACATAAAGCTCAATTCTTCATGATAGAAAAATGTGAAACTTTAGCTTACGTTTTCTCCTTCTGTCAGTGACTGCCGCCGTGCCAAGTCTGTGGGAGTTTTATGACCCGTTATCCTCTGAGATCTGTGGACTCATTTAACGTTTTGCTGTGACTTTATTGGTTTTGGAATGAGGAACTAAAAACTGACTATAGTTCACTATTCATATAGCAAGATTTAAGGATGCTTAGTTTTTAAAAGTTCCTTTGGTCCCCATTAGATTTATTTATGTTTGGCTAATGAGTAGATGGAGGAAAAAAATTCAAACATTGCATATGGTTTCTGGAGGTTGTTTTAATAAAAAAAAAAGTCAGGTCTGGTCAAAGAAAGCTTTCAGAAAATGGTTTTATGAAAAACTTGCATTCTTTTAAATCAAGAACAGTTTTCCCCAAAACCAGTCAGTCATAGCACTTTCTTTCCTTATTCTCTGTTCTCCATTTTTTGTCTGTTTTTTAAAAACATTTCTTAGCTATGTAGAGACTTAGCTATGTAGAGACTATGTAGCTGGGAAAACTCCATATTGTCTACCATAAAGGCTAGGATGGGATAAAAGAAAAATGAATGAATGCTGTTGTAATTTTCTATAATGTAGTTGTAGCTCTCTTAATAAGACTAGGGTGTAAGCAAGGTCTTTTAAACCAAGACTTGCAATGGGTCATGAAATAGATTTAAACCATTTCCGTCAATACTTTATTTAATTAATAGAATAGGGTGGAATTTTAAATTTAAATGTGAGCATAAATTTAAGGGAATAGGAAATGAGACAAGTAAAATAGAAAAACTAGAGTATTGCATACTAAAATTAAGGATCAATTCATGAAAATTTAGTATGAGTTCCACAGACACACTGATGTATCAAATAGTGCATGTCAGGATTTAGTTCAGGAAGCAGAAACAGCGTGTGTTTTAAGCAGAGAATTAGGTGCTTATACAATAGGCTGAAGATGTACGGAATGGATTCTAGGCTGTTCCTACTAGAATGACTTCCAGAGAGAATGGAACGGATCCCCCAAGAGCTGCTTGCTCCTGAGGCTGTTGCTAGAGCTCTGAACTGACCGCCACACTCCGATAGCTGCAGTCCAGTCATCAGCAAGCCGGAATCAAACTGCCGCTGCTGTGGCCACAATTGCCACTTGACACCCAGAAAATTGGAAAGTGCCACTGTAAGCACCACTGTACAAAACCTCACATTACTGTGTCTTTGTTTGCAGTTGAAACAGCCAAAATTGTGCAGGAAAATGGCCTCTGCTTCACCTTTGTTTTTATCATCTTAGATAAGTTCTGCTTCCATTTGCAGAAGTAATTCTTTCCCAGAAATCTAAGGACAGAAGAAATATCCTTAGGTTATTGACCTATCCAACTATCTAGGTGGAGGGAGAAAGACAGATGAGAATCAGTGCACGTTATCTAACTCAGTTCACCCCTCTCATTTCTCAACACTCTCCTACTCATGCTTAGGTCTCCAAACACTAGTGGCTGTCATTCGTAGACAGGAAATGAACTCACTTCTCCCCAAAGGGAGTTTGAACAGTCACTTTACCAAGTGAATAGATTTCCTGTCCAGTAAAGATGCATAAGGAAGTATCTGTGTGTTATCTGGGACTTGCTTTAAAATATTCTGCAAAATAAGTGGGAGGGAGAGATGAGGCAAGATTAGCAAAAATGTTGATAATTATTGAGACTGGATTATGGGTATGTAGTGGTCCATTATTTTTCTCCATTTTTCTATATATTTGAAAATTTCCATAAGTAGAAAATTTAAAAATATATTAATGTAAATCTTTGCTCATAATCCTTTTACTTAAAAAGTTGTTTATTGCTTTTGGGAAAAATGACAGATAGAAGCAGTGAAACAAAGAAACTGAATCAGTGATAAAGACCTATACAAAGGAGAATATTGATCCTCCTCATTTTCTGAAAATTTATTTGTTAGTGACTGCATTAATAAGTATAAAGCATTGTGACTCTCATCTTCTTACTTTAAAATGAAAATGCTACCTGGAGTTATGATAATAACAACACCCACATATGTTATGACCAAAAGTGATTTCATATCTATTTCATTGACTTAAGATGAGAGGGATTAAAGGAAGATGTGATGTATTACATCTGAAAAGTCTCAAGATGAGAGCATCTTAACCCAAATACTAGGCCTGTGCCATTCTAGTACACTTAAGTTGTTATCAATCATCGGTGTCCTTTATGTGTTCTCTACATGCATTTTCTTCCATTCTCTGTCAAGAATAGGGATCTGAAATAATGGGGTGTGTGTGTGTGTGTTTTAACCGCAGATTAATATGAAAAGTGGGTGTTGGGACTTGCAGTTTCAGCTCTGACATCGAAAGGTCTTGGAAGTTGTTACTCCCATCCTTAAAACAAGAAAAAGCTGGACAAGTTAAAAAATTCCATGTCTCCCGTCACAGAACTGAGGTTAACGGGCAAACGGCCATGCTGAAACCTGGAAAGGTGGGTATTTTCAGAGGTGTTAGCAAGGCAGGCTACAGGAGCTGCTGAAGCAGTGGTGCTTACATGGTAATTTTCAGCAGTTGCTTGGCTGAGTAAGCACCGGTGTGAGAGTTCGAATCTCCTGGGGGCTGTAGTCTTCAGGTGCTTCCCCAGCCCTCATGTGTTCATGAACCTTCCCTATAGGAACCCTACCAGGTTCTCACAGTGAAGATCTGAGAGTGAGCCCTTCATGGCTCTCAGTGGAGGAGTGGACAAGGAATCAACATAAAATACGCCCAGAGCCTTCTCCATAAAAAGCCACCTCTTTAGGGTGAAAGGCTTTATTGAGCCTTGCCCTGTGGTCATGGGAGAAGGGCATTCCCCTCGAGCCCGTTGCTGCCCACCGGTCTCACTTAAGGAAGAAGGGGAAAGCTGTTCAAGAAGAAACACTAATGGTCACACTCTGGAGGCACAGACCTGCAAAAAGACTGAAATTTAATCAGAAGACATTGAAAGCCACCTCTTAACCACATTTTACCACTATACCAACAGGTCTCTTACTGTGTAATAGTGAGTTACAGCGCAAGGAACTGCGAGACAAGTCTCATTCTGAGGAGGGGTACATGGGGAAGCCCAAAGTCCAGGGGGGAGACAGCAAGAAGGGCACGAGGAGCTTGATGCCTCTGACACCTGTAGCTACAGCGGACATTAAACATGGCCCTGTGAATGTAAATCCTCACTCTGAAGGCCTGTTTACTTCAACTCTTGTTTCCCAATGCAGCATGCCTGCTTTTAACAACAACAAAAAATTACAAGACATGCCAAAAAGCAAAAAAAAAAAAAAAAAAAAAAAAAAAAAAAAAAAAAAAACAAAAAAAAAAACTCTGAAGAGACAAAATGATCAGAACCAGACTCAGATATGACACAGATGTTAGAATTATCTGACAGGCGATTTAAAATAACTATGATTGAAGTGTAAAGGGCTCTAACCAAGGAAGTAGACAACATGCAGGCAAAAGACGGGTTATGTAAGAATGGAGTTCAAAACTCTAAGGAAGGATCAAAAGAAACATGCTAGAAATCAAAACGCACTGTAATGGAAGTGAAGAATGCCTTCAGTGGGTTCATCAGTAGACTTGACGTGGCTGAGGAAAGAATCCGTGAGTTTAAAGATAGGTCAATAGAAGGTTCCCAAATTGAAATGTAAAGATAAAAAGAAAGAAAAAAAGAGAACATGCAAGAACTGTGGGACAAGTTTTAAAGCTGTATGTTCCCATAATAGGAGTAGAAGAGAATAAAGAGAGGAAAGAGCAGAAAATGTATTTGACTTGATAATGGTTGAAACTTTCCAAAATTAATGACAGAAAACCACAGACACAGGAAGCTCAGAAAATACTTGGTAGTGTAAACACCAAACAGTCAGGCAAACAAAGGAAAAACAAAGACCAACAGTGCACTCCTAGGCCCATCGAATTCAAAGTGCCAATAACCAAAGCCAGTTTAGTGGACAAACAGAGAAAGGTGCATGTTGAAGCAAACTTACGTATATTTACTGACAGTTATTTAGCAATTTAACGAGGGTGTTTTAAATGCCTGCTAAATGTCATGTGTCACCATAAAAGGTGATACAGGCTAAATAAGACCTAATGTCCTCCCTCTTCCTCAATCAAGTAGTTAAAATCTAATAGGAGAAATTAAGGAAATAATGACAATAATTAATACTAATACACAGATTTTAAAGTTGCCACAAGTGAGATACCAAAAGAGTGTTATGGGGGCCTTAGGGGAGGGACAGGTGCTGGCTGGATGAGCCAGGAACAGCTTCATGAATGACGATGTTGAGCAGTTATTTCATTGAAGCAGTCAGCTTCCTTTTCTGTCACCCGCGGGAGTTGACCCAAAACTTGACCTTCATGACCTTCGTCATTTTCCTTACATCTCTTTCCGTTGTCATCTGCCCATCAGTCAGTTTCACTTACCTTCTAGTTCTGTTGAAAATAGTGACAATAGAGAGCTAGGGCCATCTTCATTTCTCCCCTTTTCCTCACGCCACATCCAGTTTTCACAAGGCACTTTTTATTCTCTGCACCAGTGGTTTCACATCCTCTCTCTCCTCTGTTTGTACAGTTACAGCCTCAACCCTGGCCTATCTTGCATGATTATTTTGATGATCCTTTCACTCTTCTCCCAACACTATCTTTCCAGCATCCTCTACATTGTCCATGAAACATTAATCCTCTCTCCCCCATGCTTGAACCCTTCTTCACTTCTCACATTCCTACAGAATAAAATCTCCCCCTTTAGCCTGTCTCTCAAGGACCTGCACATTGCGCCCCAAATTGTATTTTGTGATTTCTGAGAGGAGACACTCCATGAAATATTTTCCAAATTTATCTGACAGAGCTATCCACTGAAAGTCTCCGGGGTCTCTAATATTTGGCAGAGTAGAGTTTGGGAAATGCTGGGACTGCATGAGGAATGTGCACTTTTGGGAATGGGAACAGGAGGGAAAGCATGACTAAAGCCCTCTCGGCAGTAATGAGCACGGAGAACGGGCCAGCTGCACATGAGGTCATGACATACATTAGTGCATGATTCTCAAAACGCTGATTGCTTCTCCAAGACTTTTAGGAGCGATCCTCTGTGTCTGTTTATAATCTGCACAGACTCTGTCATGCAGAAAAAATAGGAGGAAAAACCTTTCCGCTCTTAATCTCGGGGGAAAGATTTTAACCATGTTTTTGGAAACTTGCATTGGCAGAATTTAAAGCTTTCCAGAGAGCTCAGTTTTATTTCACTTGTAGTTATATTTCATTTTAACAATATGAGTGTAGGATTATTTGGCAAATTTGAGAAGAATAATGCATTTTCATTTCTTAGGAATTTTTTTGTGCTGCTTTTTACAGTCTCCGTAGAATATTATTTACACTTACCCACTTGCCATCCTAAAATCTGAATGTATAGTTGGTAATGTTTCTGTCACAAAAGCTGTGGTTCATTGAGTATTCATTTATTGAAATTTCTAGTGACCAGAAATCTTTTGCTTTACTGGAATAGGGATAATTGAGTATTTATTGCCCTGCCGTTATGGACTACTAAATCACTCTGAAGTGACTTATGACACATCAAAAATGTTAATTATAGTTTATTATATTATATATTATGTTTCAGTTATCTCTTGTGATGATTTAAAAATCATTATTTCTTTAAACTCTTTTCAGGACCTGGGCTAGAGGGCCAGCTTGAGGGACTGAGCACTTACCCTGGTTTTGCAAGTGAAAATGGTAACATAGAACCTGTGTGTAGTTAGAGGCAAAGCACATGGCAAGCCAGTGGTACACCCTTAGGCACGGAAGACTGTTTGTAAGCGTCCCTTAGAGGTGGGGAGGGGGTCCTCATATCCTTCTGTGCCTGGTTCCACCTGGCTCCAGGCCTGCGTGTGGTAGACTGTGGGCAGCAGGTGTCTCTGGTGCTTGCAGGGAAGGCAGGTAGCCAGACTGCCTCTGTGGAGTCCCCAGTCCAGTTGTGCATGAAATATATGTATTTAAAGTTAAAGCATTTAAGTGTGTACTTACGGTATGATACTTCTTTTCAGAAGATGTAGAATTAGGAGTGAAGAAGGAAGAAAAAGCGCTTAGGGACCCCTGATACAAATGCAGTGAAATGGGTCTTTCTCTGAAATTTTGGCTTAAAACCCTGAATTCTTGGTTGTGCTACTGCTTTTTGAAACTGATACTCTTTGTTAGAAGAGTCCGAAGGCATGTTCTCTTTAGATGGAGAACTTTTTACATCAGATGAATCTAAGAATGCTATCTAAATGATCCTGTTTTTGTGATAAAGCACCTATGCCATTTTTATTCCCATCAAATGGAAATATCAAATTTTGGTAAAGCCAGGCTTTATTTATGACGCCTTTAAAAATAAACTATTCACTGTGATTCATTTAAGTTTTAGCTCATTGGCGGCGTGTCAGTTTTGTCATGTGATCTCTAAATACTTTTGCTTGTACAACCTCCCCGTTTTCACAAGTGTGAAATAATGGGAACCTCATGGTGTCATGATATGAAGTAAAACTTCTTACTGATGTTGAATTTAGTCAGTAGATTGTCTAATATTTTCATGATCAGGACATAAAGATATCAACCTACCAAAACAGAATGCTTCTGAAAGCATTATTCACATATTGGAATAAAATCCAAACAGTCCTAGACTTTTAGCTGATAACTGTCACTTTGGAATTATTTTTCTGACAGATATGTTTTTGCTGAAAAATACTCCATTAAGACAGATTTTAGATATTCCATCTGCTATACCAGTTTACTAACTTAGAACCATATTTTTAAAATGGTCTCCCTTCATAGCTGGAGACATGAAAATTTTGCTGCTCTGTAGTTAACAGTAACATGTATAAAAATGAGACTGCTAAATTAAATCTTCTTTACTTTTTAAAACTATATAATTATATTCCTTTGTGATATTTCCATCACTTAGGGAAATGAGATCTGAAATTAAATTCTAGAGAGACCTACATTCCCCTTGGGTTCTCTCTCACTGGAGGTGTATGTATGGGATGAGGTAATTAGTAGCGCCTCATTAGGGTAATACAGGCAGGGCTGTAAGACAGGCCCGCCTTTGGTAACTGTACAGAGAAAAAACAGGCACATACCACTAAATCACAGGTGGCAAACACAAGGCCCCCGCAAGGTCCGTGGGCCAAATTCGGCCTTCCACCTTGTTTTACCTGGCCGGGCACCTTGTTTCTACCCGGTGACAGCACCAAGCTCTCACTTAACTGTTAAGGAGTAGTTCCATTTATACAGTCCTAAAATTACATTCAGCCCTTTGAAGGCAACCGTGAGGCTAATGTGGCCCCTGGTGAAAATGAGTTTGACACTCCTGCACTAAATAAACACCCTTGCTTTTTATACAGTTATAATACCTTGGGCAGTAATAGATAACATACAGCACAAACAAAGGAAAAACTTGTAAGTGATGTACTTCTCTACTAATAAACTGTTAACACGTCATTTCCAAGTGTGGACTTAACTTTCTACATACCACAGGCTGCCCCAGATGTTGTTTTCTCTCCTAATTCTGCTTTTTTGTCTTAATAATCTCATTTCTTTCCTTAAATACTAAACCTCCTATTCACTAATTTGCATGGGTTTTGAGGTAGTTCAGAGGTAAGATTTAGTGGATTATTCTTTAGCTTGGCCAAGATTTAAATCCCACTTCTCTCAGAAGGAAAATACATTGGAGGAATTTGACTGGAAGGGAGAAACACCAAGAGAAGCCCTAGGGTAAGTGAGAGGGAAATGAGGCCATTACTGGTTTTTTAGTTGTTTGTAGTTAATTTCCTGTCACTGTTCCCCAAGGGCTGTTCTAAACTGCTTCCTCTGTCCTTAAGTCCCGAAAGCCACACTTTATCCATCATTCTCACCTCCTATTTACCGAAAAGATTGAGGCCACCTGAAGTGACTTTCCTCCACTTCCTTCTCTTCTACCGTAACTGTTGCTCTTCATCATCACTCAAGTTCTTCTCACCTGTCTTTTCCACCACGTGTAAATGAAATGTAAAAGAAAAAAACAGTGTGAACATCCTGCTCCTGCAGTATCATTTGAAAGATAAGGAATATAATGTCCATTTTCTGTTTTTAACTCTAAAGGTGTTCATGAGTATAAGAGAGGAAAATAAATATGAAAATGGCTTGAAAATCATAAAGATTTTTTTGATAAATAAGTTGTTTTTAACAATCTCTTCTGTTGTTTGACTTGGATATTGTTGGATCCATTTTTTAATAATGGGATAGATTTGGTTTAAGAGGGAGCATCAGAATTTGAGTGGGTTCAGTAAAGAGCAAGAATGATAAAAAGAGGAAATGGATCCTAAGGATAAAATTGAAAAGGCTTGGGACTATTTTTGTCCTTACAAAAGTCGGTAAGGTGACTGATTCCTTCAACTATATGAAATATTATTATATTGACACATACTATACTTTATTTTCAAAAACAAGTGAAGAAAACGGTCTTAAACTGCAGCAATAGAGAATAGTTAATTATAACTTCTGAATTAAAGAGTTATTAAATACTGTAACAGGCTACTACTAAAGGAAGCTATAAATTCTCAGCATTGTGTATCATTAAGATTGGGTATTATTTCTATTAAATGTTTCAGATATTTTTTCTAAAAGCAGATGACCTAATGACCTCTTGTATTACCTTTAAGCTTTTGTATTCTACTCTTTTATAACATCAGAATTTAGAGCATTATATGAAGCACATTTTCCCCTCTTCCATTCTATTTAAAATTTTCCCAACCATACACATTTTCTAAGATACTTTTTCAGCAAGAAAAGATGGGTGCCTTCGTGGGCTGGATCCAGGCCTGTGGACCCTGTGCCATGGATTCCAGTTAAGGGGACACCAGCTGTATTTATTTGCTCCTGACTTCTCACCTCTGTCTTTTGCAGACCAGTTTGAAATGGCTTGTTTCTAAAGAATCTCTTGTCTTTGATTAAATTAGACCAGAAATAAAAGCCCAGGGACCCTCAAATAAAAAACAAACAAACATTCAGATCTTGTTGACCCTGCAATTCCAAACTTATTTCTAAATGCTTATTACCAATTTGGAATAAGTCTTCTTTCCTTTTTCCTCTGCTGATAAACAACCACCTGCAGCCTTCTGTGACTGCTGAGCCCCGCTGAGGCAAATGCATTATGATATTTGTCATCAAAATCTCTGTGTCTATCTTGCTTTTGGTGCTGGCCTCTCTCCTGGATTTGTTGATTTCAACAATGGAGTGATTCAGGAGAGCAGAAGGGGACCAGCGAGAGCCCTCCAGGTGCTGTGTAACACACACCATTGCTGGCAGCATCTGAGAGTTATTTCACGTTTACCTCCACTGTAGTTATAGTCGTTCCAGCCCCAAGATTAAAGTCAACTGTCATCTCTTTGTGTTATTTTTAATGGCTCTTTACTTCTATAGTGTAAAATGAATACTTCTATCAGCAGAGACTACAAGTTGGTTTTTAGGAACAAATGTTTCAGAGTACATTTTTCTGTTGTTGGGTACCATGCCAGTTACAGAGAGCGATCAATATAGTTCCAGTCTTCAATGACATAATCTTTATCGTTTCCAACTCACTATAAACCTTTCCTTTAAAAAAAAATCCACCTCTTGAGCCATAATTGCTTTAAGCTCAGGATCTTTTGGTGCCTGTTTTGAATGAGCTCATTGTTTATTCGCAGTAAAGAATGTTTCGGATACTGCTTTGTGGTAAATATAGTTGAGTGCCCTAGCTGACATTCTTGTTGAGCCCAAAAGTCTATTCTGAGTACACTTTCTCTCAGACTCTACCTTTGCTGAAACTGAAGGATGAGATGTTGAAGAATTTGCCCACCCTCACTAGGTTATTTTAGATGTCTTCAGTTTCACTTTTGGATTTGCAGTGGCTGTTGCCAGCTATGCAGATCAATTCACTGGAGACCACTTCATCTCTTTCGCATTGTGGTATGAGGCATATATTTAAAGGAGACACATTGCCAAAGCAGCTTTATTCCTTTAGGCTTTGGCATTTGGAAATAATCCATATAGAAGGTGTTTGAAGGTTTTTTATTTTTTTTTAAATGTATGCTGTGGGCTAAGCAGATATAGCAAAATAGAAGTATAAAGCCATGCTGGTTAATAATGATTTCCTGTTTATCCTTAGTATATAGTTTTATTTTATTATCAAATTAAAATAAGACTTTAGTTATATTTTTCCAGGCTGAATATTTATTTTAAAAAGGAACAGCTGTTAATAGAGTAAGAAAGACTTCATTATTTTTATAATTCCTCATCTAGCTTTACATAAAACAAAATGTATATTCAATCATAGTTTAAAATGTCTATCATAAAACCAGCGGCAGGACAAATATTGATGTTTATTTTTCATTGAGCATTGTCCTACATAGTAGTAGGAAAATCTGTCTCATGACTTCTTGTATTATAACCCCTTCATTCATTTATCAATTTTTAAGTATCCATTCAAAAAAAAATTATGTAACTGTCAGGGTTTTAGGATAAATAGGATAATCTTTTCCTCAGAGCTAACTTGAAAAACTTAGATGTGAAAGATAAACAAATATTATGCAAGAAGTACAATAATAGAAATATTATTATAGCAATTATTTTATATTACCTCTTCTCTACTTTTTAAGAAAACCTCTAGGATAAGCTTTATCCATGATTTCCAACTTGTCTGTATGTGGTGGGTAAATTTAAGAGCTCTGCAAATCCCAGCCTTGACTATAGGTTGAATTAATAATTTGTGACTCATGTATGTACTGCTATTTTCCATGTGTATTTAGAAGAAATCCTATTCGATGAAATGTGAATTTGTTTATATGGTTATCAAGTTCATAGTGGCTTTTTGGTCGTTATATGCCCTTTCAGAGAGCTGATGCTTCAAGCACATCCACTATCATGTGATGAATCTGTGAAAATTGTAGATTTTGAAAATGGATGTCCAGAGTCTTTCCGTTGCATTCCTGGCTTCAGAGAACACGTGTAGGCACTCTCAGGGCTGTCATGGGGAGTAAGAGAAGTCTGAGTCTTTGCTGAAAATGCCTCTTAGGTTTGGCCTCCTTTCTGATGATCACAGCTGCAGTTGAGAGATGCGGTCAGCTCTGTGCAAGGTGCTTTCATTTGGATCCACCTTCTGCATTTCTGTTAAGCTCCTCCTAGAAAACTGCTTGGAAAGTTTATCTGCCTGTTCTCCTCTCATGGTCAGATGTTACCTTTCCTAGAAGCCCTGAGTGCTAACTTCCCTTGCTTTTGACATGAGCCCTTTCTGCCTTTTCATTTTCATTAAAGGAGTTTCATTTTGCACAGAGTAGTTTAAGTGTGATACCAGCCTGTGTCATCTTATTGACTGTTAATTCTTTTTGCTTTGAATAAGTCAAAAGAATTATGAATTCATCCCTTTTGAATGATTGAAAATTAAATATTTGTGGCTGACTCAAAGCAATAGCAGTTCGTAAAACTATAACAAAAGTTTTTCTCTAAAAAAAGGTGGTGTTTAATGTCTCAAAAATTCTGCACTAAGTCATTTTCTATAGGTATTAGCATTCAAAAAACTTTGCAGTAGTTTCTAATTTTCTTAATTGTTTTATGTACCTGAGTTGACATTTGGAGAATTAGCAGCACTCATAAGAAACATTTGTCAGAATATGTTGTTTGGTGATGATGGGTAATTAGAGTATCCTCTTTTGATTAAAGAAACCTATTTGACTGCCGCACTGCTCTTTCTATAAATATGGTGAGCTTATAGTTCTTTTTTGCTTAGGACAATGGAAGATAAGTTAATGTTTTTTTAATTAAATTTATTAGGGTAATATTGACTAATAATATATAAATTTCAGGTGTACAATTTCATAATTCAACATCTGTATACTCCATTGTGTGCTCACCACCCAAAGTTTAGTCTCCTTCCATCACCATGTTTTGATCCTCTTTAGCCTCTTTGTCTTCCCCTCCACTTCCCTTCCCTTCTGGTAATCACTCCTCTGTTTTCAGTATCTACGAGTTTGTTGCTTTTTGCTTTATAGCTCACATATGAGTGAAATCATATGGTGTTTGTTCTTTTCCCTCTGGCTTATTTTTTTTAGCATGATACTCTCAAGATCCATTCATGTTGTTGCAAATAGCAATAGTTCACACTTCTTTATTTAATGGGTAAGTGGTATTCCATAGCCTATGTATACCACATCTCCTTTATCCAGTCATTCATCAAAGGACACTTATATTGTTTCCATGTCTTGGCTGTTGTAAATAATGCTGCAGTGAATAGGGGTGCATATATCTTTATGAATAAGTGTTTTCAAATTTTTTGGGTAGACACCTAGAGGAGGGATTGCTGGGTCATATGGTAGGTCTATTAATTTTTTGTGAGACCTTTATACTCTTTTCCAGATTTAGTGGCTGTACGAGTTTACATTCCCACCAGCACTGCATGAGGGTTCCTTTTTTCCAACGTCTTCTCCATCACTTGTTATTTCTTGTCTTCTTGATGATGGCCATTCCAGCAGATGTGAGGCGGTATCTCATTGTGGTTTTGATCTGCTTTTCCCCTGTAACTAGAGAAGTTGAGCATGTTTTCATATATCCGTGGCCATCTGAATATCTTCCTTGGGAAACTTCCTGTTCAGGTCTTCTGCCTATTTTTTAGCCAGATTGTGTTTTTCTTCTTGTTGTTGTTGAATTGCTTGACTTCTTTATCTATTTTGGATATTAGCCTCTTATTAGAGGTATCATTTATAAATATCTCATTCAGTTTTTTTGCCTTTTTGTTTTGTTGTTGGCTTCTTTTGTTGTGCAGAAGCTTTTTACTTTGATGCAATTCCCATTCATTTTGAGTTAATTTTTGTGCATGGTGTCAGCCAGCAGTTTAGTTTTATGTGCACTGTTCAGTTTTTGTTTTTTTTTTTAACACCATTTATTGAAGAGGCTTTCTGTCTTCATTGTATGCTTTTGGCTCCTTTGTTGAAAATTTGTTGTCCATGTATCTGTGGGTTTAATTCTGGGCTATAAATTCTGTTCCATTCATCTGTGTGTCTGTTTTTCCTGCCAGTTCCATGCTGCTTTGACTGTTGTCGCCTTGCCATTCAGTGTGAAGTCAGGGAGTGTGATACCTCTGGCTTTGTCCTTTTTTTCTCAGGATTGCTTTGGCTATTCTGAGGTCTTTTATGGTTCCACATAAATTTGATGATTTTTTTTTGTATTTCTGTGAAAAGTGTCATTGAGATTTTGATGGGGATTACATTAAATCTGTATATTGCTTTAACTACTATGGCCATTGTAACAATGTTAATTTTTTCAATTCATGAACATGGAATGTCTTTTGATTTCTTTGTACCCTCTTCAGTTTCTTTCAACAATGTTTAGTAGTTTTCCGTATGCAGGTCCTTCATTCCGTTTAAGTTTATTTGTAAGTATTTTGTCCATTTTTTTTGCAATTGTAAATGGGATCGTTTTCTTCATTTATTTTTTGATGTTTTATTGTTAGTATATAGAAATGCAATGGATTTTTGTATATTGATTCTGTGTGCTGCCAGTTTACTGTATTTGTTTAATGTTTCTAATAGTTTTTTGGTGGAATCTTTAGGGTTTTCTATAGTTAGAATCATGTCATCCATAAATAGTGACAGTTTTACTTCATTCCCAATTTGGATGCCTTTCATCTCTTTTTTCTTGCCTGATTTCTCTGGCTAGTACTTCCAGGACTATGTTGAATAACAGTAGCAAGAATGGGCATCCTTGTCTTTTTTTCTGATCTTAGAGGAAAAGCTTTTAGTCTTTCACCATTGAGTATGATATTAAAATAAGTATCCTTTCCAGAAAAATCTCAGAACTCAGCTATTTTGCTAAATACAACAAGTAAAGAGCATGCCAAGAAATTTCTGTTTCCACTATTATATATTTTTCCCATCTGTTCTTTTTCTATTGTAATATACTTCAGCCAATTTAACCAAGATCAATGTAAAAAGTTCTTATTCTTGGATTTAGACAAATTTTTATTTGTTTTTTTTTAAGATTTTATTTATTTACTTTTAGAGAGAGGAGAAGGGAGGGAGAAAGGGAAGGAGAGAAAGATGGATGTGCAAGAGAGACACAGATGGGTTGCCTCTCTCACGCCCCCACCTGGGGACCTGGCCCGCAACCCAGGCATGGGCCCTGATGAGGCTTTTGTCACTGCTCCTGCTCCATGTCATGCTTTCATCATTTCCACACTGGAAAAGTATGAAAGCCTGCTTGTCTCTGGTCTCCCCTTCTGCTATTTCATTATTGACGAAACCCTTAGAGCAGTCTTCATCCGTGACAAAACATGATGCTTCTGTAGAAGCTGGTTCATTGTTTTTTACCAGGGCTGGTGGAACTGCTCCCCTGTGTCCTCATGTTCCCATTAAAATGTTTTTCATAGTTTGGGTCTGTGTGTGTTGAGGTGGATGTGAAGGATCTTATTATTGAAACAAGAGCTAACAAAACAACTAAAGTTTTTACAAAAATCAAATTTGAGGGGAGGTAATAGAAATGGATTATGTCTTTTACCAGTAAGACTTTGGTATGTGCTTGTCAGTAAATTGCAAAGGGGAGTAACAGTGGGACTTGAACTTACATGACAGGAGTGTATCTGCATTTTCTCCCAGAACAACTGACTCTGGAGGAATCTCCATGTACATGAAAGAAATATTGCAGTAAAACTGAGTAGGTTGTTGTTACATTTCTCAAGACCATAAAAATACTAGAAAATGATGAAAACAAGATTGGAAATGACATGGAAAGGCTAATTTTAGGTTGTACTGTACTTTTGAGTTCTAGTGGGAGAGAGACAGTGGGGGTCAAGTCTAGCACACACTTTTTGGAGAGAACTCTTAACAACTTGGATCTCTAAAGCTGAGATGAAGGCAGCTAGTCCAGGATCTCTTTATGAGCCATTTGCCACATTCTTCTCTGTGGTGGTTTGTAGTGAAGACCACAGGATCCTTCCTCTCGTAGATTTCTGCTGCCCTCCCCACACTTTGGAAACCCCATCAGTTGTTTTATTCAGGCAGCAGAGCAGTAGCGTGGACACGTGGAAGCACACTGCTTTGGAAAGCCACTTAATAAAATGCCCCACGCAGCTCTCTGGAAGTACAGATTGTTCAACTCATTTAGGTATACTGAAGCTAGGAAAGGTTTAGGTGTAATCACAAAGTTCTGTTTAACCCAGAAAATCTGGGTTAAATCTGATGAGGGAGAACGGTAAAAACAGCTACAGTAAGCATCTGCAGATGCTTATGTTTGACAGATACACAAGCACGACATTTTAGATGGGATACATTGATCATTTTAGATTAGTCCACTGTGGCTTCCTTCGGTGGTTCTCCATTGTACTTGGGATTTAATTCTAAGTTTTTACTGTGCACTGCCTAGAACTAGGGTGAACATTTATCATCAAAATCAGACATCTTGGGAGTGAAAGAAAGTGGTATTGCTACTTACACCTGAAGAACAGGAGTACCCAGCCCTGTCTGATGCAAATGGAAATCTAAGGTTTCCAGAACTCTCAGATCCTGTGGATCCCAGCTCCCTGGTCCCTGCGTGCTCCTCCCACCTCATCTCCTTTTCCCCTCATCCCACACGGGCCTTATTTCTCATTCTTGGCTGGTCTAGGTTTGTACTTGTCTTGGAGCCTGTATACAAGGGTGGGCAAAAGTAGGTTTGCAGTTGTTTGTGCGAAAAATGATACAATAATTAATAATACAAGGTAAACTCTGTGTTTTGTGTCCTCATATCTGTAAAACCTACTTTTGCCCACCCCTGCTCCTTCTCTTCTCTGCCTGAAACACTTTGCCCCCAAATCCTTAAATGGCTAACTTCTTTCTTGGTGCAAATGTCACTTCATTAGTGAGGTCCTCCCCGTCCCTCTGTCTAAATGAGCCCTTCTCCTTCCCAGAACATCAGCGTTTGTTTTTCATCACACTGTTGGGAATGTTGTGTGTGTGTTTGTTTACTTCCAGTGCTTAGGACAGTGCCTGGTATGGGAGGTTCAAAAATATTTGTTGAACGAATGAAAACAAGTTCATTATTACAACTAAAATGATCCATTCCTGGTGAATTCTGTTATTGTGGTGTTAAAATGAAAGTTATTTTGGGAAAATAACCTTGCTAAAGGAGACAGAAAATACTACTTCCTTGGATTATGTTAGACTTTGACTGATTGTCATTTCCTCACTGAAGCTCAATTTTCAAATCTGTTAAGTGGGGGTAACAATTTTGTTGCCCAGCTCACCATTATAATAACAAAACAAATGCTTGGGAAAGGACTATACAAACTGTTTTTTTTGGGGGGAGGGTGTAATTAAAAGGTGTTACATTACCTGTTATACTTATTTCCCACTAAACATTTTGCTATTTTCCAACTTCCCCATTTCTATCAAGATCTCCAGGCTAAAAATTGAGAAATATTCTTAGCTCCACCTTCTCTTTTGTTTTTGATGTGGATTTAAATCTCTAAGCTCTGTTAATTCTTCCTTTGAAACATCTCTGGTACCAGTTTTTATCTCTGCTACTTAACTCCCAACTCTATTGCCTCATCACTTTTTCCTAGATTATGTTGATACATTTAATGTGTTTGTTTTCTCTTCCCCATCTGGCTCACCAAAGGCAGATTATTCTCCCTTAGAAGAGATGTTTGTGGACAGCCTTAGTGATCCCCCATAGCCCATTTGAGAACATTCACATTTTTAGCCTGGTCTGTGGGGTCTTCTGAAGTCATACTCAGCTTGTTAGTTTCTGCCTGTCTCCCCAGTTGCTTGTTAATACACCCATTTCTGTTTTCCCCTTCCTTTTTTTCTCACTGTAAGCTAGAAGGTTCTTCTACTCAAGTTCCTTTGTCTACAGGAAGCCTTTTCTGATGTCACATTTAATCTCAGTGTATTTTAAAAACATCTTCAGTTATTTTCTGTCAGATAAACTTTGTACACCGACTCAAGCTTCCATGTACTGAGCTCCCAGCATGTGTTGGGAATAATATTCTAAATGTTCTATTTAATAATTACAAAAGTCAATCCAAAGCATCCCAAGAATGGTGTTAAAGCAGTTATTTACTAGCTTGTGTTATTATTTAACTGTTGTGTATAAATGTGCTTTCAGTCTAAGAAATTTAAAAAATTTAAGAAAGACCTGTGTCTCATACTTGCTCACTTGCACGTGCTATTACCAATCTTAAGTTCTCACTGATACTTGCTAAAATTGCATATGTGTTGTCTGTTTCCTAAAGGCTGACTTTTTTTTTTATCATCCAGCACGCTTGATACCTATGAATTTGTGTGTTAAAGAACTTTAAGGGCCCAAGAAGTTCTTATCTGAACAATTAAATTGGAATGACAAAAGTTCAGCGAGTTTGCAAATTGCATTGTAATCATTCATTATCCAGGAACAATTTTATGACCATGGGATTTACGTGGTATCTACCCTTCCCCCCAAGAAATCAGCACACTGGTTTTGTAGTTATTGAAAGGTAATTTTAGTATAATAGTGGAATACTTGGAGCAGCATAGCAGATTTTTCTCTCTTTCTTTTAATACCAGTAGTTACTTCAGACCCTGGGGCTGACAGTGGTTTGAGGTTAATGAAGTGTTGCATTCTCATTAGCTATGGTGAGTTTATGGTGTCACAAAATACCAAGTTTTTCTTGCCACTTGATTTTTTTCCCTTGCCTTATGACTTTGACGCATTTTTCACTTTGCAAATACTACATGCATTATGTTTCCATATTCCCAGAAGTCACTTAGTGATAGCCAAGTTTGCCTGAAGTAATTCTTATGGCATTTACAGCTGTATGTAACATCATTTCACCTCATGAAGCTTATTACTGATCTGTTTAAACCAGATATTTTATCAGTGTGTTTTTGCAGGTATTCACTTTAACAGCAGCTCTTAAGAAAAATTGAATTTATATACGACCGAATCTTGAAAAGGCCAAACTCAAAATGAAATATTAATATTTGGACATTTGCTGTCTACTTTAGCCAGGACAGTTCTAAAAATAATCAGGCACATCACCCCTAAAATTTGTGAGACAACTTCAAATTACATCTAAATGGTGATTAAATTATCAGTGCAATTTACTGCTGTTAGAAGAAATGTTGAGTTTTGGTCTCTCTCTGGCTACCCTCTCCTTCGTGACACATAAATTGTTTGGAGACTTCACTTAGAAAAGAAGGAGGAATTTATGACTTCATCAAAAGCCTCATTAGGGAATAAATTTGGCTTTCATGCATAGTTTCTTCTTCCTTTTTTTTTTTTTTTTTACAGTTGTTGTTCCCAAGAATTTCAGTCTTTGCACTCACATAATTTGGGGGATTTTGAATACAACATCATTCAACCACAGCTGTTTTAGATATGCCACAAATTGTAGTTGTATGAAATTGATTTTTTTCTCTGAATATGGAGAAAAGCAAAGAGTACAGAAGAGAAAACAAAATAGGGAAAATTTAAACTGTCTCCATAGTAATTGAATAATTCATGCAGCCAAAATGCTTTAGCTTAGTTGTAACTACCTCACTTTTAATACAGCATCAAATACTAGTGGTTTGTTTCTCATTTAGTGCAGATGTGGAATATTGTATATCTCTAGGGTGGTTTATAAGAAATTATAGTCATGGCAGAGAGGTTTAATTTGGGTTCGCTCCATGAACTTGAGGCATTTTTCCCAATAAGGAACTGGCGGAAGAATTTTAGGTACATTGAAGAAATAAATACAGAAAGCTTGCTCAACCTCGACAACTTGGAAAACTCCCCTTATGTTTTATTTTTGTCTAATTTTCTCTGAGCTCATTGTCAATGACTTTCTTCTTTACTAACTCATTTTTTATCTTACCCCATTTTCTACTTGGAATAACTTTTTGTGTAACAGAATCAGTTGGATTTCTTCTTCCTGTTTATACCCTTTCAGAGGTATAGTATTGAAGAAAAATTAGTTACATTGAACATTTGTACTAAAACTTGTTTCACTTATCTCCTCCTTAATCATCCATTTTTTCTCATTTTGAACTCTAATATATCAAGAATTGGAAGAACTTTTGTTCTGAATAATTGGAATGACCGGTATTTGCCAACTGGAGTTACACAGAGCAGTGCTCAGAAACCTGAGTACTAGAAACTTGTGGGGGCACATTTGGAAACACGTATCTGCAAGTGTGTTCCCGAGGATTCCAACCCAGTAAGCCCAGAGTGGCCCTGTGAATGAATAAGTACTGGAAATGATTGACAACAGTGTTTATAAGTTACCTTAAATGACACTCTTAGAGCAATGGTTTTCAACCGGTGTGCTACAAGAATTTTTAAATCATGTGATACCTGACTGTTGTCAGGGGCACTGACCTCTTTTACCTTAAATTTTCAAATAAAAAAATGACAATAGCCAATACAACAACAGCTGTCTGGTGTGAATGAGTCAGAATTATAGCTATTTTTCTTGTCAGATCAGCAAAAATTCTGTTTTTGTCATGCTACAGAATTTTACTAATTAGTTTACGTGTGCCATCAGATGAAAAAGGTTGGAAATCGCTGCTGTAAGGACTGGTTTAAAAAGAAAAAAAATATTCTTCTGTATATTTACTTTTCATTTTACTTCTCAAAAATCCTATATTTTACTAAACTGTTTAGTTGGATTGCAAGTAAAAAAAGAATGATTTAGGCTAAATAAAATAATTAATTGGACTATTAATGGATCTATTAGTAGGTATTAGACTTATTATTAGTGATATTAGATGAGCAATGTAGAATCTGCGAAGAATTATAAGATGTTTTTCCTACAAAAAGAAAAAATATATCTCAGAAGATTTACTGGAAGATATGTGTTTGTGCTGCAGATGGAACCAGTCAGTGAACGAGACCATGGAGTTTGCAGGAAGGTAGCCTTTAGCCTTGTGTTGCGGGAGAAAGAGTCTGAAAGGCCAGTTGAGAAGCAGCAGCTAGAGAGGTGGGAAGAAGACAGGAAAGGTGTTTAGAGGCAGTTAGGGCAAAAGAGCATTGCAGGGAGTGAGTAGCCAAATTGTCTAAAGCTGCCACAGAGGTCAAGTTATATGAGGACTAGAAAACTGGCTTTAGCAAACCGGTGTGGGGGGAGGCGGGGATGAGGGGTAGGGTGGAAGGTTCTTATATCGAAGATGCATTTTTCAAACTTGAGTTATTTACATATCATCTCCATATTTTTTCTATTTCTAATGTCATCCTATCTATTTTCACTGTTCTTCTTCTTTACTTTTAGAGGTGATATTGCATGATTAAAGATAATCAAAATTTTATAAAAAGGTATATTTAAGATTCACTTCACAATCATCCCAGTCCTCTTCTACCCCTTCATCTACCTCATTCCTTATAAACAACCATTCTTACTAGTTTCTTGTTTATCCTTCTGTGTTTATTTCTACAAAGTCCCAAAGACACCTATCACATAGCTTTTTATCCTTATGAAAATCCCACCCTCTCTCCAGTACAATAGAACTAACAGCACAGTCATGGGCCCCAGGTTCTCAGCCCTGGGCTCAGGGTATAAGTGACTGCCAAGTGACTGTGTGACCAAAGCGCCCCACCATAGATCCCCAGAGAGTCTGTGCCTGAGCACTAAAGGTAGTCCTGAAGTTCATGTTTTATTACTTCGTCTTCCTCTCTCTGTTGATCCCAGAACATAAGCCCTTAGCATGTTGTATGAGGTGGGACATGATAGAATTTACTTACATTGTGTGGTTTTTAAGGATAAAAAATTCTGTGATGAATTCAGCCCCTGCACAATAGTTTTGTAGCTCAGTATTCCACCACCCAGACTGGAATTTCAATTATGCACCAAGCCCTTTCAAGATTGTGGAGGCGTTAGATCCCAGTCCAGACCCACCTTCAGCCATTTTGCTTTTGTCTTACAAGAGTTGGAAGAATACGGCAATGGCAAGGAGTTTCTCAAAATGTGTGACTGAGATGTTTTGCCTCTAATGTTGGGAGGGATTAAGGTGAAGAAGAAGCTACAGTTTGAGAGAGATTTAGCAGACAACTTGGAAATGGTCCTGGAAATGGGAAAAAACTCAGGATGTAGATTAGGTGGTTCTCTAAGCCAATATCTCCAGTGCCTTCCGGCCTAATAGGACTAAAGCCCAGCCTTTTATGTGTCCAGGCTTAAGACAGACACTAAATCCAACCATCTGAGTTCTTGTCACACATCTGTGTGAGTATGATAAGCCAGTCTGGGCGAGCCCAGCATCCTGCATGGATGCCTCTGACTGGGGGAGTCTGAGGCAACCCCATAGGGTGGTGAGGAGGTGGCTCAGAGTCAGGATTTATATAAGTTACTTTATGGAGCAGGGATTAAGGTACACATTAGGAATTGAACTTGGACACTAACCAACAAAGAGACACATAAGAAGGTGAAAAACAAATACCATGTGATTTCACGTATATGTGGAATCTCATGAACAAAAACTAACAGACTCATAGGTGTAGGGAACAGACTGACAGCTGTCAGAGGGGAGGATTGTTGGGGGGCTGAGTGAAACAGGTGAAAGGATTAAGCAAAAACAAACAAACAAATAAACAAACAAACAAAAGAAAACCCTAACACCTCAGATACACAGACAACAGAATGGAGATTACCAGAAGGGGAAAGGGCGGGGGGAGGAGATAGTGAAAAATGTGGGGGATAAAGGGTGGCAAGCAGGAGACTTGACTGTGGGCGGTGAACACACACAGATATACAGATGATATGTTATAGAATTGCACACTTGAAACCTGTATGATTCTGTTTAAATAATGTCATCCCCATAATTTCAATAAAATTTCAAAAAGAAAGAAAGTAAAAGTGGCCATGGCCCGTCACCATCCAGACCACACCCCCTTCATCAGTGCCTGTCAGCGTCTGTCTGATGTAGCACTGGAAACTGATCCGCTGTTCACGTAAATGAGGTAAGGGAAGCATTGGGTCTCGGTTTGCCGTGTACCACAGTTAGAGAGGTAAAGTTAGAAGCTCCCAGACTGTCCCCACAAGTTAAAATTAGATTTGGATGCTGGCATCATCTAAATGTGGTTTTGCAACCTCAAAAATTGGCCCTTAGACCCCACCCAAACTCTACTGGCTCAGGTGGCCAGATTGGCTGTAGAGGAGCCATATTCCAATTTAAATATGACTTTAACATAGCCTGGTAGCATGGAGCAGCAAGCCATGTATACATTACCCAACTATGTATATAGTCTCCAAATGAGGCCTCTTAGTGAATGTGAATTGATCCCAGCATAATTCAGACTGTGAATGTGCAGTGGTTGGGCTAGGAGACAGACATTCCTAGTTCGTGGGGTAGGTGACCCAGGAAAGTCGAGAGCCGATAGCAGCAGCTGGGATATGGAGTGATGGTGTGGTGCACACATCGGAACTGTACCTTCAGCTTTAAATGTCTATATCGAGATATAAATTTATTACAACAGAATTCTATAACAACATGGGATTTTAAAAATCTTTTGCATTATAAGGGGAGCCCTATGTTCAGACAATGAAAGCACCTGGATAAAAAAAGACACCTGGAATTTTCTGGCCTTCTTGCCATCCTAGGCTTGTGCTAGGCTCAATACAATGCTACCAATGGGAAGTTCTCAATGGAAATCTATAGGAGGTTTCAAATACAGTATGAACTTACATCTATAAAAGCAAATAGGGAAAAATTCTATAGGTGATATTCTAATAAATGCAGTTTAGATATTCTGTCACTTATGTGATAAAGTAATTTTTAAGAAATACAATAGGCCTTTAAAATGAGCGGTCATCACCCTTCATGTGGCTTTGTCTCTATTAGTAACGTGATGTGAGGTAATGTCTCTGCTGTCTGAGATACTATAAAACTTTATTAGTACAGAAGAGTGTACCTGAAAATGGCCTGCAAATTAATGTTTTTTTAAATAAAAACAGTGACCTACTAGGTTAGTGACTGGAAAACTTGCTTGAAATGCCATAGTGATTTGAACAAACCTGGATTACCATGAAAAAATGCTAGATCAGGGCCCAAACTTTTTAAATTAAACCACCAAGGCAGTTTAATTGAAGAGACTCATTAGCTTGTATCATCTGGTAATTGTCTTGGTTCTCATTTTCCCTTGACAAGGGCAATGGCGTATATCTTGAGGGAGAAGAGAATCTGCTCCTTTGCACAACTGACTGGGTGCATGGAGTCAGGAATGAATTAGGTGACCTTTGGGGGTGAGTGGAGCATTCTGCCCAAGACTTTGTTATAGTACAGATTCAGAGACTAGTGTCTTCAGGCTCAAGCTCTCACCCTGGTTCTTATGAGAGGGCGTAAGAAGGGAATTGCAACCCCCAGCTTCCCAGTCATGTATGTGTTGGTGTGCAAAATGTGCTCGGCAGGTCCTTCTTTCTTCTACATATGGAAGAAGCTCAGCTCATAGATGAGTGATTTGTTTTTCCCTTTCAGCTGTAATTGTTGTAGTATGATTATGAATATATGCTCTGTCTTTACTCTCCTCCCTTTCTTTTGCTTTTTAGTAGAGCCACTAAATGTTTTAAAGAAAGATATCCACAACAGACTTGGCAGTCAGAGTCCTTCTATCGGCATTTCTCCTTTTACAAAAGGAGTGTCACTGCATAGGATTGTGGGTGGCAGATGGCAGATGAGGGGCTGAGGGGCTGCAGCTGCAGTCTTGTAAATATTGTTAAAAAGAACTTCCATTGCAAATTGGTCAGATAGAGTGTTGTTGTGATGAAGTACAGTTGAAAGTCTACTGTGAAAAGGAAAAGACAGACTTCCGGCCAAGATGGAGGTGTAGGTGGACACACTGTGCCTCTTCTCACAACCAAAATTAAGGACAGCAAAGATTTAGAAACAAGAAAACAACCAGAAGTCATAGAAAATTCAACTGTATGGAAGTCCAACAACCATTCATCCAGACTGGTAAGGGGGGTGGAGTTGCAGCAGGAAAAAGTGGAGGTGCGGACTGGGCATGCAGGCAGCAGCAGCTGGCAGATCCCAGGCACATAGGTGGCGGCTAGTGGACTCCCAGCACTGGGTGGCAACGGTGCAGACCCAGTGAGGCCACGCAAGGTGGCTGGCTGACCAGGTGGTCCCACATTCGCTTGTAGATATTCCAGGCGGAGGGGAAGCGGCAGAAGGGACTGGAATCCAAGAGAGAACAGAGTAAGTGCCATTGTTCCCTCTCGGACCCCGCCCCCACACATAGCGTCACTACCCAATGACTGGGCTGCCCTGCCTTGGGGAAACACCTAAGGCTCCACCCCTCACTACATAACAGCTGAGACTAGACCCCCCCAAAACAAAACAAAACAAAACAGAAACAAATATGGCTCAAACCGGAGAACAAATCAGTGCCCCAGAGCCAATTCATCTAAGCGACAAAGATATAGCTAACCTATCGGATGCATAGTTCAAAGCCCTGGTGATTAGGATGCTCACAGAATTGCTTGATTTTGCTCACAAATTAGATGAAAAAATGGAGGCTACAATAAGTGAAATGAAGAAAAACACACAGGGAACCAATAGAGATGGGAGGAAAACTGGGACTCAAATCAATGGAGTGGACCAGAAGGAAGACAGAAACAACCAAACAGAAAAGAAGGAAGAAGCAAGAATTCAAAAAAATGAGGAGAGGCTTAGGAACCTCCAGGACATCTTTAAATGTCCCAACATCTGAATTATAGGGGTACCAGAAGGGGAAGAGGAAGAGCAACAAGTGGAAAACTTATTTGGACAAATAAGAAAGGAGAACTTCCCCAATCTGGCAAAGGAAATAGACTTCCAGGAAGTGCAGGAAGCTCAGAGAGTCCCAAAGAAGTTGGACCCAAGGAGGAACACACCAAGGCACATCATCATTACATTAGCCAAGATTAAAATGAAGGAGAGAATTCTAGAAGCAGCAAGGGATAACAGCACAGTTACCTACAAAGGAGTTTCCATCAGACTGTCAGCTGATTTCTCAAAAGAGACCTTCCAGGCAAGAAGGGGCTGGAAAGAGGTATTCTAAGTCATGAAAGTCAAGGATCTCCATCCAAGATTGCTCTATCCAGCGAAGCTGTCATTTAGAATGGAAGGGAAGATAAAGTGCTTCTTAGATAAGGTCAGGTTAAAGGAGTTCACATCACCAAGCCCTTATTATATGAAATGTTAAAGGGACTTATCTAAGAAAAAGAAGATAAAAAATAGGACAATAAAAAGACAGCAAACTCACAGATATTAAGAACCACACCTAAAACTAAAGCAAACTAAGCAAACAATAGAACAGGAGCAGAAACACAGAAATGGAGATCACATGGAGGGTTAGCAATGGGGGAGTGGGAGGAGGAGAGAGGGGGGAAAGGTACAGAGAATAAGTAGCATAGACGGTATGTAGAAAATAGGGGGAGGGCAAGAATAGTGTGGGAAATGTAGAAGCTAAAGAACTTATGACACATGGACATGAGCAAAAGGGGGGGGGATGTGGGTGGGAGGGGGTATGCAGGGTGGAGGGTAATGATGAGGAAAAATGGGACAACTGTAATAGCATAATCAATAAAATATATTTAAAAAAAAGAAAAGGAGAAGAAACATTTATCTGGTTCATGGACACTTCCATGGTGAGCAGTGTCGGTGAGATTTCTGGGTAGAAAATCGGTGGGCTCTGGCCCAAAGAGGCCCCTAGGGAGTGACTGGAAAAAGTGTTCTAATCTGTTATTTGATGAAAGAGAAAGCAATTGCATTATTTGTTCTAAGAAGTTTTCATTTCACAAACTAATCTTGTATAACCTTGTCATATGGATTCTTATGTGTGCATAAGATCAAGTTTGGATGTGGTGAGTTTACATATTAATTAGATGTTACTTTGGCCTGCACTGGACAGTACAGATATATTACAGATATATAGTCATTGCAGTTAAAAGCCCAGTATCTGGAGCTGTACTGCCTGGGACTGAGCCCCAGTTTTAGCATTTACTGTTTGTGACTACTTGGACAATTACTTAACATCTTAGTGTCTCACTTTCCTTATGTTTAAAACAGTGAACAATATGAGACAACTCTCTTATCGGGTTGGTGTGAACTCTTAATAATTATGAAAAGGTACTTAGAATAGTTTCTGACAATACAGAGCTGTAGTATATCAGCTGTTATTTTTTTCAAGAATTTATTTTATTGTTTCTAATATTTGTAGTTATCCCATTTTAATATTACTATAATTTGTTGATCTGCCCCCCCATTGTAGACGGTTGAGCTGTTTCCCCATTTTACATTATTTAAACAATGCTGCAGAGATTGCCTTTGTTCTTATGGTTTTACATACTTGTAATATAAATACATGAAGTCCTTAAAGCATAATTCCTGTGTCAAAGACTATGTATTTTAAATATTCTTGGATGTTGCTAAGTTGCCTTACAAAATGTGGGAGACCACTTTTCTCCTCATATCTTCTTCAACACGAGATATTACTAATTTTTCAATTTTTGCTAATGTGATTGGTGACGGTGATGCTAATTTTATTTTAATTTATATTTAATTATAAGTAGACTAGAATATGAATAATTTCAAAATAGTGAAAGAAAGACAGATTATTAAATAAATAATACTGATAAGACATGCTAAACCATTTGGGAAAAAATGAAGATAGACCCTAACTTTATTTCTTATAAAAGTGTGAGTTTGTAATGGATCAAAGATTTAAAAGTAAGAACTATTTATGAATAATGTTTTGGGGCCTTTGGGTTTGTTTTTTTCCCCATGAAGTACATGTTCATGTAATTGGCTCCATTTTCTATTGATTTGTCAATGCTTTTCATATTACTTTGTAAGAACACTTTGTCTTTAAAGGGAATAACCGTATGTCAGCTTACTTATTCTAATTTTCTCAACTTATTATTGACTTTTGAATAATATATTTCTGGCTTTTCTTAATATAGCTATGCTTATTCTAATTTTTTAAATTCTCACCTGAGGATATGTTTATTGATTTTAGAGAGAGAAAAGAAGGGGGAGAAGGTGTGAGCTGGAGGGAGAGAAAAGCATTGATTTAAGAGAGAAACATCAATTGGTTGCCTCCCATACATACTCTGACTGGGGATCGAACCTGCAGCCTTTTGGTGTATGGGACGATGCTCCAACCATCTGAGCCACTGGCCAAGGCTATTCTAATTTTTATGTATTCAGATTTACATATTTTTATTTTGTCATTGGTTCTGAATATTATATCGTTCTTCAAAAGGTCTTTCCTAGCATAGGATCACATTTAAGAAGATTCACCCATCTATTCCTTCGGTGCTTTTGTAATTATCTTTTTACCTATAAATCTTTGACCCATTGCAAACTCACCTTGGTATAAGAAAGGAAGTAACGATCTAGGCTTTACTTTTTCTCCAGCTGGTTAGCATATTTTTACCAATATCACTTATTGAATAATCCATCTTCCCTTTACTATTTTGAAATATTATACTTTTCATAAACTAAAGTTTTATGTATATTTGAGTTAGTTCTGTATGGACTCTCTGTTTTGTTAGCCAGTCTGTTGGTCTGCTATTACACTAGTAATAAGCAATCTTAATTATTGTATATTTGTAATACTATAAGTCCTAACTTAACATTGTTGTAAGGTTTTGCAACCTTAAGCAAAACAACATCTAATGAATCCAGTTTTACTATATTCTAATTGATATAAATAAGAATTAAGTTTAAAAGGTAAACTTACAGTCAAATTGCAATGAAATGACTCCGAACTAAATGATGTTGAGGACCTGCTGTACTTAAAAATTTCTGTTATATTTAGCTACCGTCACCCAACACACTTTTCTTAAAACCAAGGTATTTTCAGTTCCTTCTTTAATGTATTTTTCCTGGAAAACTTGAATATCTCTGTCATATTTTAAAATAAAAGTACCATAAGATCTATAGGTTATTTTAATTGAGAATCCATTGAGTTTGTAAGTTCAGTAGGACTTAACATCTTAATATTCAGTGGGATTTAATTCCTGAGGTCATCTTAAATGAGATATATTCTTCCATTAGATTTTCTGTCATTGTTTATATATGAAAAAGCTTTCATTATGTATGCATATATATATTAGTTTTACAACCTGACACCTTCCTTAATTATAATGTTGCTGATATTTTCCATTTGATTTTTTTGTTTTAGTTGTATTACTCACAAATTATAGCTATGTTTCTTTTCTTCTAATATTTATGCCATTATTTCAATGTTTGTACCTTTTATTTCTTTTCTTGTCTTATGTCACTGGATTATTCTTTCCAACAAGTAGCATATTACTTTCAACTTTTTGGACTGATTTAATTCTAACAGATCCTTTTGCATAAATATAGTTGACTTTTAGTTTTTAATCCAGTCTGAAATTCTTTTTTAATGCAAATAATTGACTGCTCAGTAAGTAGTTATTATTATGACAAAATGTTTGGTTGTACTTTTACCAGCTTTCTTTCTAAAAATTCACATTATATAATCTGCGATTATTTTTAACTATCTATTACCAGCTTGTTAACAGAATATGAGGATATTAGTATACTTTGACAGATGTCACAATATGCCACCCCTAAACATGCCATTCTGGCGTAAGGATTAATTTGAACTGAAGGAGACTGAGAAACAGCTGACACAAAAGGAACTCTCTGCCTTCCGCCTTTCTGCCTCAAAGCAGGGAATACATTTTCCTTTGTAAAGGTGAAGTAAAGTTGTATTTTGTAAAGGTTCTCCCTCTCTCCTGTTCCAAACATTGCTGAACTACCCTTATGTGTCATACATTCATTTCCTAGTCACCTTCCTACAACTTACCTCTAGGGGTCCGAGTCCCCCTTTTCTGCATTTAGTCACTTCTCCACAATGTGTTCCCTTGTGGTAAATGGTGGATGAGCCAAGCCCCTAGGTCTAATCTCCTCTTTGGGTTTTCACTTTTTTTCTGTGAAGCCCCTGTGCTTTTAAAACGTTTAAAGACATTAAAAAAGACATCAATAACATTTGCATGCCTTTTCTCTTGTTAATATGTCTTCTGTCAGTTTAGTTTTTAGCCCTCAGTCACAGAACCTAAGAGGGTAGAGAAAAGAATGTTCCTTTCCTATAATTTCTTTCCTTTTTTAAATCCTCACCTGAGGACATTTTTTCATTGCTTTTAGAGAGAGAGGAAGAGAGGGGAGAGAGAGAGAGAGGAAGGAAACATTGATGTGAGAGAGAAACATTGATCATTTGCCTTCTTGTATGTGCCCTGACACTGGGGATTGAACCCACAACCTGGGCATGTGCCCTGACCAGGAATCGAACCTGTGACCTTTCGGTCTATGTGGCAATGCTTCAGCCAACTGAGCCAGACCAACCAGGATACAACTTCTATTTTAATTTTCCTTGATTTCTCACTCATTGTTTAGACTTTTATTTATATTATTAAAAGATAATTTTCAGAAAAAGATAAAATCTTGTCTTTTATGCAGATTTAATAATGAACATGCATTAAAGAATTGAATTAACTCATATATTGATATGAAGGATCAAGTAGATGTTATAACAGGTTCAGAGAAAGTCAGAACAGCACAGATTTATATAAGGTAAAAAAATGTTGAGATGACTTATAAATGGAAGCAAAACTTCTACAGGGGTAGGAAGTCAATTGCAACATTATCAGGCAGGTCAGAATGCACATATCTGCTAGTTAACTAGAACTGGCAAAGAGTTACAGAATACCTCAAAGATAATGATGGAACTAGAATTCGTTAACCCAGGAGGGTATGCTATGTGAGATGCATACTTTCCATTGGAACTAGGATTATTTTTTTTATTTTACTTTTACATAGGAAATATTTATATTTATTTTATATATAGGGGCTAGGACATTTTTTTTAAAAGAATAATAGCAAATATTCTAGGTTTCGTGAAATGCATGGTTTCTGTTATATACTCTTTTATTGTTTTTATTTTCTCTCCACAAATCATTACAAGTACAAAAACTACTATTAGCTTGTGGGCTGTACAGAAACACGCTACAGGCTGTATTTTGCTGACTTTGCTCTATCCAAATAATTTGAAATTCAGCAACAGTCTTTGCATAACATCAATTTTCAATTCTTGAGATCTTTGTTTTGGTAAATCATGTACGCGTGCACACACACTCAGTCTCCTGAGAAAGCTCATTAATGCACTGGAGCTATTTTCCGTTATCCTCGGCACGTTCTCAGTGCTTCCATGCGGGTCAGTGACACACCAAGGACAGGGCAGAGGGAGAGATGGACCCTGGCTATAGGCTATCCAGAGGTGTGTAGGGGAGGAAAATTTTTCTTCCACCCTTCTGGTGTTTTTTTGAAAGTCTAATAATGAAATCAACATAAGACAGATTAACAAGAATAAAAGCAAATTAAATTTTGTGTGTGTGGGAACCCCAAAGATAGGAGAATCAAGGGCAAGGTGGACAGTTGAGGCTTACATGCTACCCTGAGCTAAGGCATGGGAATGTGGGCCTGGGGCTTCAGAGGGGGTGAGGGTGATTCACAGGTTGATGAAAAGAGCAGGCATTTGGTTGTTAGATGTCTACCCTGCCATACAGATTGGTCCTTCAGATAAAAAGTTATCTCTGGCAATAGCTTTCTCGTTCTCATAATAGGCCAGGCCCCTTATCTAAATTCTTTTAAGCGGTTAAAGGAGAGGTAAAAATTATTCTTGCATCAGCTGGGTTTTGCTTGACTTTAGCCTTAAATAATTCACATGCTGAAATGGTGTCATTTAGAGTGGCAAACTCAGCTTCCTTTCAGGGGCACTGCCTGCTGAAAAAAAAAGTTGAATACAAGTTGGTCTATACAATTTCATTTCAAGAGTAAACTCAACTTCTGCTTCCATCCAGGATGCACTAACAGAGAACTGATTTACCCTCCTCCTCGAAACAGCAACAACAAAATGTTCAAACTGTGAAACAAAGTCAAGACACTGGATATCAGGCAGTAAAGAACAGTGTCTCACCTGAAGGAAGTTACCAGAACAGGGTGCAGTTAAGTGGATCCTGGGAGGAGCTTGGCACTGTCACTGAGATGAAGTGACAGAGCTGGGAGTCTGGGGAAGCCAAACAGCTAGAGTCCCCAGGGTGGAGTAGTGATGAGAAGAGAGCTGCATAGAGAGAGAACTCCAGGGGGTGCTCCTCGGAAATTGAGTCAAATGCTGATCAGTACACGCATATGAGAAAACCACGCAAGGTAGGAGAATGAAACACCAGAAAAGATTAGAGGGCCCAGTGCCCAAGTGTTCCATCTGGTATTGAATAGTGCTTGTTTCCAGCAGCAAGAGTGGAAAACCTCATAATTCTGTAGGCATTGTTTAGAGAACCCCAAGAAGGGTCTCACCTCCTTAGAGGATTAAAAAAAAAAAAGACAGAAAGAAAGAAATTTAAATCTCATTACTAAGTGCAGCTCCATATTTTCTTAATGAAGCTTAAAATCAGAACCTGAATGTATCAGTTTCAAATAACTTATCTATATCCCAGAAAAAAATTACTCAAGAATTCGTAGTTTTGTAAAACTACAAAAATCCCCAGCACCTAGGAAGCTAAGAGTCACACTATCTGGCATTCAATGATAAATTTCCAAGCACTCAAAAAGAGGTGAAACAAAAACATAATTAGGAGAAAAAGTCATCAAAACTGACCCTGAAATGTCACAGGGGATAGAAATAGTACACAAGTGTATTAAAAGAGACATTTTGACTGTGTTCCCTAAGTTTGAGATGTTAGAGAAAGAATGGAAGTATGAGTAGAGATGTGAAAGTTATTTTAAAAGAAGATCCAAATTAAACTTCTGGAGATAAGCAATGGAATGTTCGAGATGAAAAATACAATGGATGGATTTAACTGCAATTAGACAGGTGACAAGTAAAGTTTAGTGAAATTGGAGATATCGCAATAGAAAACTCTCCAGAATGAGACAGAGAGGAAAAAGACTGGAATGAGGCAGAGGTGGGGCAGCCCTGAAAGGTGTGACGATGAACTGCGAGAAAACTTCAGTGGCCAAAAATATGTGTATACGTGTAGTGATGTCAGTGGGAATGGTGGAGTAAGGACTCTGAAAATCCTCTCCTTCGTAAAAGTAATGCTGGCGCAAATGGTCGGAATCAACTTTTTTTCTGAGCTTTAATGAAAGGAACTTAACTAAAGGCTTGCAGCAGTTTTGAAGCATTTATTCCAGGAGAATAACAGCATTGTGGTGTTCTGCTTGCTCTCCATCTCCACACCAGACCCTCCAGCTCTTTGGTAGTCTTGAAACCCACCACTCTCGCAGCCGCTGGAGTCGGGGTACGTGGGGCAGAGCTCTTTAGAACCCCTATTTCCATAGAGTGGCCATTATCTGACCTGTCAGATGATCCTCTGGAATTCCCTGCTCACAAAGTTCGTCTTTATTGGACCAGACTCAGTTGTTCCAGTGCAAAGCATCCTTTATGGGAGCGTGGGTGTTTGTCACAACTGTTTAACATCCCTGCTGACTTAAGTGGCATGTAACACTGGAACAATAAATAGGCCAACCAAAAGCCGAAAAGGAAAGCTGGGGACTAAGGTATTCATAGGGGGCTTTGAAGAAGCTCTGACACATTCCCGGGAATCTAGAAGGCTGTAGAAATGTTTAGGGCAGCAAGCATGCTAAGGGAATACCTGCAAAAGGTTTAAGGCAGCTCTCAGCTTTGGCTGACCTTGAGGCTCCATTTGAGCTGGAGGCGAAGGCTAAGGCAGAGCTGTGTCCTGGGTGTTGAAGGTGTGCTCCAACACATGCGGAGCTCTGCTGCAAAGACGGGGAGGCTTAATGGTTTTGGTGGTTAACCAAATCTTGTCTAATTATTAGCTAACTACTCAGCTAACCGGGCAGAGTGGCCACACAACACAGAGAATATAGACTTCATAGAATTCATTTAGAAAAGCCACTAACTCCCACCCACCACCACCAGGAACAGGAGTGAGAAAGATGTATATGAGTGGATTCCAAAATGGACATGGGGACTGAAAAACTATTTGAAGAAATAATGCTGAAATTTTTCCAAATTTTGTAAGTTCATAGATCCAAGGAATCCAAAGAACGCAACTACAAAAAATATGAACTGTACTGCACTAAGGCGCATCATAATTGGAATGCTTAAAACTGATAAGACAAAGGTAGAAGTGACCAGGGATTCTGGGAACATTGCAAATAAAGGAACAAAAAGACAGGCGACAGCATATTTCTTATCAGAAACAAAGAAAGCTAGAAAGCAGAACAAGGACATCTCTGAAGTCTTTAAAGAAGAAGCTGTTCACTTTATTAAAAGAGAAAAGAAAAATGGGTTACTGTTTACCAAAGAGCTGCAGTGTAATATAATGCTCATTGTGAATGTCACGTTTGCTTTTCCCCCAGGTGTGTGTAGCCAGGAAGTCCTTTTCCAGGCAACACCTATGAACCTCTGAAACTGCACCAGGGTTACTGGTTGTGATGTGGGAGGGACTATAGAACTTAAGTGGAGGAAGCTTCTAACTCTGTCAGTCAAGAAAGGCGCATAAATGAATTATGTCTGCATTGAATCTTAAAGGTTAAGTCATGTGTGAGATGGATAAGAGGATCATGAAAGGGAATTCTAGTTCTTTTAAGTAGTTTGAAATCTTGAGATGGCTGGAGATACTGTGAAGAGTGTTTCACAGAGAGGATGAGAAGAATGTTAAATGAGAGAACATTAAAAGAAATCTTGCAAGATCTGTTATATTGTTGGAACTCTACTGGTAGCTTTAAGAAGCCATTGGAGATTTTAAACATTGAAGCAATTTTTTTTTCCTCTTTAAGCAAAGCAGAGTCCTGATGAAATTAGCGTTTTTAGAAGAGCACTTTAGTGACTACAAGGGTGATTAGAGTGGTACCTGAGGAGTAGCTGAGAATCGATGTGTAACGATCACATAACTTATCAATGAGAGGAACATTTGTCTCTGTGGAGGGAGGAAAGAAACTCAGGCTATTTAAGGCAGTGGAATACGCTGGACCCGATCCTCCGATTTCTTGTTTAAGAGATCTAAGTGGATGGTGGTGCCCTTACGAAAGCCTCCATTTTTATTTCTAGAGCATGGTATTTTGTATTACATACTTTATAACTTTAAATTTTGGAAGTCTCACTGGGGTTTGTAAGCACTCAGAAAGCACTGTGCAATTAGGGAACCTTAATAGTAAAAGCTGATGAACTACACTCATAATTGCCCGTGTTCTTGAACAAACTGGTTTGCCTTTTGTTGTTGTTTTGTCTTGTTTGAGTTTAAAATTTGAACAGTATTCCTTCCGCCTCTCTAGTATATTTGGAATCATTCAGGGGATAATAAAAGATATCGGTGCAGAGATGAAAGTATCCCCTCTTAAAGACCGAATGTGAGGATGCCGCTTAGGTTTGTAAGAACAGTTGGCATCCTAAATTCTCAGCTCCCAGATTTGTCTTACTCACCCAATCCCTGCTGTCACTGGAAGACCACAGCCCAAGGGAAAGTCCTGAAAATTACAGCATTGAGGAGCAGACCAGAATATCGGGCTTTCTGTAGACGGACTGATTTCGAAAGGGAGGAGCAGTCCAGAGGCCTGGCTTCTTTTCACTAAAGGACCAGCCAGGGCGATGTGAATACGTGAGGGGCCTGGAGGCTTGTGCCCTCACTGATGTCCCTGCCTGTGGAAAATAGAGCTGGGGCAACGGTCGCTTTCCCCTTCAGAGGCACTGCCGAGGCTGGAAACCGTTTCTGGGCTATTCTCCTGTCAAATAGCAGACTTACTGTAGGTATAGTTTTGGGATTTCAGAGCTGAGAGTGATCTTGGAGACCATTTACTTCACTCCTCTCATTTTTAAAAATGGGGACAATGTGGGCCTAAAAGGTCACCTTACTTAAGATAACACAAGTGGAAGAGCAGACCGTCTGAGTCACCAAGCCAAGATCTATTTATAAGGAGGAATGCTAATGTATTGCCTTTTCAATAGGAAATTAAGTGAATTTCCTCATTTCCATCTTTGTCTGCAGAAAACCAAAATGTGAGAATATTAAAGACAATGAAGCAAGGTCATAATTCACTACCTTAAAACAACTGCTATCATTTCTAATATTTTTTCTTTTGAGTGCTATTGAACACACAGACCTCACCCATGAGGTGTGACTGACATCCAAGCTGGAGTGTTTTCTGAGGAGGACTCAGTCTGGTCCATGTGAAAGGGCTTATTTTCCAACTTGCCTTTTTTATAGAGAAAGATTCTGAAGGAATAGAGGGTAGCATCAAGAATACACTATAACACACCTGGAAATTATTGTTCTAACTTCAGCTCTGATTCACTGTGTAATCTTGGATTGCCTCCCTTGAAACTAAGAGATTAAACCACATATGGCAAATCTGTTTGTTTCCTCCTCCTCCTAACTTGATCAATTAGCAGTGACCACAGTGACAATGCTGGGAAGATGGGTGGACTTGGCTAGCCTTAATCACCTGGCAAAACCACCACAAGGAGGGGAATGGTATGTATGGTGATTATTTGCATTCCTATTTGGGCAATTGCCAAGATCCCATCTGGTTGTAAAATTCTGTAATCATATACTAGAGAAGCTATTTTTTCCCCCTGAATTAAACTAATTTATCATTTTACTAGGTTTTAAATAAAGTTATTCTTCAGACTAATCAAGATGGCATACTTATCTATAGATGTAACTCAGGGGACCAGTCTTCTATTTTCATATGATGAAAAAGTCATTCCATATAAACACACAAAGCCCTGGTGAACTAAGCCCAGAAAACTTCATCTGAAGCATATGTTGGTTTTCGCTCAGCATGAGCAGTGATTTTCCACTGAGCAGTCCCTCAGCCAGATGTCCGAAAGAAGGGAATGTAAGTTCACTTTCACATAGTGCATTGTCAGAATTCAACCACAGTGTTTCAGGAGCTAAGCTCCCTGGAATAGGAAGCACCATCTAGATCTTTGTTATCTAGGATCAAGGCTTTCTAGTCTTTTAGTATTCAAGGTCAAAACCACAAATATTTTTGTGTGTTTTTTGTTTTTGTTTTGTTTTGTTTTTTTTCAATGATACGTTAACTGTCAAGCATAGTTATTCAATTGCTTGGGGCAAACATGCTTATGACATACAAAATTACAATGATTTTAGTTTCCATTTAAGTTTTAGGAAGCATGAGGTCTTTTTGTTCCTTAGTCCCATCATTGCAAACATCAGTTATCACTATGTAAATTAACACTGGAAGTGCTATGAAAATATGTTTTAAATTAGTAAAAAGCCAAACAAACTTGCTTTTATAGTATGTGGAAAGATTTATGCTCCTTGATTATTCAAGATTTGGTAATGAGTGTTTTTACAATAACATTATTTTTTCATTTATTTACTAAAGCTCTGTTTTATAAAAAGCTAGAAAAATATAAAGAAAGGAAAATCATTTATAACCCTAGTATCCAGAAATTACTATATCTGTATGTATATTCATAACTGAGATCATTCATATATTCTGGGTATGCGTACACACACGTTGTGTTACCATCTTTTCACATACCACCTATCTGAACATCTTCTGTCATTAAATGATCTTACAGAGCGTGATTGTTACGCTATCAGTGTGTTGCATCTTATGGATATGCCATTACTTATTCATTTTTTGACATTTAGATCTATTCAAATTTTTTCCTTTTGTAAACAATACAGTGATTAATGTCAGTGTACATGAATATTCTGGTATATCTATGATTTCATTAAATTCTTAGAATCTGTTAGGTCAATTGATACTAAAGTTTTTAAGATTTTTAACTCATGGAAAGTTAGGCCAGCTTGCGTTATCCACAGTGAATTAGAATGACAGCTCCTTTATTCCTTTGCCTGGTGTTAAATTTTTATGGATGAAAAATGCTGTATGTAATTTGCATTTCTTTAGTTACCAGTAGGTTTGAATTTCCCCCCCTATTTATTGGAGATTTGCAGTTGTGGTGTGTGTGTGTGTGTGTGTGTGTGTGTGTGTTTATATAGGGATGCTTATTTTATATTTTGGCATTTTTAATAATGCTTCCTCTACTAAAGCGGAATGGCACAGGGTAAAGAGCATAAACTTTTAATTCAGCCAGACCTTGGCTTGGATTTCAGTTGTCACTTAGACATTTTTCATGTGTCTTTGGGCAAAAGACCTGTCATCTATGAGTCTGAAGTTCACTGATCTGCAAAATAGGACCATAATGGGATTCAAATGAGTCACTCAGTGATAGCTGCAGTTATCCTCCTCTTCCTTACCTCCTCATTGTCATCTCCCTGTCATTTCTCTCTTAAGATCTTTTTGAACAAAATTGAAGCAAAGGTTCAACCAAGTCTGCCATTTGCCTGTAAACAGAGTGGGTAGGTGCATCTTATGTTCCCCCTAATGGTTCCCCCTAATAGAATCTTCTTTTCACTGCTTATTAATGGAGTGATAGGTACAGAGTGGGACAAAAGTGGGTTGAGAGTCGTTTGTATGGAGAATACTACAATAATAAATAATAATGCGAGAATAAACTCTGTTTCACATACTCACAACTGTAAACCTACTTTTGCTTGCCCCATATTTACCTTATATACAGTGAGAAAGAAGTAGAAAGAGTGGAATGGGCCCAACTACCGGAGAACCAGCTTTTCCTATTCGGTGTCTCTGATACTACCTTTTGTTAAGGGCTGACTCCCTGTGTTTGTTGCATTTTTTTTTTTTTTGTACTTCCTGTAACAGCTGCCAGAATCTCAGTGTCCTAAATGCCAAAACTTTAGTGGAAACCAGCAGGGTAGACCAGTGAGGAAGATTCCTTGCCAGCTTATCTAGAAAGCTTAAACAACTGTTTAAATGAGTGAATGGAGCACCTATTCAAGGGAGTTTAGTTATGGAATTTCTGAAAGAACTGTGTTTATCAAACAGTCGCCCTTGTACTTCCATCAGCAAACATCTGTTGGGTAGGTACCCTGTGTCAGGCACAATGTTAAGTGTTGGAGATGCAATGAGGAGTAAGATGATAGTTTTGTGTTGAAAAGGCCAGATAGTGATAAGATTTAAACACATACAATATTATCAACAAGAAAAGGGTGGGATATAAGTACTAAATGTTTGATAAAGGACTCAAGGAGTTTTGGAGAAGAAGAAAGTAATTGAATATTGGAGGATGCTGTCATAATGAACTTCCAAAATGTTCAACAAATTGAGTGCTGTATTTTGAAACAGTTCTTTTTGTTTTTTCCAAAATGAAAAGGTAACACACAGGTTTCCAACAAATTTTGCTACTAAGTGCTTTGGTTACATCAGATTGAGTTGTAAGAGAGAATGGGCACCTGAGTATATCACATTTAGGACATGGGCACACACATTTACCTTCCCGAAGTCAGCGTGGTAGGTGGAGAGGACATGGGAACAGATTCTGGTAGTCTTGAGGTTTTTTTTTTTTTTTTTTTAAACATTTTATTTATTTATTTTTAGAGAGAGAGGAAGGGAGGGAGAGAGGGAGAGAAACATCAGTGTGTGATTGCCTCTTGCACACCCCCTACTGGGGACCTGGCCCGCAACCCAGGCATGTGCCCTGATTGGGAATCGAACTGGTGACACTTTGGTTCACAGGCGGGCACTCAATCTACTGGGTGATGACAGCCAGGGCTCTAGACCTGAGCTCTTACTCGAGTCTAGAGTGGGTTGTTTGTGGGGTTTTTTTTTTTTATTTTTATTTTTTGTTTGTTTTTGATTTTGGCTTGAGAAGCACCATCAAATGAAGTCTCCCATGGGTGGACCACCATGACCAGAATGCAGAACTGTAAAAGTGGCTGCTGGATTTTAATCAGCAAGTCCGCCACAGTTGCGGCGCACTGGGGCTTTAACTGAGCCCAAATTATTTAGGGATGGATGCCGGCCTCAAGGCTATAAAGGGAGCCAGCCACTTTTATATACATACACATTTAATGCAGTGTCTAACCACAATTAAGATACTTTTAAATTCCTCCTCATTGCAACCGGAGAAACTAATATTCCAAATTATTATATCTCTCAAATTATAAATTTTCATAACCAATAAAATTAATTACCCTCAACTGTTCTATTCCTACCAATATACTTTTTTAATACACTTTTTATAATAGCATTTTAAAATCCATTTAAAAAATTATCAGCTCTACCAAGGTGACTTCTCTTGTCAGTCATATTAAACTGGTCAAAAAAGGGGGCATTAAAAAATTTCTTGGAACTAACTGGCCTTTAATAAAGGAGATTAGTGGTCTTTTTTCACATTATCTATAATAGAATACAAGATTAATTTTGATAAATATTTATCCTTTGGTAATACTTGATTTCATTACAACCATGTTACTAAGCCATCTCATCTAAAATATAGCCTTGTCAATGATTATACTAAATGGGTTCTATAATAGGTTTATTTGGCTGGTCGATGTCCAGTAAAGGTAATCCCCAGCTTTGCATATGTGAAGACTTCTTTGTTTTGAAGTTGTAAGTTTTTTTAAAGCTTTTTATGACTGGGGCTTCCTTTTTGCTTTTAAAGGTCACTTTTCTTTTGTTCAGAAGCAGTTCTGAATTAAGATGCCATTCGTATATAGACCACTGATGATGATAAAATACCTGTTGCCTTTAAGACATTGTACTGTTAACAGTAGGTGATCCCGAGTGTGGAAAACATTTCTCAGTGTATCTGTACATTGAACACCATGCTGCTAAATAGTTACATCATGTTATTAAATAGATACAGTTTTGTTAATTATACTTTAATAAAGCTGGGAAAAGAAAACAAGGAAAAACCGCAAACCAGTAGGTGATGGAAAGATGAATAAGACTACCCCACATAAAGGAGCTGACAGCTTATTTCAATGGAAAATGTGGTCACAGATAAATACAGTATGTAGCAGAATATGATAATTCTGTAGGACAGATGCAAATATGAAAGAAAGCTTTGTAAACATATAGCAAACTAGTATGTTTTTATAGCATAGAGTGAGTGAAAGGAAGTAGTGTTAGGTAAAGGCTAGCAATATCGGCAGGAGTCAGATCTGGGAGAATTTTGGTGTTCTTCTAAAATATCTGAGCTTTATTCTTGAGGGAAAGAAGAATGCAGGGAGCATTTTAGAGTGTCCTCTCCCATTAGAAAGTACTTCTTAGTCACTATACAGAATTGGAAGGTACAGAAGTGTGCAGAAGAAATGTAACATCACTCGTAAATTCACACTCTCTCTCTGTGCCCCACCCCAACCCTGTCTCCCACTTGTGCTCCTGACCCACAGTGCCATGACTGAAGCCACACTTCAGGAATGGTGCTTAGGGGTGGTGTGTAATAAGTTGGAGAAGACCCGAATGCAGTGACTGTGTGGTAGGGTAATTTAATCATTAGGGATCTGAGCGGTCAGGAAGGAATGAGAACGAGAATCCTTTCAAAGATAAAATCAATGGGAAATTTCAAGCAGTTTGAAGTGGGGGTGTGTTGGGAAGTGAAGAGGAAGACTAGTTACATGACTGACTGCCTTTTTGAGCCCGAATGACCCCAAAGATCCAGCTCATATCAAACGGGAGGAACTTTACAGGAGGCACAGGATGGGAGATGTGCAGTTTTGTTTCAGGGCACTTTGATTTTGAGGCGCTTCTGTGAAGGCATCACACTCATCCGGAGTGTAGATTGTCTCCATGGAATCAGGGATACAGGTGGCGGGATTGTTGCATCCTCTTTTCTGTTTACAGAGCATTCATCCTGTTTTAACACATCACCACTCAGCTTTGCTGGTGTCTTCTTTTTTTATGGACAGTTTCTGAGGTTGTAGAGACAATTGATTAAAGAAGCACAGCGGTACACATGGTATTTACAAAGCCATTTCTTTTACACATATGTGAGAGGTCAAAGTTAGTGTGATTCAAGGGTCAGGGATCCCCAGACTTGACCGTTCATCCTGTGGTAATGGAGGGGATGGTAGCTTCCACCTCAGACACTCCGAGAGTAATGTGGCAGCACTGTCCTCCACCTGTTTGGAAAGATGGCTGATTATCGTGTCTTCCTATAAAGTGCTCCTGCCCTCTAGGTTTTGCCTATAAATAAGGGAAGCATGAGACAGATCCCATTTGTAGATTTCATGTATGTTTACACTGTCAAGGATGATCCAGAAGCAGTCGATTGCATTTGACTCTAACTCTGGGAGAAGTCTAAATGGAAGGGACAGCTCGCTTATAAGAAAGCAGAGTCTTTCGTGCTTTGTGGAGGGACATGGTTGATTTAATATTGGATCGCAGCTGGCCAGAGTAGTTCCTTTCCCATCTAGTCTTGGGTTTCTAAGCTCAGCCTTGTACCCTCGTTTCAGTGTCCTTGGGTATATGTACATTCCCTAACAACTGATGATTTGTGTTTCAGTCTTGTTTTTCAGTTTTTTCCACCATGTGATGTCTGGCCTCAGCTAGCAGAGTTTAACAATTAGCCATATGTCACTCATGACCTTTACAAAAATTAAAATTTTTAGTTGGCTAAGTAGGTCTCAGTTGGTGTTAGAAATGTTTGCTAGTTTTTTTTTTCCCTCTTTCTCTGTGTGCTGTCAGCATTTGAACCTGTTTGAGATTTTAGAAAATTATGCAACCTTTGTTTTTATTATTTGATTCCTGGTAGAAAGTGATAAACTTAATGAGGATTCTCTTTCCAGAGACCAGCACACAAGTGAAGTGCAGGATTTTACGTAAACCGTTACCTTTCATGATTTCTATGTAATTACACCCTAAAAACATCATAGACATACTCGGTAGAGGCAGGTCTTTTGTTGCTGTTGTCACTTACCTGCCGCTGTTGTCCTGGCTGACCGTGGAAACAGAACTTCAGTGCTCAGTGTTGGTTTATTCACATCCCTGATGACGTCTGATGTCCTCTCATCCCCGTCCTTCTGCAGATGCAGTGAGCCCATCTGTCCGCCTCCCTTCCATGTTGTATGGACAACTGGATCCACCCCTAGGGACAATTTAGGGAAAGTCACCTAGCATCTTCGGGGCCTGTGCTTCGGAGGAAAGGGGTGGAGAGAGAATTCCTAGGGCTCCTAGCTCACCTCTCTTCTAATTCTGGCCCCCTCTCATTCTCTTCCTAATGCTCCATTCTCTTTCAGGGTTTGAGCATGTGAATTTTATTCACGCAATAGATCATGTGTTATGAAGCTCTCACTGTTGTTCATCTCATCACTATTCTCACCTCCTGTCGTTCACTCATCACTCCACTTTTGGCCATATTGAATTACTTCCTGTTGTATAATTCTGTTCTCCTCCCTTATTCCTATCTTGTACATGCTCTACTTTCTCCCAGAATGTCTCCCACGTACCTTCCCTTACTCACTTATTTCTCTCATTCACTACAGACATTTCTTGTAATACTGGTTTGGTCATAATGAACTCCTTTAACTTTTTCTTGTCTGGAAAGCTCGTAATTTCTCCTTCAATTTTAAATCATAGCCTTGCTGGATAAAGAAGTCTTGGTTGTAGTTCCTTGCTTTTCATCACTCTGAATACTTCGTGCCAATCCTTTCTGACTTGGAATGTTTCTCTTGAGAAATTAGCCGATAATTTTATGGGAGCTCCCTTGTAAGTAACTTACTGTCTTTCTCTTGCTGCTTTTAAGATTCTCTCTTTGTCTTTAACCTTTGCACGTTCAGTTATGACGTGTCTTGGTATGGGCCTCTGTGTTCACCTTGTTTGGGACTCTGTGCTTCCTGGACTTGTGTGGTTTTTTTTTTTTTTTCCTTCACCAGGTTAGGGAAGTGATCAGTTATTATTTCTTCAAATAGGTTCTCGGTTCTTGCTCTTTCTTTTCTCCTTCTGTCACCCTATGATGCTGATGTTGTTGTGTTTCAAGTTGTCCCAAAGGTCTCTTAAAGTATCCTTTTGGTAAACATTCTTTTCTCTTTTTGCTGCTCTGATTCAGTGTTTTCTACTACCTTGTTCCAAAAAATATATATGGAATGCCTCATGGATTTGTGTGTCATCCTTGCACCATGGGCATGTTAATCTGCTCAGTACCATTCCAATTTTAGTGTGTGTGCTACAGATTAAATAACAGGAGACTGTAGTCAAGTTGACACATGAAAGACCATCACTGTTGGTGTGTAGTGTCTGTTCATCAATACATTTATTTAAGGAATAGGAATCCATTCTAGCTTAGCTACCAAGGATGCTTTACGATCACAGTACTTTCTTCCACTGTACTGAAGTTAATGTTCCTGAGATTCTCACCTACTGTTAAACTCTTTAATTCAGTGTCTTTTGTGTTTCTGTATTATGTTCCACCACCCTGGGTATATGCATAATTTCTGGAAGTTTGTTTACAAAGTTCTTTGTCTTAGAAGCCCCTCTGCCTTTACCCCATGCTGTTACTTTTGGTGATCTTGAAAAAATGGTTAAGTTCCCTTCAAGACTATTTTTCTCTGTTTCTAGGCAAATTCGTAAGATGAGGTCCTCTTCTCACTGTTCCTAAGAACTTAGAATTTAGTGTTTAGTTTTCATGATATCCTTTAGCCCTTCCAGAAGAAGTGTGGTCACCTTTGGGAGCTTGGCGTGGGAGAGTATAAACTTCTATACCTGAGGAACTCCTATACTCCAGGAAAGACTCATGTTTTCTTCCCAGTCTCGAGAAGCTCTCAAATGCTCTTCAGTGTGACCAATGTCCCCCTTGCTCCTTTTTAATCTCAACACCCACACATTATATATCACTTCCCTCCACCTGTTTTTCTGTTAAGGCAATTCAAGATAATCTCCCTCCATAGGCCATTACAAACACAGTGCTGGCTTTGGTAGTGAAAGAATAAATGAATATCAACTGCTAAGACAAATACTACAACAGAACCTGATTTACTAACTTGTCCTATTGCATCTGTACAAGAATATTAACTTCTGTGAATGAGAAGTCAGCTATTTCTCTTAGGAGATGACCCCATTCCCCCACAAAGGTGCCAATAGATGCTTGTTAGTTCAGTTTTTCTGTGGTGATGGCACCTACCCAATGGGAACTGGACCAATGTCACCAATTGATTTCATGCTGGCTACCAGTTGTCAGTTTGTGAAGCATATGTTTCCCATTTAAACCAAAAGCCTGGTTGAGCTGAAAGAACATTGCTAATTCCTCATTGGTATGTTTAACTGTTTATAATAATTTGAAAAATACTGTGAAAAACATGAGCATCAGTGCAATTGCCCAGTTTTCTGCTGAACTATCTACTGGAAAAACTCACCAATTTGAGCTTCACTGTCTTAGAATTTGTCCAGATTTAGAACAAGCTAGGTTTCATTTACTTATGATGGAATTTCTTCCTGATTACTTTAATGCCATAAATTGTTTTTGCAAGGAGAAATTAAACTCATGTTTAAAAACTTTTAAGTAGACTTCTGGCCAGGATGGAGGTGTAGGTGAACACACTGTGCCTCCTCTCACAACCAAGATTAAGGACAACAAAAATATAGAACAAAAAAAACCCCCCAACCAGAACAGATAGAAAATTGAATTGTACGGAAGTCTGACAATGATTCACCCAGACCTGTAAGAGGGGCGGAGTCGGCTGCCGGCGGACAGGGGTAGCAGCAGGAAAAAGCAGTGGCTAGTGGTACCGGGTGCACAGTTAGTGGTTGGCACATCCCAGGCGCACAGGCAACAGTTACCAAGCACAGGGAGGCAATGAGCAGACCAAGCAAGGCGCACAATGCGGCTGACCATGGTCACACATTTGTGCGTAGATAAGCCAGGCAAAAACGGGCACCAAGACAGACTGCGCAACACAGGGCCCCGGTGCTGGGAAATAAAGCCTAAAAACAGTGATTGAAAACACTTGCGGGGGTTGAGGTGCCGGGAAGGCTCCCAGCCTTACAGGAGAGTTCGTTAAAGAGACCCACAGTGTCCTAGAACATACACAAGCCCACCCACATGGAAATCAGCACCAGAAGGGCCCATTTTGCTTGGGAAAAGTGGCAGAAGGGACTGGGATCCGACAGAGAGTGGAGCAAGTGCCATTGTTCCCTCTTGGACCCCACCCCGACATCCAGCATCACAACCAGCAACTGGGTTGCCCCACCCTGGTGAACACCTAAGGCTCTGCCCCTTACTAAGTAACAGCCGTGACCAGACCAAAAAAAAAGAAAGAAAAAAAAACCCAAAACGAAAAATGGCTTAAACGGGAGAACAGATCAAAGCCCCAGAGCTAATTCATCTAAGTGACCAAGAGGTAGCCAACCTATCAGATGCACAATTCAAAGCACTGGTGATTAGGAAGCTCACAGAATTGGTTGATTTTGGTTGCAAATTAGATGAACAAATGAAGGCTACAATAAGTGAAATGAAGAAAAATGCACAGGGAACCAATAGTGATGGGAGGAAAACTGGTACTCAAATCAATGGAGTGGACCAGAAGGAAGAAACAAACATCCAATCAGAAAAGAAGGAAGGAACAAGAATTCAAAAACAAACGAGGAGAGGTTTAGGAACCTCCAGGACATCTTTACACGTTCCAACATCCAAATTATAGGGGTACCAGAAGGGGAAGAGGAAGAGCAACAAGTGGAAAACTTGTTGGAACAAATAAGAAAGGAGAACTTCCTCAATCTGGCAAAGGAAATAGACTTCCAGGAAGTCCAGGAAGCTCAGAGAGTCCCAAAGAAGTTGGACCCAAGGAGGAACACACCAAGGCACATCATCATTACATTAGCCAAGATTAAAATGAAGGAGAGAATTCTAGAAACAGCAAGGGATAAGGGGACAGTTACCTACAAAGGAGTTCCCATCAGACTGTCAGCTGATTTCTCAAAGAGACCTTCCAGGCAAGAAGGGGCCGGAAAGAAGTATTCCAAGTCATGAAAGTCAAGGATCTCCATCCAAGATTGCTCTATCCAGCGAAGCTGTCATTTAGAATGGAAGGGAAGATAAAGTGCTTCTCAGATAAGGTCAAGTTAAAGGAGTTCATCATCACCAAGCCCTTATTATATGAAATGTTAAAGGGACTTATCTAAGGAAAAGAAGGTAAAAATTATGACTGTAAAAAGACAGCAAACTCGCAGATATTAACAGCCGCACGTAGAACAAAAGCAAACTAAGCAAACAGCTAGACCAGGAGCAGAAACACAGAAATGGAGATCACATGGAGGGTTAGCAACAGGGGAGTGGAAGGAGGAGATAGGGGGAAAAGGTACAGAGAATAAGTAGCATAGATGGTGGGTAGCAAATAGACAGGGGGAGGGCAAGAATAGTGTGGGTAATGTAGAAGCTAAAGAATTTATGACACATGGGCATGAACTAAAGGGGAGGAATGTGGGTGGGAGGGGATTTGCAGGTTGGAGGGGAATGATGGGGGAGAAATGAGACAAGTGTAATAGCATAATCAATAAAATATAATTAATGAAAGACAAAAACAAACACTTTTAAGTACATCAACAACCATATGTTTACAGATTAATGATACTAGTTATAATCAAATTCTATTTTGTCAAAAGGAAGTAATATAGGACCTTCTAATCATTTTGTATCATTCATAATTTCTATATATTTGACCTTAATAAAGCCCCACTTATCTTGAAATATTCTTTTATTAAATGTGTCCATGTGTATAACTTATTTTCCCACAGAGTCAACCATAGCTATTCTGAATTTGAAGAGTTTATGTCCTCTACTTGGTTGTTGATTATCAACAAGTATGAAATGGTTGGTGTCAATGATAAATCAAAGATGTGTATTTTATTTTATCATGGGTTTTGTACACATTTTACAAATATATCTGCAGATATGGAAATGTACAACAGTCCAAATGATATGAGAAAAGTACTATCAAGATATGATTATCTCTTTCAAATGTTGAAAGAGTCATTTTTCAAGCCAGAGGATATTCTATGTTAAGGGCTTTGTGATGGATAATTTTGTGTGTTAACTTGATTGGGCCATGGTGCCCAAGTTTTTGGTCAAACACTATTTTAGATGGCTCGGTCAGGTGTTTTTGAATGACTTTAACATTTAAATTGAGGAAAGCCAATTGCCCTCTGTCTTGAAAGTTGTCTCACCCAACCAGTTGAAGACCTTCATAGAAAAAGACTGACCTCCCATGAAGAAGAGGGAGCTCTGAAAGCTGACTGCCTTTGGACTTCAACTGCAGTATCCACTTTTCCCTGGGTTTCCAGCCTGCTGGCCTATTCTGCAGATTTTGGATTTCTCAGCCTCCCTATATAATCCCATGAGCCAATTCCTTCAAATCAATCAAGTTTACTATAAATACAAATGTAATACCATATGTATAATTATACGCGCATCCTGTTGGTTCTGGTTTTCTGGAGAACCCTGACAAATATAGGTTTCTTTGTATTGCCTTTTGAGCTAGCTGGCTGTGTGCTCAATTGTCCATTATGTGGAGTGTGTTTATTTTTTCACTTCCTATTCTTTAGTTATCCATGAAAACACTAGGCTTACACTTAATGAAATATATCTTTGTCCTTATAGACTTTGTCTTCCTTAATTATCCTTATGTACATCATGCATAGCTCTCTGAGTTTTAAGTTTATCATGCAAAAAATATGAAAAGTGGGCACTCTCTTTACTTGTTTGTGGCATAGTTACTAGATCAGTTGGTACCAGAGTTAATGATAATTTGTGTAATGTTTTATATTGTCTGTAATTTACTCCCAATTACTTTATCATATACATCACAATATTTATGGGTTTAACTTTGTTTTAGGAGTTTGTTAATTTAACATTCCACCTATACCAATCACAAATCCTCACTAGGATAAGTTAATTAATATTTGAAAGATGCTAATTAGAAGTCTACACTCCAGAGACAGGTACTTTAAATCTGCACAGGAAGATAATACTGGGGATGTTATTATACAGATAATTGGTGAAATGAGCAATATTGAAACTCTGTGGATTGGCCTTAGAAGTACTTTATGTTAATAGACTTTGAGTCAGACAAGGCCAGAAAGCGAACAGCTTTTGAAGTAACATCTAACTCTAGTACTCATTTGGTCCTGTTTTCTGATCTGTAGGATTCTGTTGAGTGATCAGATTAGAAGGTTAGACACATTCTACTGGAGAATACTGCCCCAACTGCTTTAAGGACACCTCCATGCAGGTTACCGTCCAAGTGCCTCAAGGACAGACATCTGGGACATTGCTGAGCTCCCAAGATGGAGCTGTGGGTTTGCTTTTTCACTTTCCTACTCATCACTGTTTTTATACACAGCAAAAAGCCCTCACCTGTTTGGAATCTGGAGACTACCAAGGCTCACCCCCAAATGCCTGATAATTGTGAACCCCAGTTTGACTTAGATCACTTTGCAACAAGAACCTAACACTCTTAGCACCCAGCAGGCATTAAAAACTCTCTCTCGTTATCATCCGTCAGTGAACTGGCCTTGGCTCTCGGGAAAGAGAAGGAAGGCTGAAGTTATGACACTTTGTTCTGAAGCTGCCAGGGTCCTCCTTTCTGAGCACGGTTTATTGCCAGATTTCTTTTTAAAACTTCAAGCATGGACTATCCTCTCCATGCTTTCTTAGTCTCAACTTAGAGTCTCTTTAGCAGAGCCATTCAGATCACATGAAGGTGAGTTAGTCCTACCACGGAAGCTTGTGAGAAGTGGGGTGTGTCTGTGGGAGCATGTGAATGCCTGGCAGATCCCCAGGAGTGCGCTGTGCCAAGCCATCACCTGACACGTGTGCAGCGTGCTGGAGCCGGGGGCATTGTCCATCTTTGATGTGTCAGGAAGGTGAAGCGGAACCCAGACACTGAGAGCTCGTGGAAGCATTGTGGGAGATTCCCTCCAGTCAGAGTTTACAGAAAGTCTTGGATTGGTTTTGACCTACATTGATTAACAATAATGTGTCATAGGGAAGTTAAGGAAATAAGGTTTTTTTCTTATTTTTGAAAAAGTGTTGCAGCTCAAACTACCAGAAGTGTGAAAAAGAATAATTCTAGTTGAAATCTTCTGGTATGCTAATTTTAGCTTTATGTGGTTTTCATAACCTTGGATTACTGGGTCAGAAATGTCATTGCTAATGCATTTGTAAACTTGTTACCCCTAAAAATCTGCCTCTGTTGCAAAGCAAAGTACAAGGTCTTGTTTGGTTTCTTTTGATAAAGGAGCAGAGTATCTCTTGTTGTCTCTGAAGCAAGAACTGCTGTATTTAAACTTGCTTTTGTTTGCTTTTCTCAGCCAAGTAACACAGGAACAATGTGAAGGTGACTGAACTAAACACACACACACGTGTACACACATATATATATGTATATATACATACACAAGTGTGTGTGTGTGTGTGTGTATCTTGATGGTGGTTCTGGATCCTGAAGAAAGGCAGGAAAGTGTTAATTTATTTGAAACAGTTCCCTCATAGTTACATTTTTAAAATCTGTATCTCTGCACACTAGGCAAACATACATATTTATCCACTTACTTACTATGCACTAGCAAAATTGAGCTATATTCCAGAGTAGATGTCATTTGAATCCTTTTCCTGCAATCATATGCTTGGACCTATTAGCAAAAGTAGAGGGGTGGCAAATATTAATGGACTAATTTTCAGTCATATCCACCAGTAGTTTCCAGGACATGTGAGTTCCAGACTGGCTCCCTTTTCTCTTTGTGCCATTAAGGTTTGCTCCCCTGGACATGTTACATTGTTGTCCACTCAACTATTGATGTTTTCCAAAGGACGTAGACACAGATCAGATTGTTTGTTTGTTCGAGGTCTTATATTTGACATACACATTCTGCCTCTTCTTCTGTCAAGTATAGGAGTCCTTGTTTGTCCTTTAAGGTTCAACTCAAATATTTTTTTCCTCCATGAAATCCTTCCCTGTCTCAGGCAAATAAAAAAAGGTTACTTGGTATATTCCTCTGTTATATCAGTTGTCACATTATATTGTAGTTGTCTATTTTGACTTTCGTGTTCCGACTAAGCTGTGAGTTCCTCGACATTGTGCCTTCTACAATGTGTAGCACACACGATGTCTGGCATAGAGTCAGTACTCCAAAATTTTTAGGAATGAATAAATGTGAATGAATACATGTGAAAAGAAATAAGAGGTTATAAAAATGTAAGGAAAGTGAAAGGTCAAAAGCACTAAGAGAGGAGAGCGTCATAAACCTGACAATTTAAGAAAAATATTAGAGGGTTCTATATGAGAGGCACAGGAAGAAGCATATTACATGAAAAGATGAATAAAACTGGAGCAAGCTGCATTTAGGAATGTGCATTTTGATGTTATGATGTTTGTTGTGATGGAGAAATGTGGTAGAGACCAAGCAAGTGGCATGAGGCTGTGAAAACATGTCTAAAGTCAGGAAGAAAAACAGAATTCATCGCGGTGTAAGTCCTACAAGTGGCACGGTTCTGAGAAGTATATGCCATTAGGAACTGTGTTGTGTCTGCTTCTACATGCGCAATGTGTGTTTCTGGTTTATAAGTTCCCACATGCAATACACAGGAGTTGCCAGTTTCCCGGCCGTGAGCACGGAGAGCACACCTGGGCTAGTGGGGCCAGCGTTGTAGGCCGCGGACTTGATTTCTTGTTTTTATCTCTGATCTTTGTTTCTGCTTTCCATTTTTATGGTAGCTTTTTATGTATATTTTTAAAAAATAGCTCATTCCAAGTTTTTAAGATTTGGGGGGATGTTATAGAGTTTTTTAAGTTACAGTTTAGATAGTAAATTGTTGAATTTAATTGAAAATGTAGTTTTTATTATACCTATTAATTGGACTTGATGAATTATAAGTTTCTTTTAAATATTGTTCTGTGTATTAAGCAAGGTATGGTACACCAGTTTTATCTTTTCCAAAAAAACAAGTAGTTCAGCAGAAATCAGGGCGATCAAATTCCTCGTGACGGTGTTTGAAGACCATGTGTAGTCGCCTTTTGAATGATTAGGGAAAAAAGAGCTTGCACTCTCCTATCTGTGCTGCTGCTCTTGAATGAGAGTTTGATAGTCGTAACATAGAAAGGTTCAGTGAGAATTTCATTTAAATCTACATGCCAGTAAAATGAGAGCTTAACACAGCCATGTGCAGTATAGAAAAGAAATCGGCTTCAGTGATTCTGTGACTGAAATATAATCATAGTTCTGACACCCTACAGTGTTGGGGCTTGTGTAGCTCATACCATGAAACAGGGTCAGTGTGGGTGTTTGCTTAGGTAGTAGCTTCAGGACGCTTTCCCTTGGTTTTATCAGGAGCCAGCATTGTGGCGAGTGTGGTATGCTCTGACTCTATAAAAAGGGATTAATGTTGCTATTCAAACATGCGCTGTGGCTACCGCTGTCTCCCAAATTGTTAACAGTGGTGGAATGACTCATAGATTTCAAAAAATAAGTTGTGTTTATTCTCATTCAGTTTTCCTCTTCTGCAACTCTCACTTGTTTTTAAAAACAAAGCAGTTGTTTAGATGAAATTCAGAATACAAGATTTTTAACTTACCGCTCCTGGGTACTTAGATTTTTCTTTGTGATTAAGAAAGCCATCTTTTTAATTATCATCTTTTTGTTGATCCGTTCATACAGGTTTTCAGCACATACTCCAACGAAGACTACGACAGGAGGAATGATGAAGTTGACCCGGTGGCTGCTTCAGCTGAGTATGAACTTGAAAAGCGTGTAGAAAAGCTGGATCTTTTCCCAGTGGAACTGGAGAAAGGTATATGAGCTCTACATGTTGATAATATTATGCTGCTATGCTAATAATACAGAAATAACTTGATTTTTCCTAAGTGTAGCTTTTTTCCCCGTAAGGATTGGGTTGAGTTTTAATTCTCATGCAGGAGTTTATTAATTAAACTTCAAAAATAGTCGATCTGAATTTTATATAGATGGTGGATGGAAAGATTCTCTCTACCCTTTACTTCTAACTGAAACGCATCTGCATTCGTTGGCTGGACAGTGGCTAAGAGCAGGGAGGCCTGAGTGAGCCCCGCTGCTTGTTGGCACTCTGGCAAAGGACCAGGGAGGTGAGAGCCCAGGGGGAGCGGCTGCATGTGGGAGCTTGGGGCAGGTGGCAGGTGGTTGGGTTTTTTTGTTTTTGCTTTCTTGGTGGAGGGAGAGTGGTCATGGTTAGATTCCAAATGTGGTAGATATGGGGAGTGCTAGGCTTTTAGAAAATTACGGGTTTTGGATTGAAGGCAGTGGAGTCCTCTTCATCTCCGAGAGGGGAAGGGCTAAAGGAGAGCAGGCAGACCCAGAACAGAGTGGCTTCCCCTTGAATCCTCTCCCTGGGATCACAGTCTGCCTGCTGCAGTAACTGGGGACCGCAGGACCAGAGGCTGTTATGTTTATGGTCAAGTAAGGTGGGAAGCTGGGAACTAGACTCTGACCGTGAACAGAAGAATATCACATCTCCAAGTTTGAGGAAAAAAGCAGACCAGATGATGACTTGAATAACAAAAGAAGAAAACAGTGAAACCCGAAACCAAATAAGGATATTCAAGTATGGCTTTAACAAGGAATTCTTAATCAAATTAACAATAGCAAAAAAATAGTGTTGGTTTTTAAAAATAAAAATGTCAGGAGAGGAATTAAAAAGGAAAGGATGATTGTCATTGAGCTCAAATTGGTGACATAGAAGTTCAAGCATAAGAAATATCCTAAACTAATTCTCAAATGACAGCAAAAATCCAAGAAAAGTTATGAAGGAGACCCCACATACACATTATAGGTAACAGAAGGGGAAATGGAAATAGGGGATAAAAGACATACTAGACAAGAAATAGAGAAATTTTTCCTGAGCTCAGAGAAGACCTGATCCTCATATTGGAAAGGGCCTAGCCAACTGGTCGCAAGAACTTAAAAAGTGTTTTTATGCTTAAAAACACTTAAGCATAAACTGGGGAAAATCCTAATCTTCAAACATACAGTGAAAACCTTACAAAATACCAGGCCAAAATCAAGGCAAACAAAGAGCAGAGGTACTTGCAAAAGCAAAAATTATTAGACTATCATCAGACCTCTCACTTGTCACACTGCAAGTAGGGAGACATACATAACAATTTCACATCCTGCTGAGAAGAAAGAGATGGTAGTCTAAGAATCCTACATCCATCCCAGAAGGGAAAGAAGGAAATTTGCTGATACAGAAGAATTTAAAGAACCCACTACCCACATAACTTTTAGTAGGGAGGGAGAGAAATGACAAGCAACTTGTTAAAAACAGTAAAAATGAGGGGAAAGGAGCTGAAAACTATGTAAGTAGTATTAAGCATAAAATTGGTTGCATGAAAAAAATATAAAGAATACCAGTCATGACATGAAGCATGAATGGCTAATCATTCCTGTTAAATGACACTTTCATTTGATCTTAAATGGAATGTGAGAATGATGCTTGCATTTTTCATCCATTTAAACATGTAAAACTCTTTCTTAGCTCATGGCATATACAGCTGGATTGGGCTGTGGGCCATGGTATTGTCTACCATACCAAAAATGAGAACAATCCACGTATTTCTCAATGATAGAAAAGAATATGTAAATTATAGCCTATTTATTCAATAAAATATTACTCAGCAAGGAAATGAAGGAGCCTCAGTTCCATTATGTATGATTCTTATGAACATAAAATTGAGGGGTGGGGAGAACAAATCACAGAAGTCATTTAGTATGATTCCATTTGTTTAAATTTCAAAGCAAGGACAAACTGAACATTATATTGTTTAGTAATACACAAATAAGTGGTTTTAAAAGACAGGATTAAGAAAAGGAGGGAATGATTAGCACACTATTTGGAATACTGGTTACTGAGGAAAGAGTTGGATATTGGGGAAGGGCACAGAGTAAGCCTTTTGGGGTATTGGTAGTGTTGTGTGTCTTTGTTAGTGCGTGTATGCTTGTTATATTTTTTAAGTACATTTTGTAGATAAATGATCTCACAAAACTTTTGTTTGTATGCTATATTGTATAATAAAAGTTAAACTGGAAAGATTAAACTGGAAGAGAACCAAATAAAGTACAATTATTTTTATTTCTCGAGGAACCTTCATACTGTTTTTCACATTGGCTGCACCGATTTACATTCCCACCAACAGTGCACAATGCTGTTTTATTCATGGATCGCAGGCGCTCGGGAGTTTATGTGGAAGCGCAGTGTGCTTCTCCTCCAGGCGTCTGCTGACAAATTGCACATAGTTATTTCCCTCTACGTTCTATTGACCAAAGCAAGCCATTTCACCCATCCCAAATTCAATGGATCAGGAACGCATATCCCACCCACGGTAAGAGGCACTGTGAAGTTACACACTGAACTCAGTGGAAAAATTGGCAATTTAGTGAAGAAGAAATCTAATGGCCCATGCTCATATTAATGTAAGCTCAAATTTATCACTAGAAATGGGAATACTGCTAAACCAACAGGAATTGCTTTCCTGAGAGAGAAAATAAGCTCTGAACTCCAGAGTATGGTGATAACATCCTCTGTAATAACACGGCCTCACAGTCTTTTCCACCTTTTCCTGGCTGCTTTCCCTCCTTATGCCCTTCCCCAGCTGGGTATATACAGAGGAAGACTAGGTCGCTACAAGACTCAGAGGCCTTCAAGTATGTGGCTCTGGGTTCCACCCATGCCTGATATATCGTAGAGAAAACTGGACAGGGCTGAGAGCAGTCCTCCAGTCTCTGTGGGTTGATTACACTCTTCTTTTCATTGCCTTTTAATTATCACCACACTGAAATGAAAGATGGCTCAGATGAATATTTCCCACAATCAGGTTTTCAGCTCTGCAAAACTGAGTAATTTTCCAGTTAGGGCAACAGGAGGAAGAGAGATAATTTTACTAAAGCCTTAGTCTAGGAAGGGCAAATGGATTTAAAAACTAAGACATAATTTTCATGCAAGATATTTGCATGAAGAAACTATCAAATGGCATAAGAGTACAGAGAGTTGACATTTGAAAGGAAAAGTTTCATTTACAGCTGCACATTGGCTCAGCATGTGGTTATTTGTAATGAAGAGAAGCTCCTGTAAATACAAAGAATATGAACAAGAACTCCGCTAATGTTTTATAGACACTAGAGATTTCATACAGGAGAGAAACCCTATGACATTATTCAGTTTGGGAGAATCTACAGTGATCTCTTGAACAACGCAAGAGCTCATTTGGATGGAAACATGCCTTCAGGTCCTCACTGAGCCCTTCTTCAACATGAACCAATTCACACTTTGTAGAAAGCCTATGAATGTGGGCAAGAATTCAGCCACACAGCTAATCTCTATACACATAAGAGAATTCATGTACAAGAGAAGGAACTTCTCTTGTTCCTTCTCTTGTAATCAGTAAGGGAGAGCCTTCAACCCAGACCAAACATTCATCTGCACAAGAAAACTCATTCTTGGGAGAGACCCTAAAACTGTAATGAATATAGAAACATTTAGCAAGAAACAGCCTCCTGATGATCAACAGGAATTAAATAAATATGGGAAGTCACATGTGTGCCAACCTTCTAGATGTAAGAAATGAAGGAAGTTCTCCTGCCCCCACTCGTACATTAGTCAGCACTCAAGTTCTCACCCCGGAGAGCTGTCCGTGCCCAGACCGGTGGGGAAGCTCCCGTGGCTAGGGCCCACACCGGGCCATTTCTCAGGGGAGAACACTTCATATATCCTTCTTCATCGCACAGCAGGGCAAATAAATCCCACTTTGACCAATTGACATATTTTAACATATCTTTCTTTAGGAGGTGAGGTTATGAATTGTACTTAAAAATACTTAAAGCAGAAGTTGGTGACAAGTAATGATCAATGATATGAATCCAATTCAGAAGATTAGTAATTAAGAACACTTACTAAATCAAAGGTTATTGTTCAAAAGTCTTTTAAAAGCAGTCTTCTCTTGAGTACGTGAGCCAGGTTCCCTTTAATAGCCTACCACTGTTGATTAGCTAGCATCTATTTTTATGCAAGCAATATACCATAATTACAAAGTCTTTGAGGCTATCAGAACATAACTTTGAATGTTAACCCAAAAATGTGGAAGGCAAAATAGTGTATCATTTATTTTGTTGACATGAAAATATACCATATGTGTTCATAGAAAGGACAAATGGCACTATGCAGAAATAAATAATTTGTAAGTGAATTAAAAAGATGTTTGGGGGGAGTTGTGGGGAGTAAATGCAAACAACTGTACTTGAACAACAATAAAATCATTTTTAAAAAATTAAACAAGATGTTTGTCAGTATCATTCATTGGGCTAATAAAATGAAAAAAAAAAAACATGAATGCCTGTCAGAAGAGAAACGGTTGCATATGTTACGATACCATCTCACCATGAAATACTACGCAATCATCAGAAGTAATTTAAAGCTATGTAAATTGATACCCATGAGTATTATTGAATTAGCAAAGTAAGCTGAAGAGAATTAGGTATCATATGACCTTACTTGTGTAAAGCACATAGGAAAGAAAAGCAAGTCGTATGTATACTGAAGTTTTTGATATTATTATATCCTTAGAGAAGGACAGAATAAATACTGAAAGACACATACCATCTTATGAACATGAATAGGGATACGGAACAAATAAAAAAGACCACATAAATAAAGGGGAAATTCTAGATATATTATGATCACATTTATTTAAAATAATATATATGGCTCAGCCAGGGATAGTTGAGCCAGAATGATCAACTTAGAGTTACATTGCCATAAAATTACTGAACCTCAAAGAATTATTTGTGAAAGCGGGGCAAAAAATTTGAGTAACTAATGGAAGTAAAATCAGACAAGCCTTCAAGTGACTAAAAAGCAATAGTACATTCTTTTCTTTTCTCAAAACAAAAATGTGGCTCAAGAATTCAATTACTTTCCCAAAACAAACAAATAAAAGAATATATATGTGTTTAACTATGTATGCTTTTGTACTTAAAATATTATATTGTTTAGAGAGGCCATATTTTTAAAGCAGATTGATTACACAGTAATCAGATTATTGCCTTTTCTCAGGATCACTTAACTAGCCAACTGCAACAATAAAATGACACCGAACTCTGTGCCTTTTGGAGGGTTCTTATTTGACACCCATGCTCCGAGTATAGAAAAATTTCTGCCTAGGCAAGTGTATACGATATGGACTATGTGATCATCCATGAAGAGCAAAATTAAGGGAAAGGTCTCACCAGTTCATTGCAGACTAGTTAACACTTACTGTTGTATTTTTCCTCCTTTTTTGTAGATGAGGATGGACTTGGCATAAGTATTATTGGAATGGGTGTTGGCGCAGATGCTGGACTTGAAAAACTGGGAATATTTGTCAAGACAGTAACAGAAGGTGGTGCTGCTCAGCGGGATGGCAGGTAAGCTAACTACTGTTATGGATAACTAAAGTCTAGGAAACTGTCTAGGAATTTCTTTCAATGGTAGCTTTTTTCTTTTGATATTTTAGGACAGAATTTTAGAGTATTTTTCATAGGGGGAAAATGTTAAAACACTTGAATTACTTTCCTATTTGTAGGCAGAATACATGATGAAAATGGGTGGATGGATCTATTATCTTTGTCTAATTTTGTATCTATCCGTTTATCTATTTATCTAGTAGGAAGTGGAAAGAAGGATGGGTGTATATATTAGTTTAGAATATATGCTATGGAGATGAGCATATAGATTCACCTCAGAATATCAAAACAAATGTTAATAGTTCCGGCACTTTTGAGAAATATCAGACAGACAATAGGAACTCTAATTCTGCAATGATGATAATCTGTGGGGGTCGGTCAATGTTTGTCAAAATGTGTTCTGTCTGAAAACACAGATTCCTGATTGCCATGTAAACCTGAGGAATTAAACTCATTAGGAGCGGGGACTGGCAGTCTTTTCTTAAACATCCACCTTGGGTAGTTTGGGTACACAGCAGAGCATCAGCAGGTCATTTTTATGTCTTAGCCTTCATCATCTCAAGCAACAAATGCCTTTGGATTTTGATCAAACCTCACACCAGGCTATAGATGCATCATCACATGGGGGCTGAAGCAGAAGGCTGGCAATGAACATAAAAGTAGACCCCAAACTATGAGTGCCAAATTCCAAGAAATGTCATTTTACTTTTCTTGGAAGGTGAATACCTGACTTTGCCTTTTTTCAAGGCTTGAATATATATCATTTAACATCTTCTCAAGAAATAATAAAGCATGTTGAACATCATTGGTGAATCTCTACTAACATTAATTCCTAACATTAATACTAACATTAATTCCTTTGAAATAGTAAACACATATTGATATATGCAGGTAATTCCCAATGGGAACTATATTGATTTATTTACACAGGAGACCACACCATCAGTATCATCTCTTTCCATGAGGACAGGGACCACATCTTAGTCAGCAGCCTTAACTGAATTGCCGTAGCACCTGGGCAGAGAAGGTCGGATGAGACTTTTTTGAATGAGTATTCAGCTGACTGAGTCACACTTAAATCAAAGTGGGTTATTAGTATTTTGTGTTTAAAAGTAATTTATTAAGTCTTCCTTCATTTAGAATAGTTAAAAAAAACCTCTTTGCCCCATCAATGAATTATATAAAAGTAGTAGTAGGAAATAGTTTTCATTATTAATTTAGAACTTTTTTTCCAAGTGAGCTAAATGTGTTTGTAAAATCTACATTAATTCTCTTTAAGTTTCATAAACATTTAGAAGTCATTGTAAAGTGATAGGAAATCATTCTTATTATTAGTATTCAAACCACACTGAATTATTATGAACAATCCCTCTTAAATAAATAGACCACAAAGCCAAACCAAAATACAAATTGATTAAAAACAAAAAGGTAGAAAAGTTTGCATTTGGCCCTCATCCAGTTCCTTTTTGTTCTAAACTCAGATCTATTCATTTTCATCACTCATTTTAGAAATTGGGTTTGTTTTCTATTAACCTATTTATTGATTTGTTCTCCTGCGTAGTTTTTGTATTTTCACCGGTGTGCGTGTCTTCAGTCCTTTTAAATGAGTGTTTTCCTCGCACAGTCATTCTGTTGCTGTTGTAATAGATGCTTAGTAAGTGCCTTGGTGACTGCATTAAGGAAGGCAACTTGATGTAATGAAAGGAGCAGAATCTTTGGGGTCGTCGTGTGCCCAGGAGTCTTAGTTCCATTCTCTCTACTCACAGCTATGGGATATTGAACAAATGACTTAATTTTCATGTTACTTAAATTGTTATAAGTACTAAATAAGCTTATATGAATGAGAAACCTTTTATAGTGCAGTTTGTTGAACTGTTCTTCAGTGATGTAAGAATAAGCTTGAAAGTTACCAAGAAAATAGTTACAGAAGTGTTATGAAAAACTATAGAAAAATGTATAAAATATGTCCAGTATATTACAATTTTGGAGGTCAGAGAAATTTTAGAGATCTTTCAGTCTGTACCTTTTATTTTATACACATATTGAAATTGAGGATATAATATGAAAATAAGTGGTTTCATTATTAAACCTATGGTAGTGTTCATATTTTTATATTATCATTTTATTATTTCCACTATTGTTTGTGTGTTCATTTGCACAGTATTTAAATGTTTACTATTTAAAATATATCAGTATAAAAAATTACAAAAGGAACAGTTGGTTGCTGCCTCCAGTCAGTAATTTTAAAAATTATGCTGTATGTACTTATTGTTATAGAATAATACTGTATTAAGGATTTACAAAGCATTATGGTTAGTATGGTGTCATTCTCGTGTGGATGGGTTTTCTATTTATGGACCTCCCCAACCTACCCTTCTCTCTCTCTCTCTTTCTCTTTCAACTGAAAATTAATGGAAACCAGTGTGTTGAATGACCCCAGTCTGTTTTTTTTTTTTTTGGGGGGGGGAGATTTCAGCTAGTATGGAATATTTAATATTTTATAAAAAATAAGTAATACTCATGTATATTTTTTAAACTGGAACTAAAAACTATAAAGTTATCACCATGTGACCTCAGGAAAATTACTTTTCAGAACTCAGTTTTAGACAAAATTCAAGTTCTGAATTAGATCTTCTTTACAGTTCCTTTTAGCTTTAAAAGGATAACAGTCTGTATTATACCTTTTAGCTTGCTTTAGTTTCTTAATAACTGTTTGTTATTTGAGAGAACTATTTCAATTTAATTTCAGATTTGGTCACACTATTTTCAAGGGTTGTTAAAAAACAGACCTATATAGACAAATCTTTTCTCCTGCCTTCCCACCCCAACCCAAGAAATCTTTTTCACTGAGATTGCTTTCACTCCTTACAAACATCTCCAACTATTGCTACATTTTAAGTACTTCGAACTATTTGCTGTGAATTTTACCTCCTAAGTTATCCAGTGCAGTTACAAAGTTTGAGTCCTTGTTCTTCAATAGGACGTCTTACTTTCTAAGTCTTCTTTTGTCAAGCTTTCCAGGCTCCCTTTCATATGAGGCCGGAAACACAGGGGGTGCTTGGCAAATTTTTGTTGAATGAGTGATACTTGGGCTTCAGTCACTTTCAAAACATTTACTTGGGCCTAACATTTTTCTTTTTCTTTTCCTTTTCTTCCTTCTCTCCTCCTCCTCCTCCTTCTTGTTCTCTCTTTTTGTGCAACCTTGCCTCTCTTACAGGTAACTTGTAAACTTAGCTGAGTGACATGATAACTATTCCCACCTTCTGTTTTAGTTCTAATTTGATGGTAAAATAATATTAAATGTATTAAATATTAGTTTTTGCTGCCATAAATTTTATGATTGTGTACACAGGACACTTTAGCACACTAATTATTTCTCCAGACCTTTTTAATGAATCTATAAAGCAAAATGATTTTTGTAATAATACTATTGAAATCCTGATAGAATAAATTATGTGGATGTTAACTGACAAAAGATAGTAACAATGCTGAGCTAAAGAGGCAAGTTAGAACCGTACAAGGGACCTGCTTTGTTTCTCTTATGGTTGTTTCTCAGCCTTTTGCAGGTCGTGATTTTATATCATTCTTTTCAGGTATGGGTGGAAAATAGCAAATGTGAAATTAAGGTGCTTTGTAAATTTATCCTTATTCAACTATTGGTTTTCAAATAATTTGAGCTGTCTTTTGGGTAACATCTGTGGGTAACACCAGCATATGAAACAGGCGAAGAGTCCTGTTCTTGTGCTCACCCTGCAGGACACTCCCCCTCCTGCAGGACCCACCTGTGCCCCAGAGGCGCCCCAGGCCGGGGGCAGCCCTGTGGGGACCCCTCCGTCTCAATTCCATGGTTTCCTCTCTGTGTACACACTCTTGTGCCACTCTTCTAATCGGATATTCTGTTTGTTCACCCGTCAGTATTTTCATATACACTTAGAACTTCACTAGCCAGCATTTTGGGAAGACTCTGTTGACCAAAGTTCACGGATGTTGTTCCAGCTGGTCTCCCTTTCATTTGTTGTTGGTTGCTCTGTTTACATAAGCCCTGTGAGGTAGAATTTTTGTTTTTGTTTCTCTTTGTCCAATACATCATGTTGATAATAACTACCCAATAACATTAATACGAAGCCTAAAATAATCCAATTTATGTAGTTTTGTTAGCCTTCCCCCAACTGGTACTGGCTAATAGATTCAGAAGTGAAGGGTGTCGGGAATGCCAGCCTGTGGCTGAAGATTAGGGCTGTGGGGCAGGTGTTTGTAGCACATGAGGACTGCTGCGGGGGTGGCCAGGGCCAGACACCGTCACAGATTAGCCAGGTGCATTCCCATGGATTCCGTTCCAGGAGGCAGTGCTTCCTAGGGAAAGCAGGCCATTTTCTGTGCTATTCTGGAAAGTATTTGGAAAATCCGGATTATATGCATTCTTCATACTCTGGGTTGGTCTGATACAGAGAGTTGTCCATCTAATTTTTCCTGCCAGGACTTATCCCTCGTCCTTTCTGTGCTTCTCATTATGAGCCAAGACTTGAGAGTTTCTGTTCTGTATTGCATCTAAAAGTTACCCTCTCTCAGGAAAAGAAATTCAAGCAAATAAAAATCACTTCCTCAAACCTTCCTCAACGTAACTTACATATTCAAGTTTTGGTCTTCAGTGTGTTCTTTCATTTTCTAGAACTGGTAGGCACTTTGCTTTAGGACTAAACTACTGTCCTTTTTCTGGAAAAAACGAAAGTTCATTTCATTAGCTTATCTTCACAATTATTTTTTTCTGTCACTATTGCTTCTAGCATAGTCTCAGTTATCCATATAAATTGAACTTGTGGCCTACTTAATTAAATTCTATTTAACAAATTTCACTGGCAGATAGGAATTTGATAATAATTGCTTATCACACAGAATCAGTTTAGGAGACTAGCACCTATCATTTTCTATAACCACACACACTATTTTTACTTCTGGTTTTTTAAGAATTTTTTAAATCCTCACCTGAGGATATGTTTATTGATTCTAGAGAGGGAGGGAAGGAGGAAGGGAGAGAGAGAAACATTGATGTGAGAAACATCAATTGGTTGTCTCCTGTAAATGCCCTAGCTGGGGATTGAACGTGCAACCTAGGTATGTTTCCTGACTAGGAATCAAACCTGTGACCTTCTGGTGTATGGTACAACACTCCAACCAACTGAGCCACCCAGCTAGGGCCATTATTTTTACTCTTAAAGTGCAAGGATGAACACATTTTTAAAAAATACAATGCAAAGTTACAGTAACTTTGTAGCATTTTAACATAAGCAGAGTTGTATATATAGTCATATGCCACTTAACTACTGAGATACATTCTGAGAAAAGTATCATTAGGTGATTTTGTCATTGTGTGAACATCCTGAAGTGCACTTGAACACACCTGGGTGGCATAGCCTGCTACACTTAGGCTGTATGGTACAGCCTACTGCTCCTAGGCTACAAGCCCAAATAGCATGTGATTGTACTGACTACCATAGGCAGTTGTAACACAATGCTATCTGTGTATCTTAAACATAGAAAAAGTACAGTAAGAATCTCATATAAAAGATTAAAAATGGTGCACCGTATAGGGCACTTACCATGAGTGGAGCTTGCAGGTCTGGAAGTTGCTCTGGGTGAGTCACTTATTGGACATCAACAATAGTAATAGACTGAAAAGCTCAAGAAGATTAGGTCTAAGAAAAAGTTATGGGATGTCTCAAAAAGTAGGTAAACAATTTTCAAAGCCATAAATGTGAAGAAAATTAAGAGTAGAAACTAAACACAGAATTCCATTGTGTTTACGTATAGAGCTGCACTTTGATTCCATTCCTTATACTTTATTGTCTTTGTTATCAGACTGGGTGGAGAGACGAGAAGGGTTTGTGTAGTTAAGCACTAAAGATGGTTGGAATGGGCCACTTACTTGTGGATATTAGGCTAAAAGATGGATGATAATATATTTGTAAAAAATGTAACAGAAAAAAAGCAAGCTGAAAATAATTTACAAAAAAAATAAAGAAATACAGTTGTTTAGTAAACACCTTAAAAGGTTCAAAGACAGGAAACTAAAATTTACTTAGCAAATTATTAAAATATTTTACAACATACTATTCAGTTTTAATGTAGGTTCAGTAGACTACTTTTCAACATTATTGGGGGCATACAAATTGAACAACCTTTCTGATGCCCTTTGACTAGGTAATTTCACTTCTAGGACATAATTCAAAGAAATAATTAGAAATATTTACAATGATTTTATATAAAAATGCTAACTTGATCAACACCTTGAAACAACATACTGGTATAGCAGTATGTAAATGGCTTAATATGTAAAACTACAGCATAACATATATTCAATGTCTGTTGTAGAAAATTATTTAATGATACAATGTAATGTATTATTTAAGTATAGGCTCTGGAGTCAGATATCCTAGGTTTACAGCCAGGCTCTGCCACTTATTTGATATGACTACATCAGAGGAGCCAAAAGCTTCCTTATATGTAAAACAGAAATACAAGTAATATATTTAATCAGGGCTACTAGCAGGACTCAATAAGATAAAGATTCAATAAAAATTAAAAAAATAGAATAAGATCTAAATTTAATAATAAAGAGCATAGCACATTGCCTGACATATAGTAAGCACTCAACAAATATTATCTTTTTAAAAATTATATTGTATTGATTATGCTATTACAGTTGTCCCATTTCTCCCCCATCATTCCCCTCCACCCTGCACACCTCCTCCCACCCACACTCCCCCCCTTAGTTCATGTCCATGTGTCATAAATTCTTTAGCTTCTACTTTTCCCACACTATTCTTGCCCTCCCCCTGTCTATATTCTACCCACCATCTATGCTACTTATTCTCTGTACCTTCTCCCCCTCTCTCCTCCTCCCACTCCCCTGTTGCTAACCCTCCATGTGATCTCCATTTCTGTGTTTCTGCTCCTGGTCTAGCTGTTTGCTTAGTTTGCTTTTGTTTTACGTGTGGTCGTTAATATCTGTGAGTTTGCTGTCTTTTTACTGTCCTATTTTTTATCTTCTTTTTCTTAGATAAGTCCCTTTAACATTTCATATAATAAGGGCTTGGTGATGATGAACACCTTTAACTTGACCTTATCTGAGAAGCGCTTTATCTTCCCTTCCATTCTAAATGACAGCTTCGCTGGATAGAGCAATCTTGGATGTGGGTCTTTGACTTTCATCACTTGGAATACTTCTTTCCAGCCCCTTCTTGCCTGGAAGGTCTCTTTTGAGAAATCAGCTGACAGTCTGATGGGAACTCCTTTGTAGGTGACTGTGCCCTTATCCTCCCTTGCTGCTTCTAGAATTCTCTCCTTCATTTTAATCTTGGCTAATGTAATGATGATGTGCCTTGGTGTGTTCCTCCTTGGGTCCACCTTCTTTGGGACTCTCTGAGCTTCCTGGACTTCCTGGAAGTCTATTTCCTTTGCCAGATTGGGGAAGTTCTCCTTTCTTATTTGTTCAAATAAATTTTCCACTTGTTGCTCTTCCTCTTCCCCTTCTGGTACCCCTATAATTCAGATGTTGGGACGTTTAAAGATGTCCTGGAGGTTCCTAAGCCTCTCCTCGTTTTTTTTTTGAATTCTTGTTTCTTCCTTCTTTTCTGTTTGGTTGTTTCTTTCTTCCTTCTGGTTCACTCCATTGATTTGAGTCCCAGTTTTCCTCCCATCTCTATTGGTTCCCTGTGCATTTTTCTTCATTTCACCTATTGTAGCTTCCTTTTGTTCATTTAATTTGCGACCAAAATCAGCCAATTCTGTGAGCTTCCTAATCACTAGTGCTTTGAACTGTGTATCTGATAGGTTGGCTACCTCTTGGTCGCTTAGATGAATTAGCTCTGGGGCTTTGATCTGTTCTCCTGTTTGAGCCATCCTTGTCTTTGGATTTTTGTTTTTTTGTTTTTGTTTTTTTTTTTTGGTCTGTTCATGGCTATGTATACGTAGTGAGGGGCGGAGCCTTAGGCATTCTCCAGGACGGGGCAACCCAGTTGCTAGGTTGTGATGCTGGATGTGGGGGTGGGGTCCGAGGGAACAATGGCACCTGCTCTGCTCTCTCAGGGATTCCAGTCCCTTCTGCTGCTTTCCCCAAGCAAATTGGGCACTTCTGGTGCTGATTTCCTTGTGGGTGGTCTCGTGCATGTTCTAGGACCCCGTGAGTCTCTCCAACGTACTGTCCCATGAGGCTGGGACTCTCTCTCCCGGCACCCCAACCCCCACAAGTGTTCTCAATCAGTGCTTTTAGGCTCTATTTCCCAGTGCTGGGGCCCTGCGCAGTCCGTCTCGCTGCCTGTTTTCACCTGGCATATCTGCGTGCGAATGTGGGACCTCGGTCAGCCCCCTTGTATGCCTCGCTTGGTCTGTTTGTTGCCTCCCTGAGCTCAGTAACTGCCGCCTGTGCACCTGGGCCCACCAGCTACTGCTTCTTCCTACTGGAACCCTCTCCCTCAGCCGCTGACTCCACCCCTCTTACTGGTCTGGGTGAATTGTTGTCGGACTTCTGTACAATTCAATCCTCCATTTGTTCTGGTTGGGTTTTTTTTGTTCTTTATTTTTGTTGTCCTTAATCTTGTTTGTGAGGGGAGGCACAGTGTGTCCACCTACATCTCCATCTTGTCCAGAAGTCAACAAATATTATCTTGATGAACAAAAGTATAAAACCCCACAAAGCATATATTCAAATAATCCTAATTTTGTTAAGTAAGAAAAAAAATTCTCTAGCACAATCTTTATAGTAGTCAACTCTAGATGGTTAGATTACATGAGGTTTTTATTTTCTTTTTTATGTATTTCCACAGTTTCCAAATTTTCAACCTTGAACATGACTTACATTTGTAACTTTAATATATTCTCCAAAATCAGCACATGCTAATTTGACAGTTGATGATAGTGACTGTGGAAATGCTTTAAAAGGTTTTCCTTTAGGCTGAATGAAGCGTTACAGTTACTCCTTTATTAAAGACACATATTGTAGTACCATAAAACAACTGGACCAAATGTTTTGGATTCAGGAGCTATGATTTCTCAGCCAAAGCCAAAAAAAGACAGTTTCTCAAAAAAAAAAAATGTAATGGACAAGGGGAATAAGTACACATGATTTTGAGCTTCTGTTTTTCAACAGAAATTTTACAGTGCTCATCATATACAATATTAAAAGCTGTGTTTTATGACTAAGGTTTTGGAGAAAACTAGGTATCTTGGAAATCATGTATTAAGCTGTGTATTTTAAACCAAAATTATTACTCTTATTTGTCCAAAGACTTACTTTTATTATGTGAACTTGGGCTCTTTAAAAGATATTTCTGAGCTTCTAGCAGAGTTTTTAAGAAGGATTTTTTCTTAAGTGTCTAGCATATTTAAAGTTTTCATTAGCTACTATTATATAAGATTCATTAAAGTGCTTGGTATGCTCTATAAACTGATTAGATTATCGCTTCACCATTAAATACCCTCCTAAGTGAGGAACATACTTCATATGCACACGGTGAGACAATGGCTTCTGCCAACTGCAGCCACCGGGGAGTTTGTAGCTTCATTTTTTCGATCTCAGAAACAGGTTAAATGACCAAAGAAACACAAAACCTCACTGATCAAGATTTCAAAGGGTTATTTTGTTTTCTAGTGCCCAGGAAATTTTTTAATGGAATACTTTGAGCTCACAAATAGGCAAAGAAATTAAAGGATAACAACTCCGTTTTTATCATCTCTCACATTATAATAGGTAATGATAATGGATCTCTATAATCCCAATAGAGATCTTGAATGGTGAGATTGTAAAATTACATTCCCAATCATTGCTGCTAACATTGGGGAATTATTTATTTTTGTTGTTATCTAGTGCAAACTAGATTCAGAACTAAACTGGCCAAGAACCAGTAAAAAAAAAATCAAAAGTACTAAATTAGAAAAAAAAAATCATAGCAAAGGTAAAATTCTATTGCTGCTTTAGAATCACTCTGGAGACCAACCTAAGATGTGACTGGTCTTAAACAATCCATGAAGCGCATTTCTGTGGTCGTACCATTTAAATGGCTTTGTGAATCTACTCTAGAATCTTGGCAAAGCCTTCAAATTGTTATAGGCTAATAGTCAAAGACTTAAAATAAGGATGACGTTCACAAATATAAAATGAACATGTATGAGATGTTATTCAACTCACTAATTAAGAAAATCAGTAAAATGGTAAATGTAATTCAAAGAACATTTTAGGAGTAGCATTTAAAGGCAAGTTAATAAAGTAATATTAGAATAACTGCAAGTTTGATGCAAAACTGGTTCATATTCTTCAGAGAAATGAACTGTGGCCTATGAGATTATCTCTTCTAATAGAAGAAAAGTGTCCAAATTTTTTTCAGGACGGAGATCTACAAATTAACATGCAGCTTCAATATATGCAGGACTTTTATCCACATTTAAGTAGTGCATCAATTAAAATACATTTCCCAAGTTATCCTTGAGTGGGCCTGTTAAGTAATGTACCTACATGGCATTGAAAAGAATGGTGCCTTCCTTTGATTCGTATTTCCAAGCTTTAAATAATTTTGCCGAACACATGGCACAACATGATAATTACCCTAGACAACACGTGCCCAGGGTAATTATAGTAGCACTCAATTATCATTGATGAAAAGAGTCAATATGCTAAAGATATCAGTTTTCCATAAACTAATCTTAAAAATCAGTGTAATTTGTTAAAACACCAACAAGTATTTTTATAAAACTTGGCATGTAAATCCAAAACTAATTATGAAGACAATCTCAAAAATAGCTCAAAAAATTTTGAAGGCCATGAACTAGGTGGCCTAGTTTCAAAGGAAATTGCCCTATGAAATGTCAAAACTAATTGTGAAACAATGTGGTATGCAGAGATAGACAGCCAGACAGGTAGAAACTAACAGAGATCCCAAAGCATGTTGATGACCATTACGGATCAGTGGAGTAAGAAGTGGACTCTTTGTTAAATGTTGTTAAGCCAATTGTTTATACACTTGGAAAAAATAAAAATATATTGCTAATATATTAAAATAAAGAATAATTTCTAGGTTGATTACTACTTAAATGTAGAAAAACAAAATGTTGAAAATTTTCTTTTGAAGAAAATATAGAATAATTTTATAATCTTGGAAAGGATTTCTTTTCTTTTTAAAAAAAATTTATTGTTGTACAGTTACAGTTGTCCCGCCTTTTTCCCCATTGCTCACCCCTGCCCCATCCCCCCACTCCCACAGTCAATGCCCCCCTCATCGTCCATGCCCATAAGTTCTCTATTCATGTTCCTTTGCCCCTTCCCCTTCTTTCCCTCCTTATTCCCCTCCCCCCTCCCTTCTGGTCACTGTCAGTTTGTTCTTTACTTCCAAGTCTCTGATTCTATTTTGCTCATTTGTTTGTTTGTTGATTAGGTTTCACTTATAGGTGAGACCATATGGTATTTGCCTTTCATGGCCTGGCTTATTTCACTTAGCATAATGCTTTCCAGTTCTATCCATGCTGTCACGAAGGGTAGGAGCTCCTTCTTTCTCTCTGCTGCATAGAATTCCATTGTGTAAATGTACCATAGGTTTTTGATCCACTCATTTACTGATGGGCACTGAAGCTGTTTCCAGAACTTGACTATTGTAAATAGTGCTGCTATGGACATTGGGGTGCATAGGTTCTTTTAGATTGGTGATTCAGGATTCTTAGGGTATAATCCCAGGAGTGGGATCACTGGATTGAAAGGCAGTTCCATCTTTAGTTTTCTGAGGAAATCCCATACTGTTTTCCACAGTGGCTAAATGAGTCTGCATTCTCTATAGTGTACTGGGTTCCCTTTTTTCCACAGCCTCATCAGCACTTGTTGTTTGTTGATTTATTAATGATGGTCAGTCTGACTGGTGTGAAGAGGTATCCACTGTGGTTTTGATTTTCATCTCTCTGATGGCTAGTGATGCTGAGCATTTTTTCATGTGTCTCTGGGCCCTCTGCATGTCCTCTTTGGAGAAGTGTCTGTTCAGGTTTTTTGCCCATTTTTTAATTGGATTGCTTGTCTTCACGGTGTGGAGTTCTGTGAGTTCTTTATATATTTTGGAGATCAGAACCTTGTCCGAGATATCATTGGCAAATATGTTTTTCCATATGGTTGGTTCCCTTTCCATTTTGTTGACTTTTCTTTAGCCATGCAGAAGTTTTTAGTTTGATGTAGTCCCATTTGTTTATTCTTTTTTTTTTATATCCCTGCCCTAGGGGTGTATTGGTGAAAATATTGCTGCATGCAATATCTGAAATTTTCCTACCTGTATTTTCCCCTAGGATTTTTATGATGTCACTACTTATATATAAGTCTTTTATTCATCTTGAGTTTATTTTTGTGTACGGTGTAAGTTGGTAGTCAAGTTTCATTTTTTTGCATGTACTTGTCCAGATCTTCCAACATGTTTATTGAAGAGGCTATTCTTATTCCATTTTATGTTCCTGCTCCCTTTGTCAAATATAAACTGACTGTATTGACATGGTTTTATTTCTGGACTCTCTATTCTATTTCATTGACCTATGTGTCTGTTCTTATGCCAGTACCAGACTGTTTTGATTACAGTGGCCTTGTAATATAGTTTGACATCAGGTATGGTGATCCCTCCTCCTTTGTTCTTCTTTCTCAAATACAAAGACTACCTGATGTAAAGCTAAAATTATAAATGAGATTTTATATATTTTTAAATTGTTTCCCTCAAAACCACTGTTTTCCAAAGAAATGTGAAAAGACTAGTTATAGATAGGGGTAAGACTATTTCAGATGATGTGAAAACATATTATATAAGCCAATAAGAAAAAAAAGACAACTCAACGTCAACAAAAAATGGGTAAGAGACATGATCTAACAGTGTGCAAAAGTGGATGGTTGACTCTTAAATATAGGAAAAGACATTCAGCCACACAGGTAGTTAGGGAAAGGCAATTGAAGCCACAGCATGGTGTCTTTTTACACTGACAAGGTCTGCAGTAGGTAAAGGGTCTGACTATACCAAGCATTGGTGAGGGGGTGGACGGTCAGCATTTGGAACTGAAATTTGTCAGTTTGTTCAAGTTGAAATTGCCTCTGATCTTTGACTCAGGAATCTTATTTCTAGGTATATAACCTGGAGAAACTCACACGTGTGTAAAGAGACATGTATGAAATTGGCTATTACAATAGTATTCATAGTAGCTAAAACTTAATACAATATAATTGTCCCTCTGCAAAAAAGTGAATGAATACATTTTTGTATATTTATCAAAATAATACTATATGGTTGTTAAGATGAACTAGCTAAAATTGTATTTGTAACCATGGATAAATCTTACATATAATATTGAGTAAAGGAAACTAAATTGTAGAAAAAGAGATTTACTATGAAGTTTGAAAACTGGAAATGTACACATTATGCCTATTCATGAATATTTGATATTTCTATTTTAAAACATTAATAGGCTAACCATCAAAATCAGCATGATGGCTACTCTGTGTTAGCAGTGAATGGAATAGAATTAGAGGCAAATCATAAAGAGACTTCAGCTTTTCTGTAATAAATTAATAATCTAATAATAATATTTGTGTGTTTATTGTCTAATTCCTTGTTCATTTTTCCATGATTAAAATACTTCATTTTAAGGAATATAAAAAAGAGATGTATAAAACATGTATATAAATTTAGAAGCTTTAAACACTAAATAACATTCATTGTATATTGCTCCTAAACGTAAAAATATGTACACATGTGCACATACGCATCTTTATGTTTGTGTGCATGTGTGTGTGTATATTTTTATATATATATGAAATTTATATACATGAAGGATTCCCTGAAATTCTTGTTGTAGAATTTCCTTGGAGAGTACAAAGCCCAAACACTATTTCAGCTGTATCTGTAATGTTCTAAGTGATTTTTAAGGACAAAAGAAAATGCAGAAATATCATACATTAACAGTAATTCTTTGTGATAGCAATATGGATGTTGGGTAAACTGAATCTCTTCATTTAGTATCATTTATTTCTACTCTTCAAAACAATCTTTTAGAAACAGTGACCATTTGAGGTCTGGAGCTGATATGTAAAAGACCAATTTTGTATCAATAAGAATATCTTAAAAATCAAGTATTTTGTCAACTCTTTTATTGTGGATGGTAATGTATTATCAGAAAAATTAACTGTAGGTAATTTTTCTCTATTCTCTTAGAATACAAGTCAATGACCAGATTGTAGAAGTGGACGGAATCAGCTTGGTGGGTGTCACACAGAATTTTGCGGCAACTGTCCTCAGAAACACCAAGGGCAATGTCAGGTAGGTGTGTGGCCTCCAGTGTGTATAATTTGGTTACTTGATATTCTGTTAAATTTAAAATTTCTGTGATTATACCTATACGTATATTTAATGATAATGAGAATTGTATCTAAACACTAAAATATTTGCCATTTTTTAATTTTTCTTTATTGCAATTAGTTCATTTGAATGTAATTTAAAACTAAAAATTATACTATTCTAGAAAGACAGGAAGATATGGAGGGTACTGTGTGAATTAGTATGGTTAATTAATTGCCCTGACTGGAAAAGCTCAGTTGGTTAGGCATTGTCTGGCCAAGTGAATGGTCCCCAGTTTGATTCCTGGTCAGGGCATGTGCCGGGATTGCGGATTTGGTTCCAGGTTGGGGCACATAGCAGAGGCAACCAATCGATGTTTCTCTCTCACATCAGTGATTCTCTCCCTCTCTTTCTCCCTCCTTTATCTTCTCTCTAAAAATAAATAACTAAAATCTTTTAAAAATATGGCTAATTATTGAGCTATGTTAGTGTGCCTTATTGCTAATATAATAAGAATTGCTAGGAAGATAGAATATCTGGTTACATAATCAATAAATGTCGCTTTTGGCCTCAAATCCTTTTAATAAAACCAGGCACACTGTAAATTGAAATCAAAATGATTAGGCTATACACAATAATCCATGTTATTTAGACAATCAGGCTGAATTATTTGAGTTTAATAAATGTATTTTTAAATCTTTTTATTGCTTTAAAGAAATAGGTAAGACTAATCTTTGGTAAGCTATAACTTTTCCAACTTTAGTAGAACACAGGGTATATTTATTTATCTTTAAATTTACATCCAATCCTGGGGTTCTGCAAACTGTAGCTTGGAAAACAAATGAGCCAACTAAGGTCAAAATTTAAAATTTGTTTTATTTAGTCATAGGGTACTTTTTAAAAAATACAATATTACCCATGTCATACCTTCCCAAAATCCTACGAAGGAATACATAAGAGTACATTATTGAGTATGTGTAATTAGGAAAGTGTCTTAGTGTTATCATCAAAATGAAATTGCCAAATATTCTGAAAAAATTACTGAGTTAAATGGCCTAAAGAGGGTAAAATTATTCTTTCATTGCAGTGTATTTTATGTGGCACAAGCATAAGCTTAAGTTTTCAAATTTAGACTTTTTCCGTTGGAAAGCACCCATTAAGGCTGAAGCGAATGTTTAAGAAATACAACCTCAGTGACGTTTATGGGTGCTGTGTTTATGTTTCAAGAAAACTCACAGCCCTGAGAACAGTGGAAGGTAATTGGAAAGAGTGCAGGACCGGCCGTGCTGGCCCGTCGGTCAGCATGGTTGTCTGTCTGGAGACTGCTCTGTTGCTGAGAGAGCACTCTCCTGTGTCAGCATGGACCTTGCTTTTGAAGCTGCCCATTAGGCATTAAAGTGAATGTAAACGTGAGCTAAGATACACATTCAACTTCTAAAAACATTTGTCAGTTGGAAACATATTTGTAGTTCCATGAAATCGTAGTCATTCCTTTCTTTCGCTTAATGGCTCTGTGCTGTTATCATTTCAAGCCCTGTACAACTTGACAAAGGCTTCTCAGGTGGCCTCCCTGATTTGAACCTCTCCCTTTTTGAAACTGCCCCTCTCCTTCTTACCCCTGATGGAGGACATGATAGCAGTATTCAGACACATGAAGGGCTCATTGGGAAAAGCAATTGACTCATTCTATGTAACCCTTACAGTAGTAAAACTAAGATCTGTGGGTAGAAGTAAGGAGTCTGCATCCATTGCGCCCCTGTCCTCTTGAGAAACCTTCAGTGGCCTCCCAGTCCAGGTAGAAGCTAAACTGTTTACTCTGGTATTAAAAATCTTTCATCGCCGATCTTATCACTTATGTCTTCCAATGGTCCTGGCCTGGTGCAGTCATGCAAGTGTAGTTATCATCTTTCAAATGTAATTTGTGAATTATTTTGTGCCTTTCTCTGCCTTTTTTTCCCCATTGAAAAATACTGTTTAGAACCTGCTTATCTTGAGGAACATAATTCAAATTCTTTTCCCTCCAAGATGTACTTGTTAACTTCACTGTCCCCCAGTTGTCTCTTCTTCCTAGTACACTAACCAGTCATTTTGCTTCTTTGACCTTGAAGTTACAGAACATTCTACTTTCATCTCTTAAAGGCATACCTCCTGTTTCCAATTCACTTTGCAAAAATCTTGATATCAAAAGGGGGCTTTTAGCCTCCTTTATTCCCCCCAATTATTTAACCCTGGGTCTTAATTGACTAAAATTATGTAAAGTAGGATCTTAATTAAATGTAAGAAAAAAGTCTTTTTACAATTTTAACTTATAAAAAACAACATTTGAATCCCCTGAATATATTTTATATGGTAGTCCTTCATAAGGTGTTCATACAAAAACAGGATTCAAAAACCAAACCTGTAGTTTTAATAAACTGTTTTAAAATGAGGATTTATAATATATATGGTTCTATATTTCTTATTCATTGGTAACTTAGCTACCACATTCAGTGGTTACTAAAATTTATGTTTTTAAAAGGGTATTTAAGAATTACTAAATTTAATTTGTATTTTTTCTAACTACTAAGCACAGATCTGGCAGGTATTTGTTGGAACTCATGGCTTTAAAGAGCGAGGAAAGGGAAACATAAGCTAGTAGTGATGAGAAAATTGAAACTGAGATTTGGAAAGTGATTAATTTTTAAGTATTGGAGATCAAGATTCTGATTTATTTACTGAAGATGTATATGAAATTGGTGCCAACATTTGGATATGAATCAGATTCACACAGCGAAGTTGTACGACTTCACCCACACTTATAGAGAATCATGTTTTATCTGACCTCTCAGTCTGCTTTACTTTAATGAACTTGGAATTGCTCTACCTGAGTTTATGAACCAATGGTACTAATGAAGATGCCATGAATTGCCATTTTTAACACACTAGGAACATCGTAATACAGTATTTTAATGTGATAACTTCTAAGGGTATGTATCTTTTCCAACCCTACATCATTTATACGAGTTAAAGCATTTGAGCCACTTTGAAGAAGTGGCTCAGCTCAAACCACTTCTAGGTTCCTGGGTGTGCAAAGCCCAAGTCTGGCTCAGGGCATTATTAAAGATTATTCTTTCATCTGTTTTATAGACGTCACGTAAACTATGTACTGACAATGAGTACTGCACTCACACCACATTAATTACTTGAAGTGATTGATTAGGGCAAGGACTCACGGGGCACAGTTTATACTCAGAAATGAGGCAATACAGCAACAGCGGGAGAAAGTTAAGCATTGAAGGGGTGGCCGTGGAGAACTCAGACAGTCTTCTTTATCACCCCTCCACGGGGTCTTCCAGAATGTGTTCTTCTCCAGATGTTAAACCACATGACATGTTCATGAAGCACCTTGGTACTTAGAAGCCCAAAGTCTGTGAGGTGGGGCCATCTCAGAGTGAGTTGGCCCTGTAGGTTCATTCTTACTACATGACAGCTCCATCATTGAAAACCCCCAGACTCCACCAAATCCAGGTACAGGTAATAAATCTAGTTATTATTACCAAGCAATTCTGATAGGCTGATATGTCTTACCTTGAAACAACTCATGGACCCATGTTTGCCAAACACTATTTATCCCTGGTTAGTACATTTCATAGCTATGACCAAGGGTCAGTACTGTGCTCTAGGCAACTCTGGAGATAAGCACTTGGTCAGTCAGAATGACTCTAGATTAACATACGCTACACCGTACATATTGCATAGCACATTTGCTTTAGACTTCTTTGGCTTTTGACTTTAAATTCATATTATTTAGTATGTCCTTTTTTTTTTTTACAGTCAATTATAGTTTTTTTTCTGGTACTCTTTTTTAAAAAAATATATATTTCAAAGTTACCTGGTGAAACCTAAAAAGAAAATGTTATAATAGTTGTTTAAAAACCTGTAATCTTTTTGGTGGTTGATAAAATGTAACTTGCCAAATATAATATAGTTAAAAAGTTAGAATAGTCCTGGCCATGTTGACTTAATGTTTGAATTTCAATGTATAGAATTTTCCATAGTAATAGAATAATGGAGAAAAATCATGTTTGTTTATCTGTTCATCTCAGTAGATGTGATTTTTAAAAAAAACTCTCAGGCCCTGTGGCTTCGTTGGGTGTCCTCCCCCAAAGTGAAAGGTCACCAGTTTGATACCTGGTCAGGGCTCATGCCTAGGTTGCAGATTCAGTCTCCGCTTGGGGTGCAGCACCTGATCGATGTTCTCTCTCTCTTCCTCCCTTTCCCAGTCTCAAAAATATAATTAATTAATTAACAATTTTTAAAAAAACTCTCAGGAGACCTGAAATATAAGGGAATTCCCTCAAGTGATAATTAGCATACAAGTGACACCTACAGTTAATATACTTAATGATGAAAGACCAAATGCTTTCTCCTAGTACAAGGACAGTGCAACTATATCCACTTTCACCACTTCTGTTCAGCATTTTACTAGAGATCAAGCTAGTTTTGAAGTGAGAATAAGAAATGGAAAACACATAGATCGAAGTGGAAGAAGTAAAACTTCATTCACAGACGACATAGCCATCTATGTAGAAAATTCTAAGGAATCTACAGGAGTTGCTACTAGAACTGATAAGTGAGTCAAGCAAGGTTACAGGAGATAGGGTGATGTATAGAAATCAATTCTGTTTCTACACACTAGCAACAACAAAGAATTGAAAATTCAAATTTAATAGCATCTATGATAACATCAAAAGCATGAAATACTTAAGGATAATCTGACAATATATTGAATATTTCAGCAAAATTCTTCTGAGACAGAATAAACACAACTTAAATGAGTGAAGAAATTGGCCATGTTTGTGGATCAGAAAACTCAATATTGATAAGATTTTAATTCTCCCGAGTCCCCCCCAAATCTACAGATTAAGCACAATCTCAGTGAAAAATCTCAGAAGTTTTTTTTTCTTTTTGTAGAAATTAACATTTTTTAGAAAAGAGCAAAGTTGGGGATTTCCCTGCCTGAAAGCTACACTGATTACATGAGTCTGGTTTGGGCATAAGGATAGTAATACTTAGATTAGTGAAGCAGAAGATGGAGTTCCAAAATAGACCTGCACAGACATAAACAATTGATTTTTGACCAATGCACCAAGGTAATTCAATGGGAGAAATTATACTCACTTCAGAAATCGGTGCTGGAACAGTTGGATAACTGCATTTTTTAAAAACCCAAACTTGATCTTCCTTCCACAGTCTTTACAAAAATTAACTCAATTGGTCATAAATATAAGTACAACAGCTGAAACTATAGAATTTCTAGAAAACAGGCAAAAAATCTCAATGACTTTGAGTTAATTGAGGATCTTTTAAGACAAAAAAGGAAGAAGTATAAGAGAAAGAAATGTTAAAATGCATGAAAACTTTAAACACTTGTTTTGAAAAGTACTCCTAAGAAAATGTGAAAGCAAGGTACCAAACATTTATTTAATAAAGGACTATTATTTAAAAGATGTGAAGAACTCTTATAGTTCATTAAGAAGATATATAACCCAACTAAAAATATGCAAATCAATTAAAGAGACACTTCACTGAGGTAGATACACAGTTAAGTACCTGAAAGGCTGCAATAAAAACATGTCCCTGACCCAAAGACTCATGTTTGCATATTCATAGGAGATTTGCTCATGATAATGGAAAACCAGTAAAACTGAGTTCCAGTGTCCTTTAACTGATAAATTGATGTGCACAATTTGTGTATATCACAATATACAGGGATGGGCAAAAGTAGTTTAATAATAATAAATACAGTCATTGATAAATAATGCAAGAATAAACTTGTGTGTACTCACAACTGTAAATCTACTTTTATCTGCCCTGTGACTTGTTTACTATTGCATACCTTATCTTAAGAATAACCCTGAAATATTTGACACTATTTTGGAAAGACTGACCAAGATGGTGAGAAGTGTAAACATTTTTCCTTCTACATACAGGGTCTGGCACAAATGATGTCCCTTTTCGTTACAAAATGTTTTATTACAAAATCGTAAGCATGCAATTCTGTGATATAACAATATCATACTCAAGCACACCACATGATTTTGGGTGAGATGCTCAAAGTAAAACTATGAATTATTGCACCCATATTATTCAACCGCACTCAAGCAGGCCTTACTTCTGCTGGACCCTGTATATCGCTCTGCCCTGTTTGGAAGACATTGTAACATTAAAAAGAAAATTTAAATAAATGATAAGTGAATTTTTATAGATATGAAGGTGTTTATTTAGAATTTATACCTAGACATATAATTTCTAAATATGGAAATTAAAATTTTTTTACTTAAAAATCATTGGTGTATCTGAGATTTCCATTTGAAATGCATTAAATCCTGAAATGTTTTAATTTCATTTACATCATTTTAATAAGAGTTTTTGTTGCCGTTACTCACAATGGGAAATTGATATTTTCACTTTTTATCAAAGTGATTTTGGGATTGTGCATGATGAAGTGCCATTCTAGTGGAAGAATTGCCATGTTTGTGGATATCATCAGTCCTTGTGGCTTTTGTGTTTACATTACTCCTAAGACTACAAACAAGAGGAGCAGCCACTATGGATTTCAGACCATGAATAGAACTTTTTCTTAAAAGATTTTATTTATTAATTTTTAGAGAGAGGGGAAGGGAGGAAGAGAGGGAGAGAAACATCTGTGTGAGAGAGAAACATTGATTGGTTGCCTCTCTTATACACCCTGACTGACTGGGGACTGAACCCACAGCCCAGGCATGTGCCCTGACCGGGAATCGAACCAGCAACCTTTTGGTTTGTGGAATGATGCCCAAAATTGAGCCACACCCATCAGGACAAACTTTTTGCTTATATATATGAGAATGGTCCACAGTCACCTAGTTGTACAGGACTGTAACATCTAAACACTATCAGCAAATTTTATTGATTGATTGATTGTATTTTCCCATTGGCATTGACCCCCTTTATACCCACCCCTCCCCAGTCACCACACTGTTGTCCATGTCCATGAGCCCTTTAACCATTTTTCAGCAAATTTTAGTGAAAGTGCCAGATATATTAATACATTTACCATCACTAGCTCAAGTAGAATTAAGTGAAATACTTAAAAAGCTACCAAGTTCAGAGTTAGGTCATAAAATGTGATCAAACATAGGAGAAATGAGACATGTCTATTATAAAGCCTTTCAGAAGTTACCAGTGTCCTTGTGGCCCAAAGCTCTAGTCCTGAGAGTGAGAGAGTGAGTCTTGTGCAAGGGTTTTTTGTTTTGTTTTGTTTTTTTTTAAAGATACAGCATTCAGGGTTTTGGTGTATATACAATAAGTATTTGTTAAAAGAATATGTGAATGAAAGTTATTTATGTAAAACTAATAACTGTATCCTAGTATAACTTTTCCTTTTTTAAACTAGCTTAATTCCACATTGAGAATTTTTAAGTTTTGACATCAAATGCCATTTTCACTAATGTACCACTTTTATTAGAATAACTTTTGTCTGTAAAACAAGGCACTACTAAATCATTTGTCAACATAAACTCCCACAGAATTCACACGGAACATGTAGAATCTTTATTTCAATTCAGCAAATTGTTAGTGCAACTTTATAGTTGTTTATTTTTTGACAGCTCACCAGGGTATTCAATAAACTAATCAGATGCATTCCATATAGTCTTGTCATCTAAACTCCAAAGGACAGTATATGGGTATTGCCTGCTCTCATAATAGATGAAAAGACGAGGAAAAACTGATTTATCTGGCTTTGTCTATTGTGTCTCAGCTTGCCGGGGAGAGGGGACAGTTTCTAGGGAAATAGTTCATATTGAAACAAGATCATTGTTTTAAACACCAGAACTGAGCCATGCTAAAAACATAAACCTTATTGTATATTTTGGTTTTAGTATTGTATTATACATTTATATTTATGTATATAAAACCCTAGAAGATACCATTTTTTTTTTAAATTTAAATATCCATTACAGTTTGGTTTCTCTTACCTCATTCTTTATAGCTGAAAAAATAAAAAGACCACACCATTTCCTATCGAAGCAAAGAAAAAAGTTAGGGAAGTAACAAGAAAAACAATTTTTTAAAGGGTCTCGAACTGCAGAAACAGGCTGATGTGAGCGCGCGTGTCATTTCTGCCAGAGGTTGTGTCTGTAACAGACGTCAGAGCTGTGCACAGACAGCACGTGTTCAAGGGACTGAGTGTCGCAGGCTTTGGTTATATTTTTGATTTTTTAAAAATTCAGTTTAACGTGGTCATGTAATCCGTACATTTATCTTTAAGGTTGACTGATAAAATGTTCAGAGCATACTATAGTGCAAGTGTTTTATCTTTTTCCTGTGGTTGACTCACAAAAATCCAGTCATTTTCCAAAACTCAAGTGATTCAAATAAGGGGTAACTGGGACAGTATGTACTTTTAAATACTCAGCCCTATTTATATCTTAATATATTATCTAGATAAAAACAAGAGTAAACATTTATTAAATACTCTCTAAGTGCCAGGTAATTAGTTAAGCTTTTTGTGTGGATTATATAATATTTTTGTTATAGTTATTTTCCCCATCTACAGACCCTTTAAACCCCTAAGCAACACAGCATATTTATACTATGAATATGAATCCATAATTGAAATAATAATCTTACTTTAAATTTTACATTTTCTATTGTATTCTATATGTACTACATTGTACATATACTGTTATAGGACATATTTATAAAGACTGCTTTAAAGTGGACCAAACATTTAAGAACATATAGAAAGGTAATTTGAATGTTATACATTTTCCAAATGGGAGCTTTTTATTAGTTTTTCCGTAATAATAATAATAGTGCCTTAAAGTCCTCTCATGTCTATACCACATTTTATTCTTCTATCACTCCTTTAGACACATGGAATAGATACTAATTTTCAAAGAGGAAAATTAAGGTAGAGAACAGTTAGTTGTACTTCTGGCTGCTTTTCCTCTGGGCCGTGCTCATCAGAATGAGTTCTGATACTGCAGATGTGCCTGTAAGTTATAGTAGGTCATAAGACAGTCGTAAAGATGTGTACGCCACCCACCTTACCCGCTTGAATGAAGATGTGTGGACTGTAACAACACTTTCAAAAGTGAGTATATTTCCTGAGAGGAATTGTCTGTTTTATATGCAGTTACAAATCACTTCTGTTTCATCAAACTGTAAAGTGATTTTGAATGCGAACTATTGGGCAAGTAGTGAATAATGTTAAGCTGTAGGGGTAAATTCATAAAGAAAGCCATGCTGTGATTTTGAGCAACTATGCCTTCATGATTTAAAATGGTGGTTTCTTAAGCAATATGGAACAATTCTTATTTCCTCTGAAACTTTGATTATATGTAATTGTTCCTTTTAGGTTTAGCATTTATAAATAATTCTGGTTTGGAGTTAGAGATCATGTTTTGAAGACAGGAAGAAAGTTGCACATCATAGTGGAGTTTTGATTTATTATATTATATAATTACATAATTTATTATATAACCTAGACTTTAAAAAATTATTTTCTGCTTTAAAAATTCCTCACAAGTTCTTTCTTAAGATTCCTTCATTCCTCTCTAAAATCAGCAATTAAATTCAGTTCCAACTATTTTGGCAAGTGGACCACATCTTACATTTTTCTCTTCCTGAATTGTGTTTAGATTAACTTTAAACACTTGCCTTGCAGAGGAAATAAACTTTCCATTCTTAGGGAAAATTGTTAAACTAAAAGATGGACAATGTAATTCTCAAATGAGTTTAAAGAATTTATGGCCTAAATGAATGTGAATTCTAATTTACTTACTATGAGCTTGGCCACTGTTTTTGATTAATATGCATTTTGTATAGTAATTGCCTCCTTAAATCTCCTGTCTTTTTTATGTAGGTAAGTTCTGCTCCCTTAAGCCCCACTCTGTTGTGCATTTAAAGAAAGAAAAGATCAGTACATCAGTACAGAGAATTAAGAGGTAAACCACAGATAGGCAGAACATAATAAATCAAACACATATATCATTTGTGTGTATATTTCTGTGTATGTGTGTATATTTCTGTGTATGTGTGTATCTGCAATATATATAGATGAGGATATGTAAATAGATACCCAGAATATATAAAGGACCATTACAACTCAATAATAAAAAGTCAGAAAACCCAGATTTAAAAATATGGGCAAGAGATTTGAAAAGATATTTCAGCAAGAAAGGTATATGAATGGTCAAAAAATGCATGAAAAGACACTTAAAATCATTAGTCATCAGGGCATTAGACATTAAAACATTATGAATACAATTAGATACCTACCCAGTAAAATGGCTAAAATTTTCAAAGACAATCCTAAGTGCTGGTGAGGTCAAGCAACTTCAACTTTCATGCATTGCTAATAGGAATATAAAATGGTACCACCACTTCGAAAAACAATCTTTCAGTATTTTATCCACACCCAACAACATTCTCATTGCTTTTTATATAGAGAGGAAGGGAGAAAGAAAGAAAGAAACATCAGTGTGAGAGAGGATCATCGACTGGTTGCCTTGTTGTATGCACCCAGTCTGGGGATCAAAACCCTCAACTTTAGTTATGTGCCCTAACTGGGAATTGAACCTGCAACCTTTTGGTCTATGGGATGATGCTCCAACCAACTGAGCCACACTGGCCATGGCAGCAATTTTTTAAAAAATTAAGTATATACTTAGCATATAACATCAATTCTACTATTAATTATTTGTCTAAGGAAAATGAAAATTCATGTCCCTACAAAGATTTGAACTCAAGTTTAATAATAACTTTGCTCATACTATCCAAATCCAACCCAAATACCTATCAATAGAAGAATACATGAACCAAATATAGCAAATCTGCTACAATGAAATACTATTCAGTGATAAAAAAGAACAAATTGCTGATACTTGCAACAACATGGCTAACTGTCCAAAACTTTATAGTGAGCCAAAGAAGCCACACACTCTGTAATTCCATTTGTATGAGACTCTAAAGACACATCACTATGGGCCCAGGGTGGGAGCAATTTACTGGAAAGCGAGATGGTATGTTTTGGGTTAATGGAAATGTTCTGCATCTTTATTGATGTAGATTCTACAGGTTTATACATTTGTCAAATTTATCGGCTCATACATTTAAAATAGATGTATTTTACTGTGTGCGAATTATACCTGAATAAAGATGAAAATTTTAGTATTTATAAATTCTATTTATAGTATATTCTTAAAGGAAAATAGCTCAAGTAGTAAAATAGACACACAAACATAATACCAAAATTAAGTCCTGTTTGAAATTTCATAGAAGTCTTTCCGAAAAACAATAAACTATTAACATCTAAATATGAAAATTTGGACATGTAGTGTATTTGTACAGAGAATGTGGAGTATTTCATTTAAAATTTTCATTGAATGCAGTGATATATTATAATCATAGGAAAGCATCAATTAAATATAGAAATAGGAAGGAAGATGGCGGCACGGTAGGAAGGAGCACCTTCCACTTCCCCCTACACACAGGAGAGAAACCTGGCCAATCTACGGCGGAACAGAACAAACAGCCATTAGAAACACAGCATATTTGAAAACAGGAGATCGAAATTGTAGCAGACATTGAAAAACCAGACGGTAAGGAGAGTACTTCAGAAAATAAGAGTCCAGGGAGCAGTGCGGAGACCAGGGCAGGGGCTGAGGCCCTGGGCCTGCGCTCACAAGACTCTAGGGAGGGAGCCAGGTCAACCAATCTCTCCCCAGCCAAACACAGTTTCAGCAGCACCGGGATAAACCTGGTTGCTTGAAATCTCACAGAGAGGAGTTGGGGGTCTCAGTGGCAAACAAGCTAGTGGTGTGAATACCCACGCATAGCCCTGTGAGGACTGCATGCCAGAGCTCGCGTGATTGTCGGCGCCCACATGCACCAACGTAGCCGGCTGTGCAATGAGATCGATCAGCGCACCATCAGAGGCAGCCGAGCTATGATTGATTGGCACCTGCACACCATCTGGGATGGCTGCGCAACATTCGGCACCCATGCATGACTGCAGACAGCTGCAAGATCATAGATGCCCACGCGATGGGGTAGGTGCACGCCACCTCAAACATACGCCTGAGGCCCTGTGCAGAGAGGCCCTGGGCTAGCTCTGAGGAGAGTAGCCCAAAGATAACTTGAGTGCTGAACAGGGAGAAGAGTGATACTGTCACCCCTCAGCCATTGCAGCCAGCAAGACCAGAAAAACTGGTTTGGCAAGACAGAAAACAGCAAGAGTTGGTGGTTGTTTTTTTTTTCTTTTTTTCTTTTTTTTTTTATTATTTTTTCATTATTTTAATCTTTTTTTACTCAACTCCTTTTGCTTCTCATTACTTCTTTCTTGTTTTATTCATTCTTCCTTTCTTTCCAATTTTATCTCTCCTTCCTTCCTCTTTTTTCTTTTCTTTTTCTTTCTTCTTTTCTTTCTTCTATTTTCATTTTTTTCTTCCTCTTTTCTCTTTTTAAATACCCATGAGTGAGACAAAAACAAAACAAAACAAAAAACCCTGGAACTGTGAAAAATCAGACTTGGTCCCAAAGAGGGGGCATTTCAACAGCTGAGACAATGGAAGCTGTGAACACCAGGATAACAGAAGGAGAAAGCACCACTGAATCTCACAGGTATTCTACTGCAGAAGTTCACACCATAAACCCAGGGAGCTAGAACAGATCAATTAAGAAGCTGAGGCTGACAAGAAAAGTCTCACAAACAATGGGAAGACAAAGAAACAATCCCCAAATGAGAGGAAAGGAGGAAGCCCCAAAAAGAATGCTAAATGAAACAGAGGCAACTCAACTATCAGATTTTGAGTTCAAAGCAATGGTTGTCAAGAAGCTCCATGAGCTCTCAAAGAGCTACCAGAAACTACAAGGAAACTATGATGAACTCACTGCAAACTAGATCAACATGAAAAAGGAAATAGAAACTATCAACAAGGGCCAAGAGAAAATGAAGAACACAGTTTATGAACTGAAGAACCCAGTGGAAGGAATGAAAAGCAGAATCAATGAAGCAGAAGATCAGATCAGCAAGTTGGAGGACAAAGTAGAAAAAAACATCCAGAAAGAGCAAGAAAAGGAAAAGAAGCTCAGAAAGAATGAAGAGGGATTAAGAGAAATACAAGACAATATGAAACATAATAATATCCGTATAATAGGGATTCCAGAAGGGGAAGAAGAGCAAGGGATAGCAAACCTATTTGAAAAAGTAATGATGGAAAACTTCCCTAATTTGATGAGAGAAAAAGTCACACAAATCCAGGAAACACAGAGAGTCCCAGTCAAGAGGAACCCAAAGAAGCCCACTTCAAGACACATCAAAATTAAAACGGCAAAATTCCAAGACAAAGACAGGATCTTAAAGGCAGCAAGGGAGAAAAAAGAAGTAACATACAAGGGAGCCCCTATAAGGTTAGCAGCTGACTTCTCAATGGAGACGCTCCAAGCCAGAAGAGAATGGCAAGAAATATTCCAAGTAATGAGAACCAAAGGCCTGCAAACCAAGACTACTTTACCTAGCAAGGCTTTCAGTCAAGATAGAAGGCCAAATAAGGAGCTTCCCAGACAAAAGAAGTCTAAAATAATACACCTCTACCAAACCAGTTCTGCAAGAGATGCTAAAGGGACTGCTTTAAGGAAAGGAAGGAAAAGAGAGAGAGAGGGAACACAGGTATGAAAATGGCAATGAATCAGAATCTATCAATAATGACCTTAAATGTAAATGGATTAAATGCTCCAATCAAAAGGCATAGAATAGCTGAATAGATAAGAAAGCATGACCCACACACATGCTGCCTACAAGAGACCCACCTCAGGACAAAAGACCTACACAGACTCAAAGTGAAGGGCTGGAAACAAATTTTCCAAGCAAATGGGCAAGGAAAAAAAGCTGGCGTAGCAATACTCAGATCACACAAAATAGACTTCAAAAGAAGAGCCATACAGAGAAACCCAGAAGGTCACTTCATAATACTCAAGGGAAGAATCCACCAAGAAGACATAAACATTGTAAATATATATGCACCCAACATAGGAGCACCTAAATACATAAAGAAAATCTTTGAGGACTTCAAGAAAGATACTGACAGCAACAGTTATAGTAGGGAATTTTTAAGACCCCACTATAAAAAATGGACAGATCTTCTAAACAAAATATCAACATATTGTGGCATTGAATAACATTCTAGATGAAATGGACTTAACTGATATATATAGAGCCCTTCATCCCAAAGAAACTAAACACACATTCTTTTCAAATGCACATGGAACACTTTCAAAGATAGACCACATGACAAGGACACAAAACAAGCCTCAACAAATTCAAGAAAATTCAGATCATACCAAGCATTTTCTCTGAACACAAGGGACTGAAACTAGGAACCAACCCCAAGGGGAAAAACCCAAAACACTCAAAATCCTGGAGATGGAATAGCATCCTATTAAACAATGAATGGGTCAAGAATGAAATTAGGGAGGAAATCAAAGTTTCTGGAAACAAATGAAAATGAACTCACAATGATCCAAAACTTATGTGATGCAGCGAAGGCAGTCCTCAGAGGGAAGTTCATAGTTATACAGGCCTACCTAAAAAAGATAGAAACATTTCAAACAAATAACTTAACCCTACGCCTACAAGACTCGAGGAACAACAACAAAGACAGCCCAGAGCAAGCAGAAGGAAGGAAATAACAAAGATCAGAGCAGAATTAAATGAAATGGAGACTAGAAGCACAATTCTAAGGATCAATGAATCCAGGAGCTGGTTCTTTGAAAAGATAAACAAAATTGACAAGCCTTTAAGAAGGCTAATCAAGAAAAAAAGAGAGAGGACCCAAATAAACACAATCAGAAATGAAAGAGGAGAGATTACAACTGACACCACAGAAATACAAAGGATTGTAAGAAATTACTATGAAGAACTGTATGCCAAGAAATTTGAAAACCTAGGTGAAATGAACAAGTTTCTAGAAAAATATAACCTTCCAAAACTCAATGAAGAAGTAGCAGAAAGCCTGACCAGACCAATAACAGCAGATGAAATTGAAGCAGTAATCAAAAAACTCCTGAAACACAAAAGCCCTGGACCGGATGATTTCACAGAAGAATTCTATAAAGCATTTAAAGAAGAGCTAACCCCTACCCTTCACAGACTTTTCAAAAAAAAATCCAAAATGATGGAAGACTCCCAAACTCTTTTTATGAAGCCAGCATCATCCTAATCCCCAAACAAGATAAAAACACAACAAAGAAAGAGAAGTTTAGGCCCATATCGCTGATGAACATAGACACTAAAATTCTCAACAAAATGTTGGCAAACCACATCCAACAATATATTAAAGAGATCATACACCATGACCAAATGGGATTCATCCCTGGGATGCAAGGATGGTTGAATATTTGCAAATCAGTAAATCTAATACATCACATAAAGAAAAGCAAAGACAAAAATCACATGATCATATCAATAGATGCGGAAAAAGCATTTGACAAGATACAGCACCCATTTATGATAAAAACACTCAGCAAAGTGGGAATAGAGGGAGCATTCCTCAACATAATAAAGGCAACATACGAGAGGCCTACAGCCAACATCATACTCAACGGGCAAAAACTAAAATCTTTTCCACTAAGATCAGGAACAAGACAAGGATGTCCACTTTCACCCCTTTTATTCCATATAGTATTGGAAGTATTAGCCACAGTGATTAGACAAGAAAAGGAAATAAAAGGCATCCAAATTGGAAAGGAGGAAACAAAACTATCATTGTTTGCAGATGATATGATAGTGTACATAGAATATCCTATAGACTCAGCCAAAGAGCTGCTCAACCTAATAAATGAATTTGGCCAAACAGCCAGATACATAAGTCAATATCCAGAAATCAAAGGCATTTTTGTATACCAACAACGAAAGAGCAGAAGCAGAAATCAAGAAAATAATTCCATTCGTTATAGCAAAAAGAAAAATAAAATACCTAGGAATAAACCTAACCAAGGAGGTAGAAGACCTGTATGCAGAAAACTACAGAACACTGAAGAAAGAAATCAAGGAAGACACAAACAAATGGAAACATATACCATGTTCATGGATCAGAAGAATTAACATCATCAAAATGTCCATACTACCCGAAGCAATTTACAGATTCAATGCAATACCTATTAAAGTACCAATGGCATATTTCACAGACATAGGACACTTCAAAAATTTATATGGAACCATAAATGACCTCGAATACCTGCAGCAAATTTGAGAAAGAAGAGCAAAGTAGGAGGGATCACGATACCTGACACCAAACTGTATTACAAGGCCACTGTAATCAAAACAGCCTGGTACTGGCACAAAAACAGGCACATCGACCAGTGGAACAGAACAGAGAGCCCAGAAATAAACCCAGTTATCTATGGTCAATTAATATTCAACAAAGGAGGCAGCAACATAAAATGGAATAAAAATAGCCTCTTCAACAAGTGGTGTTGAGAGAATTGGACAGCCACGTGCAAAAAAAATGAAACTTGAACACCAACTTACACCATACACAAAAATAAATTCAAGGTGGATAAAGGATTTAAATATAAGCCGTGACACCATTAAAGTCCTAGGGGAGGACATAGGCAGGAAAATCTCAGATATTTCACGCAGTAACATTTGTATTGATATTTCCCCTAAACCAAGGGACATAGAGGAAAGAATAAACAAATGGGATCTCATCAAAATAAAAAGCTTCTGCATGGCTAAAGAAAACAGAATTAAAATAAAAGGAGAACCGACTGTATGGGAAAACATATTTTCCAATGATACCTCAGACAAGGGTTTAATCTCCAAAATATATAAAGAACTTACACGACTCCACTCTAAGAAGACAAGCAACCCAATTAAAAAATGGGCAAAGGACTTGAACAGACACTTCTCCAAGGACATACAGAGGATCCAGAGACACATGCAAAGATGCTCAATATCTCTAGCTATCAGAGAGATGCAAGTTAAAACTACAATGAGATACCACTTACACCAGTCAGAATGGCCATCATAAAGAAAGCAACAAACAACAAGTGTTGGAGAGGTTGTGGAGAAAAGGGGACCCTAGTGCACTGTTGGTGGGATTGTAGACTGATACAACCACTATGGAAAGCAATACAGAATTTTCTAAGAAAACTAAAAATGGATCTACCTTTTGACCCAGCAATTCCACCGCTAGGATTATACCCTAAGAACCCTGAAACACCGATCCAAAAGAACCTATGTACCCCAGTGTTCATAGCAGCACAATTTACAATAGCCAAGTATTGGAAGCAACCCAGGTGCCCATCAATAAATGAATGGATCAAGAAACTATGGTACATTTACACAATGGAATTCTATGCAGCAGAAAGAAAGAAGGAGCTCCTACTCTTCGCAACAGCATGGATGGATCTGGAGAGCATTATGCTAAGCGAAATAAGCCAGGAAGTGAAAGACAGATACCATATGATCTCACCTTTAACAGGAACCTAATCAACAAAACAAACAAACAAGCATAATATAACCAAGACACCGGAATTGAGATCGGGCTGACAGTCACCAGAGGGGAGAGGGGAGGGAATTTCAGGGGAAAAGGGGAAGGGTTTGGAGCAACAAATATAAAGGACACATGGACAAAAACTAGGCAGGGTGGAAATGAAAGGGAGGGTGGGTAGGGCTGGGGCGGAGGGCTGGGATGGGAGTAAAAGACAGAAAACTGTACAAGAACAATTAAAATTGTTTAAAAAAATTTAAAAAATATACAGAAATACCTAAGAGTCACATTCCAAAGTAGTGATGTTAAATAATTTATAGAAATTATATCATGTAGATATTTTACTTGTATTTTTAAAAAATAGAACCATATATTATTAATGTGAAAGATGTTAAGTGAACATTAATTTGTTGAGCAAAACACATAGTATTAATGAGGACATATCATAAATGACTATGACTTGCAATAGATGAGTTCCCTGGTTTTTCCTTTATACTTTTTTTCCTACAGGAATCAATACAAACATATTTCCCTTAGTCCCTTTATTATTTGAAGGCATATTTCCCTCACATCATCTTTCGCCAAAAGTTTTAGTTCACCACCGGTCCTCATTTTAATTTTTCATTTTAAAACCAAAAAAACCCACCTCCATTAGTTCCCCCCTTTTTCCTTATTTCCAAAGTTATAGTAACTTAGCAAAATGTTAGTACTTCTCTCTGTATATATTTACCCACCTAAGGTATGCTCTACCTCAAAAAGTTTTCAAGCAGTGTTTGTTTTATAAAGAGGACATTATTATGGAAATCTTAAGTAGTACAGGGAATTAGGCATTTGCTTCTGTGTGTAGGTCATCAAAACTGTGTAAAGTACTGTTGATTGAATTGCATTTGTTTTATCTTCTCCCAAGGTAACATTTTTTTATGATTATTTATTTCTCTTTCCTTTCTTTCCCTTTGGGCTGCTGGGAAAACCACCCTAAATGACTCAGTTAACCTCTCCTGCCACACAGGCCTGCCATTTAAAGTATAGTGGTGATGTTACTACTTTTGAGGCTTCTTGAGCCCTGATGAGATAGCAAGCCTGGTTACTTGGTTACTTTTGTTAGCTCTCCTATTTACGAGACGGTCTAACTGTATTAGTCTTCTTTAACCTTCCTGCAGATTTGTTATTGGGCGGGAAAAACCAGGACAAGTGAGCGAGGTTGCGCAGTTGATAAGCCAGACGCTGGAACAAGAGAGGCGCCAGAGAGAACTGCTGGAGCAGCACTACGCCCAGTACGACGCGGACGACGACGAGGTAGGCATCCCACGCCGCTTTCCTTTACCTACGTTTCTTCACGTTAGGTTCCTTCTTTGTAAAACTCTGTTTACTTTATAACAGTACGACAGATTCTTTGCAGTTTCCCAAGGAGAATGTGGCTACATTCAATCTCACCGGAAAGAAATATTACTTGAATTTGTTATTCATTTACGAATCAAGTAATGGTATTCTGTTTACAGTGTGAAGACTTTGAAATCAAAGGAGTCCTCTCATTGCTCTATGGAAAGAAATTCATTGAAACAAAAAAGAGTTAAAGCACCAAAATGGCCATAGTAACTGTCTTTAATGTTCAAATTGGGTGATTTTCTTTCTCAGCTTTGTATTCTTTCAGTCTTTACCAAATTTCCTACAAGTATAATGCTTTTTCAAAAAAACCAATAAATATTTTGCATGAAAACGCACACATACAAACATAGGAAAGTACTAAAAATCACTGAGTGTTTTCTTTTTTCCAGGAAGAGAAAGTTCTTTGGATCTGCTCACTATGATTTGTGCTAACATAATGCAGAACAAAGCTTTTCCACCAACACATATTCCATAGAGTAGATACATATTGGAATAATTTTGCATCCTGTTCTCTGTAGAAGATCAAGTAAATGAGTAGAAGCTAACCCCCAAGTGAAAACGGCTGTCCGGAACCCTGTGTGGAGTAATATAATACAGATGCTGGCCTATTTCTAATGTAAACGCCAAACATACGTTGATATAATGGGACAACGCGCTTTATTTTAAAGATGCATGTGTTTCATATCGGCATGTCAAAAGATCCATCAACAGTTTAGTTGTAGTATTTCATACTCTATAAACACAGTGAATATTCAGGTAGAGTAAATATTCTTTATTCCAGCTGATATAAGGACAGTACAACTTAATATGTTCAACTTCTACTCATCTGGATTTATTCTTTGTCCAGAACTTTTTTTTGGTCTCTAGCCAGGATGTAGTGAAGATTAATAAACAGATACTCAAATATTTTTATGTATCTTTAGCCTGGAATGTTTTAACCCAAATATAATTTAGTCTTTTCATTTGCTTGTAGTATAATGAGGATGTAGTCTCCATTTATTACAGCAGGAAATTTACAGTGGTGCACTAGTTAACTTTCGATCAAAGAGTACACATTAGAAAGTCTTCACATGAATGATTAGTCTCCTAGAATTCTATTTAGTTGATTTAGTTTTCTTCACTTGCAGAATTCATTTGACACGGTGAGCATTTTTTCATTATACTGAAATATTGTATATGAAAATGTTATCTTGGATTTAGAGACTGAAAGAGTTATTACCTCAAATATTTGAACTTTCATCTTACCTAGTTTTTCCATCCTCTGCACTGGTGTTTTGTGTTTCAGCAGAGAAACTGATTTGCTTTGACTACCAGTCTGTTTTAGGGTCATGGAATCATTCTTTGAAGGTCTGGTTTTTACCTGCTTGTTCTGCTGGGAAGGATTTGGATCTGAGGTCCAAGGGTGTGTGGCTGACATCAAGCGGTGGAAGCTGAGGAGACCCAGCTTTCCAGTCTCTGTGGGTCCCCATGTCTCTGGCTGTAAAGCACAGGGATTGGGCTAACATCTCAATTCATTCCAGCTTCTAATATTCCATGAGTCTCTGAAATAAAGCATCCTGTCTAACAAAGAAAGAGGGAAAATCAGATAGTTTTTAAGATTCTGCTAGTGAAATTTTTAGATCCCATACTACTATGTACTTCTCACATTATTTTGAGAAATTGATCATATTCATTCCCAAAAGTTTTCAACTCAAGCAGCTAAAGCTTTATATATAGGTGTATATATGAGGGGGACCCCAAAATGGAATTTATTTATAAAAAACTGTGTATTCTTATGTCTAAGCATCAGTCACTTTCAGAGTACTCTCCATTTGATACAATACACCTACCAAGATGTTTTTTCCACTGCTCAAAATAGTTTTTCAACTTGTCAATTGTGATGCCTTTCAGTGCTTCTGCTGTTTTTTGTTTCAACACTTCCATATCGGCTAAACATTTTCCTTTGAGGAATTTTTTCATCCAGGGAAACAAAAAGTCTCTTGAGGCAAGATCAGGTGAATAGGGAGAGTGGGGCACAGGGGTCATACCATTTTTGTTCAAAAACTCCTGAACACTCATTGCAATGTGGGCAGGTGCGCCCATAAATAACCCATCATGAAATGGGCAAATGAGTTGAAACAGTCTTCAAAACAAATTCACTGAAGCCAAACACAGCCTCTCACAACAACGCCAGTTGGTACACCCATACAGATGGGTTCCTAGAACACTCATCTAGCAGGGAAAGTCTGTACTACAAGGGGCCCACCCTCCAGAAGATAGTTCCGGTTTCTTTTTGGCTCCCCCCTCATATATACACACAATTTTCTCTAATATGATAATGAGTAAGTGCAAAAGGAATATTTGTTCCTCAACATTTGCACTTAGAAAAACATCATATGGATTTTTTTCCCCTCTTTTTGCAAGGAAAGCAGAGTGGATTGTCACTTAAAGCAGATATTTTCATCAGGAGTGGAGGTAAATAAACATTCAGTGTCAGGCACTTTGCAAGGTGCCTTTCCCGCATTATTTCATGTCATCTTATAGCAAACAGAGAGGTTCTTTTTTCTCTCTCTAGAAATGCAGCAACGGAAGTTTTTCCGAGAGGTACAGCTCGTAGTTGGCACTTTAGGATGGGGAGGGGGTCTTCTTGGCTCCAAAGCCTGGATCCTGCAACCCACTGCATTTTGTAATGGAGTGGGCAGATGGGTCTGTGTTCAGGCACACACAGAATAACTGGATCATAAGAAATGTCGCTAAGAGCATTCTTGTTTAAAGTGTTGGAATATCTTATAATACTTTGGTTCGGTGACTCTTCATTTTTCTAATAATAAGGGAATCGAATTCGTGGAGGGTTTTTCACTTGAGGTGAATACTTAATCCATAAGTACCCTATGAAGACAGGGCTTTAAGGGAAGAATAATTGACTCTACAAATATTTTACAAAAAATAGAGTTTAGCTTTAGGTTAAACTTTTTCTTCTGTCTGCAAGTTGTAGAAATAGGAATCAGGTGCTTGCCACCATGGCATTCCAAGCCACCTTCGCTGTATTGACATGGTCAAGCGGCCTCTTTCTTTGCCTCTCTCCCTTGTACTCCTCTCTGACTTAGGTTCCTCCCTTCCCTACTGCCACACAACCTACCCCCACATGCCCAGCTAAAACCGACTGTGAATTTTCTGTGCATCAAAGAGATGGAAGCTGTACAAAGGATGAAAATTCACTCTTGTGTAAATACTTCAATTTATCTACGTAACTTAAATTCATTTTTTTACTAATGCAACCTACTATTCTTAAATTGATTTGAATGTTATGTCTATATTTCTTATTTACTCTCTTTCCCTGTTAATAAAAAATAAAATGTCTAAGAAACATAATGGAAATGAGATGGACCAATAGTGGTTATTCAATGGGTAAATGGTCCTTAAATAATTTAGTTAATTTTTTATGTAATTGAGCAATTTATTGATTTACATATCTTGGTTAATCCCGAATTGTGTAATCAATCACTTAGTTTCTCACTCTTCTTATTTATAGAATCATTTTGTGATTTCAAAGATAGAATCATTTTTATTTGACCATATCCCCTGTGGCATTCCCTGAGCCAGCCAGGAAAACCTCTAATTAAATGCAGAACAACCAAGTCCATCCAAGGAATTTCCAGAGCCAGCACTTAGATCAGCATTGTCTCCTGAAGGATAGATAGCTTCTGGTTTTGGTCAAATCATCCAAGGTTTATTCTAACTTGGAACTTGTCACTTTGACAAAGGGGAGTTGCTTGCTTGAATTGCCTACAGGGAAAACATTGCAATGTGATAAATATAGCCAGAAATTGTAAAGGTACAATGGTCCTCTGTTGGAACCTTATTTAGGATTAAGGCTACTTTATCATGTATAGTGTGTGCTTAAATATATCTGTTTTAATGCTTTAGGAAAGTATAAATTATACTCCAGAAGAATTTAAAAAAATATATATATAATATCCAAACTCTAAATTTCTGGATTTTTTCTAGTTTTTTTTCTCCAAGTATTTAAACTAGAAGAGTTTATAATAAGCAAACAACCAATTCCATTTTAATTTGCATTCCCATCTTTTTATGCTCCATGTTAAACATTCTGATTTTTAAAAAGCAAAGTTAAAATGTCTCTACCTAAAAGCCAAAGAATAAAGGGGATCCTATAAAGAGAAAAAAGATATAAATCTGAAAAATTTAAAAATATTAAATGTGGATCTGTGATTTAGTGATTGCACTTCTGGATTTAATAGAATTATTGTTCATTTCTTTTTCTTTCTCTTTATCTCTCTTTCTTCCTTCCTTCCTCCCCCCCTCCTTTCTTTCCCTTCCTTCTCCTCCCTCTCTCTCTCTCCCTTCCCCTTCCTTCCTTCCTTCCTTCCTTCCTTCCTTCCTTCCTTCCTTCCTTCCTTCCTTCTTTCCTTCTTTCCTTCCTTTCTTCTCTTTCTACAATCTGAAAGGTAACCATGGAGGATTTCAGTAAGCCTCTCAGACATTCAGCACTATCTCACGAAATTCTGGGGGTATGGTAAATTTTCCACTAGATTTTAATTTTCTATAACAAATTAAATCTCCTGTCATATTCCACACACTCAATCTTTAACCTTCGCGTGGTGGGATGATGTAATTTCGGTATGTTTTGTGTGCTGCAGGTTTTGTGGTGTATTTTGTGTATCTGTTTCTTGCGGAGAGCATTTTGCAGTGTGACACGTTGTGGGCTCAGACTGGCAATGAAGTACAGATGGGTACTGTGCCACTTTTTTGAATGAAAAAATACATTTGGTCGTTCATGCTAAAATGAGCTGTTTTACATGCGCGTTTAACATTATAAGATTATTTTGCTTTTGCCTCTTTATATGTCATTTTAAAATATATTATTACATTTAAAGTCTTAGATTATAGCTGGCATTTTGGTCTCTTTTAGGCAGTGGTTCATAACAATGTTAATTCTCACTCCAGAAATGAAGGCTACCTTTTTTAAAAACATAACTTAACCTTTCTATGATTTGTTTCCATTACTGGAAATTAATATCATTATAACTATATCATGGCAATAGTAGTCAACTTTTTAGAATCTTTGGAAGTATTGAATACAGTTTAGAGCAGCCACCTGCATAGGTATGCATTTCTATTGCTTGTATTAACATGCAATAATCAGAGGCAAAAATATAATGGAAGGCTGGCTTGCATATGTGTTAAAAGGTTTACAAGAAGAGAAATTTTATGTGAAAAGCATTAAAGGGATAACATTGTATTTGACTCATGCTGTTTGCTGTTCCTGGCTGGAACAGCTTGTGTTGTGTGAGCAAGAGATTGCAGTTACTACGGATGGCCTTTCAGTCATGTGAGTTGACTTTATCCCATGTTTATAATGTCAGAAACTAAGAGTGGGGGCATTCTCTTAGTTCTTGAAAGTATGCACTGTGGCAGGTACCGCAACTTGTGTTTGGTTGTTCTTTTTTAATTCTTTATCATTAGGCTACTGTGTTTAGTGGGGAAAAAGCTTTTTTAATTTTTGTTATCAACCGTTTTAGAACACTGTGGCTGAGTTGCAAGGAGTGCCTGGCAACTGCAATAACAATAACAACTATTTCCTTAAGGTTTGTTTTCTGGTGGGAAGTAATGCTTGTCTGTCCCTGCTTCATGTGTGAAATTAAATATTCTATGTCTTATTAACTAGCTGTCTGCTCAGAAGAACTTCTCTGGAGCTGTGTTTTGAATGTTGAATGATAGTTTGAAGATTCCCATTTGAAAAATAATATTTATTCTGAAACGTTATTGTGAATATTTTAGGTACAGGTTCTGCAGTGTGGACTTGCTTCCTAATATTTAACCCTGGATGTTTTTAACCCCTAACACTTTAAATACTTTGTAATTTACATTAAAGGGAAACAAGAGATGTTCAACAGCAGGGCTGTGTGATGTTGGTACAACACAGTGTACAAAGTGATTTATATTGTGTTTAAATCCAGTGATTTTTTTAAAAGAAAAGAATCATGTGATGCAAAGTTCTTAATTTTTAAAAAAACTACATACACATATCTTTAGATTAGCATAGTACTTATTCACATGATTTATATGGTGGACATGCCAAAATGTCTAAAAGAAGTGTTATATTGTAAATAAAGTAATTCTCATGATCTTTAGCTGCCAATAATAGAGATAGAGAAGCTTCAAGCTGAAAGTCGGGTGTGTGTAAGAGGAAGACTGGCCAATGGTGAGTAGAGGAGCCTAAAGAATGGGAGAAATAGAAAACCTTTTAAACGAGTTGTTTAGAGACTCCAATTTGACTATATCTTTAAAATCATTAATGTAATTATATTATTTGGCTTGTGACCCCCAGATCACAAGCCAAATAGTGGTCATTTTCATCGAAACCCAGAACCATAAGGTACTTGGAAAAGATTCAGTTGAAGAGTGTATCCACGCTTGAACTAACATACATAATGCACTGCCATACACACACATAAATTCTCACACACACACACACACACACACACACACACACACACATCATCCCCAGGAGGTAAATATCCTTCTCTACTTGAAAGGCCCTCTTTAGAAATATTCTTTGTATATAAGAACAGTATCATTACAATAGTGAGATGAACAGGAGGATGAGCAGCGTCCGTGGGAGTCAGAGGTTGGAACAGAAATCTTTGGCTGAGTAATGTCATCTTCTTGTAGCTCGTTTTCTTTATTTTATCATAATGCAAGTGACTGGAATGTATTTTCCTGCGATTTTCCTCCAGCTACCACATTGTGGTGATATTTATGCATGTGCCAGGTGCAAAATACCAAAGAAACTTTATCAGATTTCTCTATGCCGTTAAATTCTTCTGAGAGTATACTTTGTAGCTCCTAGAAACCACGCTGGAGCAATTCTGTATTACGATGATGAACCACAGAGTTTGCAGTGTTATTCAGATGCCATAGAAACAAACATGAATGACGGTATTTTTCAACTTTAAAAATATTTATAAGTTGAATATAACTTTTTACCAAAAAGTTCTAAAATGCTAAACTCACAGTGAGAGATGGGCCATACAGACTCACTTTCCAGAGGACCCTAGGAGTCCTGCGGTTCCCCAGGCCTGTGTTCCTCCTGTCTCCTCTGTCTTGAACACACTGACTCTTGGCAGCCCTTGTATACCCACCCGTCCTGTTCACTTTTCAGGCCTCTTTTTGGGTTTCATCCGTCTCCTCCAGAAATCACCTTGGTCTCTTTCAGCTGGGCTCAGTGGCCTGTTTTTATGACTAATGAGCACCATGTGTACCCCTATTATTATTTACCCACAAATTTGCCTTACTAGCAGGTAACCTCTTCATCGACAGACTGACTTTTAATGCATCCAGGGATGAGCAAAGCACTGGGCAGATTAGAGGAAGCCAAGGACTTGAACTGAGTTGCGTCACTTAAAGGATGTTAATATGAAAACTAGGGAGTAAAGTGAGGGGAATGTAATTTAGTTAGAAACCTAATCAGAGACAGTGATGGAAGAATGGCATAGAATCTGAGATGAAAGGAATACTGACACTGGAGACTGGACACAGAGAAGGGACTGAAGGAGCATTCTGTGCTTGTCCTTGGCACTTTGGGAGTTAGTAGTTTTCAGTGGTCTTTTGCTTCTGCATTTTTATTGTTCTCAGAGACCATGATTTTCAACAAGACTAGCTAGACCATACTGCACATAAAACCAGAAAAAAATGAACATACGTATTTCATTCTTTGTAAAGCTTTGGGACCTTAGGAATAGCAACTTGGTGACTCATGTTGACATGACTTCTTTTTAGTTGTAAATGAATAAAATGCAATAGAAATAATAGTCAAAATGTCCTTAATGATGTCAAGAACAGTACTATACAGATAGCTGTCTTCTTGCTGATGCATTAACTTAGAAATCAGCACAGAAATACATTTTCACCAGCAATAAAAACTAAATGGTGACTTGACCAAGGACTAACGGCCTAAAAAACTGCCTTGTCACAGAGGTTTACCCAGACTTGATAAGGCCTCCATTTATTTAAGCTGATACGAATACTAGTAAGGGTGTTGGTAGTAAAAACTTAACTTGATTTCTGAAATGCTAGTTCCTAAAGGGGTTTTACAATTATTTTAGTGACATAAAATTGACATAGAGTAAAATGTGTGGATCTTACTTGTATAATTTGATAATTTTTATATGTCTATATTTCAATATTAAAATCAGCATTAATGAGGAATAATTTATATTCAATAAAGTGCACTAATTTAAAATGTGTTTAGGATAACAGTTTGATGTATAACCAGCACTGCAATTAAGTATGAACAACTTTATTACCTGAGATAGTTCCCTCATAGAACTTCTCAGTCACTCTCAGCCCTGAACAACCATTCAGTTTGCTTTCTGACATCATAGATAGGTTTCGTCAATTCTAGAGTTACATTTGGCATAAAGTATATAGTTTTTTGGTTTCTTTCACTTTTCATACTGTCCTATTTATCTTGAACGTTCTATATAGTCTGACAATACTGTAATTGGTATTGCTCTGAGTTACAGTAGGTGTAAAGCTCAGGGCTCATCCAAAATGGGATATCTAATTGGAGAATTTCAGCCTAAAGCAAAAGCCCTAGGGGCTCCACTGCTCTGGAAGATGAGAATAAGTCTGATCTTCCACCTCAGGGCCTGGAAGGCAATTTGCCAGTGTCAAACCTTGGTGCTGAGCAGGAGAAGAAAAATTTCCTCTGAGAAATTGTGATCATAGCAGCCCAAATTTATGCTACCTTTTAGAAGAGAAAAAACAAGCATCCTTTCTTGAGGGATTTCACCTTCAGTCAAAGCCTAAAAGTTAAAGTTTCAAGAAATAAGAGATTACAATTTCAAGGTACAAAATTCAAAGGGAAATAAATCACCATAGTATCAATCAACAGGAGAAAGAGAGGGAGGGGGAGGAAAGGAGAAGGGAAGGGAGAAAGAAAGAAGAAAGATAAGGCTCTAGTCATTTTATCACTTATATCAAAGTGGAGCAAGCATCTCCAGTCACGTATAACTTTGAAAAAATGAAAGTAGCACAACTCTGATACCAGTGAAACTTTGAGAGTGTGAAATGTTTAAGATAATACCAAAACCAAGTAATGATGAAAAGGAAGTCTTCCAGTCCATCCTATTCATAAAAATAGTGCAAAAAAACTTCAACAAAATATTAGTAATCATGTCCAATAACATATAAAAGAGATCACGACTAAGTTGAGTTTAGTCAATAATGTAAGTATGGTTTAATACTTGCAAATGTCACTTCTTGATTGGAAGACAAGAAGGAGAAATATAAGAAATGGATTGGAAAGGAAGAAATGAAGCTGTTATTCATGAGTGATGCAATTATCTGTTTAGAAAACCTCAAACATGCCTGCAGGTTAATTATTAGGTATAATGTAAGATTTTAGCAAATTTATTGGATACATAATTAATAAAACATACGGTATCTATTTCAGTGGGTCTCAGAGGGAAAATATAATTTATAAGTTACTTTGGTAAAAGGCAAGACCTTGCCTAATAAAAGATAGGTAAGACCTTCATGAAGAAAAATTTTATTGAAATACATTTTATAAAGTTTACATAAAATTACAAAGAAACCTTGTTTGTAGATTAAAAGATTCAATAGCCTCATTGAGTCAACCTTTTCCTCAGTTGATTTATACCTTTGGTATAACTCCAGCAAAAAATAATTCTAAAGATTTTTAAATAGGATTTGGTGAGCTATTGCAAAAAAAATATATGAAAGAACAGTGCACCAGAAATAACCACAATGTTTGACATGCCTTAAAAGAGATATTTATTATTAAATTGTACCAGTTAAGACCCTGGAGCAAAAGAATGGCTGTGTTAGGCATGGAGCCCAGAAACAGGCCCTCACATACATGCAAATTTGATTTTTGACGTGGAAACATGCTCAAGAAGAGTTAAGAAATGTTAGGCTTCTCAGTGAAGGAAAGTGGTGAAATTGCAACCCTCATCTCCATTAGTATCCCGAAGTTTATTCCAGGTGGATTGACTACTCAAGTGCATAAAGCAAACCCGTAAAAGATAGGAGATGGTGTAGAGGAATCTATGTATTTATGACCGTAATCTAAGAAATGATTTCTTACATGAGACACTTAAGAAAGCAAAACCATACAGGAAAGTGTTGAGAAAATTGACTGCATTAAAGTTAAAAACTTCTGTTCATTAAAAGAATACTTTTATGAAAGCAAAAAGGCAAACCAGAAGCTGGAAGAAAATATTTGAAAAATAAATAACTGAAAGAAATTTGTATAAAAGTTCTGTGAACCAATAAGAAGGACTGTGTGTAGGATATTGACTTGGTCATGTCATAAGAGAGGAAACTGTAATGGCCAGTGATCATACAACAAGGTGCCCAACCATGTAAGCAATGAGGATGTGAAAATTAAAAACTAAAATGAAATATTTCAACCCACTGAACTGATTTAAATTGGATATTATAGGTTTTGGTGAGAATATGGAGTAAAAAGACCTTATATTCCCTGCACACAGAAATATAAATTGGCCTGTCCACTTTATAAAACAATTTGCCATTATCTAGTAAATTGACTCAACAATTATATTTCTTACTAAAGACCTTTGTAAAACTCTTACACACGTGAGCCGTAAGAAATATATAATATTTTTTATTTATAGTTTACATTTACAATTATTTTGTATTAGTTTTAGGTTTACAGTATAGTTGTTAGACAATCATATACTTACACAGTGTTCCCCCCAATATTTCCAGTGCCCAACTGGCACTATAGTTATTACAATAAGAAATGTATAATATTGTTCTTAGAAAAATTGGATACAACTGATATCTCAGTCAATAAGACGATGGGTAAATACACTGCAGTACAGTCGTGCAGCGGAACGGCGTGCAGAAGGTGTTTCTGCAAGAACTGGGGGAGCCTCAGCCACATGACATTAAAAGCAAAAAGGCACCAAAGAATACAAACAACATGATCTCATTTATATGAAGTTTACAATTATGTAAAAATAAATGACACATTGTTTAGTTGTAATAAAAAATAATAAAACTACAGAAATTTAAAAGTGATAAAATTCATCAGGACTACTCTGCAGGGCACGTGTTAGAAACAGGTTAAGGAGACACACAAAGAGAACCACAGTTAGAATGTAGTGGTTCTGCTCCTGTTCTTGAACTAGGTTGTTAACTCATTGGTGGTGGTTATAATCACTTTTCATTGTATTTTCTAGATGCTACATAAATTTTATGCATATCAACTTAATATTAATGAAAAAATTAAAAATCTGCCACATACAGTTGCTCTATTTATCAGTTATATAGATATGAAATGAAGATGACATAGTTCCTCCTCTTCAAGGACTTACAAAATGACTTAAGACCCTGTGTTTTAATGTTTGATAACATCTCAATGTGGAGACCTCATGGTATTTCTTTGAAATTACAGATTTCTTCCCCAGCCTCAGACCTACTGAAACAGAGTATGCACAATGGAGGGCCTAGGGTTGTGGGAGTTTGGGGGAAAGGGTTACATGCAGTCGGAGCGGGAGTTGTCCAACTTAAAGATGCCAGGAAAACTGATATAAAGACCTCCAAGTCCTGGTGTTGCAGAAAGGTATTGCTGCCACGAACCATAGTGAGGAAGGAATAGAATTGTTTTTCCTCCAAGGAAACTGTAAGATTGAGATTATATTTATTGTTAATGGATAGATAATCCATACAAATACCATTAATGACATTTTTTGTGGATTTCTCTTTATTATTTACTCTACATCCTATATCTATGACTTCTGGCTATGACTTATGATACCTGTTAACATTTTTGCAATCACATCAGTCAATTTTTGAATAAACACCCCACATTTTCCAAAATTCAATTAACTGTATAATTATAGACTCATTAAAATAATAATAACAGGTACTACCACTCTTTGGTCACTGTAGTTGTGCTCTTCTGCAGATTAAAATTCAAGGAAATAAAAATCTCTCAGTCTCTTCCCACAGTTCTGCTGGCATCGGAATAAGTGCTTCATTGTTTCCTAGGCAAGTAAAATGAAGCTCAGGGAAGGTTGCCAACTTGAAATTGCAGTGTGACATTTGAATTACAGAGGTCTCTTTGGTCTGCTGGCTGTTCAGCTCTGGATCTCAGTGGGAGAAACAGGGATCACTGGTTCCCTCCTCATATAGAATATATTTATCAGGGACTTAAAGACAATGGCATTTATGTCTTAGCAAGTGGATAACATTTATTAAGAGGAATTGAATTGGGACTATTGAGTCATGGAAAAATATAGTTTATACTCTCATGAAGCTGGCTGTTGTGCTGTGGAAACAATAAATATATAAAGTAAAGAATTTAAATCATTTTCAAAGCAACCTGTCAAAAGACCACATAACCATAGTGTAAAGGAATCATCATAACTAAGGACATACAAAGTAAAAGCATGAATTTGAAATTCGTGGTTTCAGATTTGATTGCAATAGTTTTTTTTTTTTTGTTTTAATTTCTTTGTTTTCTGTAACTGAGAAACCAGCTCAGTATTGGGAGTATTCTAAAAATAAAAAGACCAGTTTATTGCAGAACAGAGTATATAGAAAGGGAATAAGCGTTTGGAAAGTCTTTGAAAAGGTAGATTGAACAATATTGTAGAAACTTTAAAAATCAGCTAAATTTCTAGACATTTTTCCATTAAATTATAATTGGGAAACAATTCTCTAAGGGGTGCTTGCATTTCTGGGGCATTCGGAAATGCCCTTTGACCTGGACTGTCTTTTCAAGTGTTTGTGTATGAACACAGCCTTGGAAGATAGTCTTTGCCCCTGGAGCAGGGGCAGTCATACTTACTGTCCGTTATAAAAGATGCAGACTACCCAGATTCCGGCATCCTCTCCTGTCATGTCTATGTGTGTAGGCATTATCCCGCCCTCTTCTCATCACTCTTTGGAAATTGTGGCTTGTGGTACCAGCACAAAAATCATGATGGACTGTATCAACTAGTATGAAGAACCATTCTGTGTTAGAGGAAGGTTCTGACCTTGTTCAGACAACGCTTACAGAGAAACACACCCACAGTGAGGATGAAAGGAAGGAATTTGCAGTTGCTGTGGTCAGAAGCCTGGGGAACATTGGCTGGTTTGCTGGAGAGATAATTGGGCAAGGCATGCAATACTAGGTAAGGAGAAACAGCAACAGTTGGGCTACCTTTTGATTCAAACCCCTCATGCAGTTTTATCATGCCAACTTTAGATTCATTCAGACAGCAAAAGATCTCAAAACCTTCTGGAGTAGGTCTTGGATGCTCTAAAGAAATACAGGTCCTATCAGGATTTCCTTGAGACAGAAAATCTCAGGTGGGCAACACTGATGAGTATTTGGGTCCTAACTGGTCTGTAATGCTGGTGAAAGGAACCCTCTAGAGAATGAGAACCTGTTCCAAATTCTCACAGTCAGCCTCATCACCTTGGAAAACGTCACCATTCCTTATGTTCAAACCAGGTTTATCATTGGACTCCAGATTGAGATGTGCTTCCTAACAGGATCCCTGCTGTAGGAATCAGGGCTGTGGCTTCTGAGTCAGACTCCCCAAATCAAGATAGGCTGTGTTAGTAATGATGACTCACTGTACGTGGTGCCTTAGGTGGACATTTGAAGTTGAATTAAAACAGGAGTAATCATGGCATGGCTCAGAACTGAAGGTGACCAGCGCAGAGCTGCTCTCTGCTTCCATGTCCCTGGATGCCTCTCTCTGCCCTGATCTTGAGAAAGATGACTATGGGTAGGGCTGAGATCTTTTTGTCCATCAGATAGGCCAGATGCTATACGAATCCCTTGAGTGTTCTGGGGAACTTTGGGAGGGGAGGCACCCATATTTTATGGTCCTGTGAATACTGGGTCACAGATCATATCTCACCCTGTCCCATAGTGAGAAAAGACACCCAAATTCAACTAATGCAGTTTGGGAGGGTTCTCAGTGGGAAGGGGAGCTAAAATGGTCTTGTAGATATGACTCTGGGCAAATGAATGCGAGGTAAGGCTGTTGTGGCTTCCACTGTTAGACATATAATGGAATTGATGTGTTATATGACGGTGCATCTTTATCCCACGAGTGCCAGTGGAGGTCTCCCATTCAGGGATTGCCACACTAGAGCTGTACTAGTAGGACAGGTAGATAATGTTTTTAGATCTGTTTTCCCCCAGGGAGTCCAGAAACTATATAGAATCCCAGGAAGAGAAGGGGAAATCACACCTTATTTAAATAATAGCTGGCAGAACCCTCGGGCCATTTCTCAAAACAACAACACTCCATGCAAGATGCAGCAAAAACAGCAACAACAAAAACAAAACACTGGGGTGGGGAGCAGCTATTAATCTTATAGGAACTGGAACTGAATGCCTGACCCCTGAGGGCCTTGTGACTATCGCGTTTAAATGTGCTCATTTTGAGATGGGTCAACTCGAACTCACTGACCAGTAAGGTTGGAAGGGCCCAACAAACCTTGCTTATCAAACAGAAATGAGAGTTTTAAGAAAACTGCCACCCTGGCCCCACAGCATCTTAGATTTCCATGAACAAGTCCAGCGTTCCATTTCAGGGAAACTTTATCCATCTCCAGAAACAAGGCCTCCAGTTCAGCGAGGCCTTCAATTCGTGGAGCTTTCCTTAAATACCTGGGCTCGCTTCGAGGATGGTTCAGCTAAGCCGTCCAATGCCGGCTACCGTTTTCCGACCACAGCGCCAGCTATGCGCACCCCAAAATGGACACAGTCACTTTGCTCAACCAGTCGGCAGAACGTGTGGCATTCTGGCCAGCACTCCCCTTGAGGAACCTTATTACATTTTTACCGACTCTTGAGCTGTTGCCAGTGACCTAACTGTTTGGTCCCTTGGAAAATTACAGACTGACAGGCTAAATTTTGGGATGGCAAACTGTTAAAACAAATTATGGCAACTGACCCAATTCTTTGGACTGTTCACGTAACTGCACCTTCAGGGTGGTCGTAAGAGGCTTCCATGTATTGAGAAAAACACCATCTTTAGATCAGGTGGCACTCAGATAGATGATCCAGAGATCCCTCTGAAGGGAGGCTATTCTTGGTTGCTCAGGGTTGCTTTCCTGAGGGTTAGCTGATATGTACCCTGCAGGCAATTGTTCTTAGGATGGGACTCATTTAATTGAAAAGTGGCACAAAATTTGAATGGTGATGTGATCAGTGACACCACCTCCATCCTAGAAGGGATTCAGGTCAACCTCACCTGGCTGGCCAAGGTTGTTACAGATGACAGAATGCCCTGAACCCTACACTTTCCCCATGTGGGCCAGCGCCAAATGTGTGCTATCTCGGATACATCCTGCTATATCTGAATTAATTCCTTAGGCCTGGTGGAAAGGTCAATAAAGAAACTAAGGAGAAAGCCACTGGCTTTCTGAGATAGACCTGATGGTTTATAGTATTCATTTTGCCATAGAATCTGGAAGCCTCAGGGAATATGTTGATCTAAGTGTTGCAGGTTAGACTCGTTCTGCTGCTTAGAGATTTTTCAATAGAACTCCTAATTATACACCGTGAGATGGTATGGATTTGGTTCTTGCCATGGTTGGTTAAATTCATCCGTGTAGCCAAGGGAATATTATCCTCATGGGAGGATTCACCAGAAGCCAAGATGGTGCAGGAACGAGAGTGGATATTGCTTGGAGCCAGTGCCCCCAGGGGTCTCTCACCTCTCCTGCATGTCCTGTGAGCAGAGACACTGGTGGCCTTTGTTCCAGATTATCTTCTCACTGGTTTGTCTAGTGAATAGCTTCAGAAAATAGAGATAGAGTTTCCCTTTAGGGCAGGTGACAGGCTTGCGTATGACCCATTATAAAAAATTTGGGTTTCCTCAGCTTGGAATTCTTAACAAAAGACTGTATGCTCACACCTTCTGCTTCACTTTTAGACTGTGTTCTCCTGGCAGGACCTCGGGTTCGAACTTTGTTTGGAATCCATCCCTTAATTTTAGAATCACTCAGTTCACTAGGGACATTTCCCACCTCCTCCTTATAGAAGGTGAGAATGTTGCTAAGCTCTCCTCTGCTACACAACAAGGATCCCCTTCCAGATTTCCGAGTGCAGTCTGTTACCCTCCAAATCCTCCCAGCCTTCGTTCACTGCCTGTTGCCAGAGTCACTTTATCATTTTTCTGTATTTATTATATCCCCTTTCTATTTCTGTATAACAAATTACTACCCAAACTTAGCAACTTAAAATAAGTCATGGCTATACACTACAGTATCTGTGTGTCAGTTTAATTGGACGCCTCTGACTCCGGATCTCTCCCAAGGCTGTAGGTAAGGTGTCAGCCAGAGCTGCAGTCATCTAAATGCTCAGCTGGGGAAGATCCGCTTCCAAGCACACTCACAGCTGCTGGCAGAACACGGGAGATCCACCTCCAAGCTCCCTCGTGTGAACTCTTGGCAGGCGTCCGGCCCTTGCTGGCTGTTGGCCAGAAACACCGTTCCTTTTGACGTGGGCCTTTCCATAGGGCCATGTGCAACGTGGCAACTTGTTTCTTAAAAAGCAAGAGGACAAAAGAGATGCAAGTCCCAGTCTTTTTGTAAATTAATCTCACAAGTGACATCCCATCACAAAAGTTGAGACTAACAACCAGACTAATAACAGAAGTTGTATTCTGGTTGCAAGTCTCTAGGTCCAGTCCACATTCAAGGGCAAGGGACTGTGCAAGAGCATGATTACCAGGAAGAAAGGACCCTCTGGGGAGTACATTTTCTAAAAGGAAGTGGGGTAGATACTAAAGGAGTCTTTAAATTATAAAATCAAATGCTACTTTATGAGTGGTCTACCAAAATTGCTAGAAAATTTTAAGAAGGGAAAGATAGGTTTGAGTGGTTAATAAAAGATTTTATAGGCAGATATTAACTGTGTCTGGTCAGAAATTTTAGGAAGAATAATTTGTCACAGGTGTTACTAGTGACCTGGAAAGCTGAGGCCCTCAAGGCAGGGAACACAAAAGGCCAGTTCAGTAACCCACACACAGGTTTTTAGATTTTTTTGATTTGGTGACTAGACAGTAAAAATAGAGTAAAATACCAGAAAACATTTTGACAACAAAGATAGACCAGAAAATTTTGCGTGACTCAATAAATGAGAAGCACAATGGGCCAGGGATCGTATAGGATGTTTTACATCTTTTATTCTTTTGAATCCTGTCAATACCCCCATGGGACTGGTATTTTTTTGTACCATTTTATAAAACAGGAGAGGACAACAGATACAAGCTAAAGGACTTGCCCACTGACGTACGTCCATGACACTGTTTTTTCTCTTTTGGGGTCCCAGTCTGTCCAACCCCAAAGCCCCGGCTCCGTTTTTGTCGGTCTGCTCTGTGGCGTCACACTGCAGAAACCAGGGACAGAGAAGATAACCAGAATCATGCAGCCATCGACTCACATAGCGTATTCTAGGCACTGTGATGAATACCTTGAATACATCACTGCTGGAAAGTCTCCCACCAGCCTTACGAAGAAGGTGCTGTTATTCCCACGTTGCAGATGAGCACATGATGAGTTAAGAGAGACTAAGTGGCCTAACGTGACAAAACCAGGACACACAGAAGTCAACTGACAGCAAATGAAAACAGTCCTTTGCAGAGAAGGGGCTGCTTTGCTGAAAGCCATCTGGGTGGTTGGCGCAGATTTAGGGATTTCAAACATGAAATGGTTAGTTTGAGGTCTTTTCTTCTCCAGATAGAAAGCAACTCTCTCCTATTCACTCACAGAACCAAGTCTGAAAATATACATAACCAAATTCAAATCCAATAAACAAATTTCAACACAAACTGCATAATTAAGGCTATTTTTATGATTAGCACCATTTAGTTTCCTTGAATATACCAGAGCAAACATTGCTACAGCAAAAATTACTGCTAATGGTTGAGCCTAACAATAAGAGAAAATCCCCCAAAGGGTCCTTTAGGCCCCAGCTACAGCTGTGCTTCACTATATTTCTTTCTTGAAAGTGGAGAATTAACAGGGAAATTAGGCTCTTCTATGCTGTGCAGATGTAGCTAAGACCGTATTAACTTATTCAGCAAACATTTCTTCCGTGCCTACTGTATGCTGAGCAGTCTGCTAGCCACACCAGGATCGTGGGAATAAATCCCACCTGGCACTCTCAACGGACATGCAGGTGAAGGAAGTTGCTAGAAGGAGGCAGATATAAATAGCCACGTGTTGTGAGTAATATAGGGCATGTAGTGGAAGCATAATGGGGTGGAATAGAAGAGTTTTAAGCCTGCAGCTTCATAGGATGTGCTAAGTACATGGATACCAGTTTCTGATCACCGGTGTAGGAGGGAATCCAGTTATGTGAAGAGAATAGAGGCCTGGAAGTTACCTTGATCTGGGCTAGAAGCTGGTGCCTACTCCAAAACTGGGAATATGAGAAGAGGAATAAGTTTAAAGAATGGCGAAATTTTATTTCAGAAATGACCAGTTTTGTATAAAAGATTCAAGTGTGAGGCCATTTAGGACATTACATTTGTGAGACCAAGCCCTGCTGGCAGGTGTCTGGTTACAAGGTTGATGTGGAGAGGCTTTAGCGTGTTGCTGTTACAGTATTCGTACGGCCAGCAGCAACAGCAGCAGTGGCTTATTTTGAGCACCTGCCATGTGCCAGGGTTTGTATTAAACCCTTCCTGGTGTCACCTAATTTAACATCCTGACAAACGTCGGCTCAGAGCCGGGATTTGAACAGAGACCTGCGTGACTTCAAAACCAAGATTCTTTCAGTGGCCTCTACTTAACCAGCTCACCAGTGCAACAGATACTCTCTGTGCCTTCTGCTCAACCAAGGCTGGGGTCCACAGCTCTCCTGGGTGTTCAAGGCTCCAGGAAGTCCACACACTTCTGCTCCCACCATCAAAAGTTACATGTTTACAAGAGATGGAGCAACTGTACGTATTGTAATCATGCGTTTTAATAAAACATATGCTGTGACGCAATGTGAGAAGTTATGTTTGCGAAAATGAGATAACATGATTAGGGAAGATTTAGCTCAAGAAAATTACATATGAGAAGGAAATGTAAAAGATATATACCACATACAGTGAGTGGAATTTTGCATTCATTTTGCTTTACAAGTATCTTTTCCATCCATTGTAAGACACTGCAGTAATTCTATAGCTTGTATGCTATGGTTCTCGTTTATGTAAGAAAGAGTGTATGAGCTCTGGCCAGTGTAGCTTAGTGGGTTGGAGCGTTGTCCCATACATCAACAGGTTGTAGGTTCAATTCCCAGTTGGTGGGCATGTGTACAAGGCAACCAATTAATGTTTCTCTCTTACATTGATGTCTCTCTCTCCCCTCCTTCCTCTCTCTAAAATCAATAAACATATTTTTAAAATTCTTTTTTAAAAAAAGAAAGAGTACATGAAACATCAGCCAACCCATAAGCCAAATCTTTTGAAGATTTCTATGCACGTGCCCAGGGTGAGCATGTTACGAGAGAAAGGAAGAGGATAAGAACTTTGCAGCTCACTAGAGACATACCTCAAAATCTTCAAAGTGAACTGAATGATAATGTTCAAAGATGTGGAAGGGAAGTTGCCACACAACAGGATTATGCACTAGGATTTTGCTTGGGGAAAAATGAAAGGAATGTATTTCTGGTTTGTTTTTTTGTTTTCTGCAAAGCTTTAGTTCGTGTGTCCTGCAGGCAGCAGAAAAAAAGGAGCATGGGCTGTGGAACATATTAGATACACCTTCAAGAACATAACTAGCAGTCTGATCTTGGGTAAAGTCTCTGAGTCTCAGTTTCCTCAAATTAAGATGGCATAGTACTACAGTTTTTTTTAGAAATGTACAGTGTTGGGCACAGAGTAAGTTACAAAATAATAGTTACTCATATTTTCCCCCTTTTGGGGAAGCTATTAAAAAGTACAAGGTCTGTCTGGAAAAAGTCCAGCCATTGCTAATATAACAAGAACAGTTTGCACACCATTGATGTAACCTGGCAGTCAAGGAGAGTGGACTGGAATGTGTATATGTGAACAATGATAACTTCACTGTACTAGTCAGTGGGGGCAGTAGGCGCCATTGAGTGAGTATGTGTACTGTGTGGCTGTCACATGCAAAATGACTGAGCAAGTAAAGCAACAGCTCTGCATCAAATTTTGCATGAAGCTTGAACATTCCTCCATGGAAACTGTTGGGATAATTCAGAAAGCCACAGCTATGGGCAACAGGTGATTGGCAGCTTCATCACAACAACACACCTGCTCATGCATCATGTCTCATGCAGGTGACTCAGCCCCCCTACAGCCTAGATTTGACACCCTGCAACTTCCGGCTTTTCCCAAAATTAAAATCACCTTTGAAAGGGCAGAGATTTGAGCCCATTGATGAGTTTCAGGAAAATATAACAGGCCAGCTAATGACATTTGGGCAAACTGTGTGAGGTCCCAAAGTGCCTGCTTTGAAGGGGACTGAGGTGTCATTGTCCTATGCACAATATTTCATGTATCTTGTATCTTCTTCAATAAATATCTCTACTTTTCATAGTACATGGCTGGATACCTCTGGACAGATCTTGTATAAAACAGTAACGCAGAAAGTAGTCAAGGAGATGAAAAGGAACATTTACTATCTCTGTCAGTTCTCACGTGAGGGACTATTCTTGCCTCATTTAAAGTGGATTTGCAGGTTGGGACAAAGAACTTTCAAGAGTCTCCGTTTACTTGAAAGATGTTGAATCTGGCCAGAGATAAAGATAAGGAACTAGATACCAATAGAAATATTTTGTTGTAGCAACTGCTTTTTTGTACATTTTTTTGTATATTGGAGATAAAAAGATGAAATGGAAAAAATGAATTTTGGCAGAATTACAGGTAATTAGGGTACTGAGATGGAAAGGAAACTGGCAAAGTCAAACATAAAAGAAGCAAGAGAAGCCGCTCTTCTTAATAACTTAAATTTGTGAAGATAATTTTGATAACTAAAGTGGGTGACAAAGCCAGAACTACATGTAGAAGTAAGAATTGCATAGCTTGTGCGTGCGCTAATCTGTTATTCAGTACAAGGAGTGTTAAAAACTAAATGTGACAAAATACTCCCTTTTTAACAAATGACTCCCCAGTGCATGTTCTCGATAGTACTAAAAACCTTCTTAGGAGGTTATAAATATTACCAAGTAAGTGTAATTGGCATTCTTGGATTTATTTTTTAAAAAAACATTTGTTGAGATTCTATGTCCGGTCCCATCCTGCACATGTAAGGGTGGGGTAGAAGTAGACTTATAGCTGTTCATGTGGAAAATAATACAATAAATAGTAATGCAGGGATAAACTGTGTTTCCCAAAATGAGAAATGAGTTTATTTTTGTATTATCATTTACTAGTTATTGTGTTACTTTCCGCAAGAATGACTGCACAACTGCAAGCCTCCTCTGCCCCGCCCTGTATTTATATCCATTGCCTTGCACAGAGTGGAGAGGAATCTGCCTTCGAGCTGGCAAAGGGAAATGCAGTTGTTCATTTCAGCTCTTGTGTTTGTAATGTGCCACCTCATTATCAGACTTTGAATTTAGCCTGAGATTTTGCGTCATTCATGATATTCATCAAATTGATGATATAGAAATAAATTTTATATGCCTGGTTTAGGCCTTCATGATAAAAGTGCTGCCGTGGTTCTAGTTGTAATTATAGGGTTAAAAACAAGCATTGGGTTTTATATCTCTAAATCAAAACTTTCAGCAAGGTATCTTGAGTATGTGTACGTACTAGCCTAGCTACATTCCTACTGATTAACATCACCTATCACCTGGATTTACAAAGTTCCTATTGGTTTTAAATATACAAGGTCTGTCCAGAACATATCCAGCCATATAATATGGAAAAATAGAGACATTTATTCAACAAGAGATAAGAAACATTGTACATAGGGCAGTGATACCTCAGTCCCCTTCAAAGTAGGCACCTTGGCACCTCACCCAGTTTACGCAGTTGCCATCAGCTGCCCCATGGTATTTTCCTGAATCTCGTCGAAGGACCAAAGTCTCTTCCCTTTCACAGGTGATCTTAGTTTTAGGAAAAGCCAGAAGTCACAGGGTGCCAAATCTGGGCTGGAGGGCGGCCGAGTCACCTGGTCAATTTGATGTTTTGCTAAAAAGCTCTGCACAAGATGTGGTGCATGAGCAGTTGATTGTTGTGATGAAGCTGCCAATCACCAGTTGCCCATAGCTGTGGCCTTCTGAATCATCCAAATAGTTTCCATGGAGAAATGTACAAGCTTCATGCAAAATTTGATGCAGAGTTGTTGCTTTACTTGTCATGTTCAGTCAATTTGAATGTGACAGCCACACAGTACACATGCTCACTCACTGGCATCTACTGCACCCCATTGACTAGTACAGTGAAGTCATCATTGTTCACACATGCACATTCCAATCCACTCTCCTTGGCTGCCAGGTTACATCAATGGTGTGCAAACTGTTCTTGTTATATTAGCAATGGCTGGACTTTTCCCAGACAGACCTTGCTATATGTATAAGTAGGAAATGAATTAATTTACAGAATATCACAAAAAAGAAACATAAGTCTGAAATTAGAGTTCTTTTAAGATTTGTAGGCTCTAATCACACCAACAAATGAAAGCTACCTGAAGCCAGCCAGCCCTCACTCTTCTGCTGCCTTCCCCAGCCAGTGCCAAGGACACTTGGGTTGGTATTGTTACAGCTTGGACATTGTTCAAACTGGTTTCTAAAGAGCCCTGGACTTCCGGATACAATTATACACAAATACCACCAAAGTCAAGGTCGTCATGATAATCACCTCCATGTGGGGAGCAGAGCCTGAAGGATGCCAAGGCAGTTTGTTTGTCATGGTCAGTGGTCCTCAGAGTCCTTACTAGAAATCGTGTCTGCTGCTGGGCCCTATGACTTCAGAAAAATGAGGGGAGCTTTCAGAGAATCAGAATCCAGAATCGCAGAGAATGAGACCTGTGAGAAAACTAGAATTGTTTTGCTTAAAAAGGAAAAGTCAGAAGGGCAATTTAATAATAGTCTTACAGACGTGAGGAATTATTACATTGAGGTTAATGACTATTTCCTTCATATGCAAACATAGGAAAAGAAATAAGAGTTTCAGCCTTAGTAAGAACATAGTACAGAATCAAAAGAAAAAACAGCAATCAGTTGCTAAGCCTATTTAATCAAAGGAATAGATCACTCAGTGTACTGTTTATGAAAGTTTTTTTAAGGCAATATGAATTCTTATCTGTTTTATGTATTAGATCAAACTACCTGAAGGAACAAAGATGAATTAAATGAACTTTGTTTTTTCAACCCTGTGAATCAGTGATCTATCTTTAAGTTATATCATAAGGTATAGATTTGAAACAGTTATTTTGATTAGCATCTCATAGCCTGGTGCTGCCAGGAGCAGAACCACCTTCTAATAATGTTAAGGAGGTTAGTGGTCAGGAGGAACGTTTATCTCAGGGGTTATGAACTCAGACACCTTCGGGGCCCTGCAGGTGTCATGAAGGGGGGAAGCTAACTACATAGACTAATGTGGAGCTGCAGAAGTTGTGGTGCCCCTCCAAAAGGGGCAGCCACTGCTGACCAGGGCCAATTGTTACTATGACATTATTACCGTATTGCCAGGTTGTTGGCTTTCTCAAGAAAAACTGGTGATCTAGACTACATGAATTTTTTTTTTGCATTGATGAAATACTAAGCTTTATCAAAGTACTCTGCAGGAAAGCAATATATCTGTGTAGGATGTTACTTTAGAAACCGTTGGATTACCCTGTAGGTCACTAGTTAAACAAATGAATGAAGCAGAACTGACTGAACTCTAAAGCTTAGGTGAAGTAATCTGCTAAGCTTTCGCAAGGTGTAATTGAGGTCTCTGCCAACTCTCGGAGTCTTTTGACCTCCCTTTCCTTCTTCCCTGCTCCCAGTACCAGGTGACTTACTCAATCACACAGGTGGTGAGAACTTAAAGGAATTGTTTCCCTTAGCAATGTAATTTTATTTAATAAAATCATCAAATACTTAGATTGAAAACGTTCGTTGCTATACTAAAGATGCTACTGACACTATTAGAGTTTTAGAAATGCGCTTGTACATGCGTGTACATGTCCCTTTGAGTGTGTGAACTAACATTTGTTTATAACATTGGCTGCATTAGGCATGCTTGGCTTGAAAGCCCACTTACACTTTTACAATTTGGTGATGTTTTATTTCTCTTTGTGACATATTCTCAAATAGCCCATCTCCACCTGGGGTAAGGACAGCCAGATTTCTGAAATCCCCTTCCTTTTAGACAGGAGAATACGCCACAGATGAAGAGGAGGATGAGGTAGGACCTGTCCTTCCTGGCGGTGACATGGCCATCGAAGTCTTTGAGCTGCCTGAGAACGAGGACATGTTCTCCCCGTCAGACCTGGACACAGCCAAGCTCAGCCACAAGTTCAAAGAGGTAAGCCTCTGGTCCGCAAGGTTTTTCAGTGCCTGTCCATTTCATTTTTAAGTATATATTTTTGTTTGAGAAATATAGTAAGAATAATCAGTTTTCAAAATAGAGCCTTTTAATAATGGATTGTCTTGAGTCACATTGAATTTCAAGGTAAAATTTAAGGGGATCTCATTCCACCATCATTAACTTAGATGCTTGTTACTTGTATAGTAACAGCTTACAACTTGTCTGTTCCATAATTTCAAGCGATAACTTAAATGTGCAGTTTTCATGGTAGGTTCAGGTTATATTTTTCCAGTTTCTTTTTAGAAGGTTTGGGGACCTGGCAATAAGCTTTCCTTTACGGCAGTGATTTCTAAAACAGTTTTTTATTTTCTTTTCCTAAAATAAACAAGGTCCCAACAGAGTCAGATGACATAACCAAACGGTTTAATTTAAGAAAGTTCAGTGAATGAACTTCGAACAGAGTTAGTAGACAGCGAAGCCCATGGGGCCCGGCGGCGCAGGCCATGGTTACTGTCTTTGGCTTAATGGTGAAGAGGGAGATGACCTTCCTGAAGGAGGGCCATTCAACATCTGCAGCTTTGTAAGATGCAGCCACTGTAAAAACTACACCACGAGGGCGATGTATACCCAGACCCTTCTCTGCTCCTGCTGATGCCTCCCAGTGGTCAAAGCCTGACGGCAGGCTGGGAGACAGGGCGTTGAATTCTGGAGAGGCCAGTGCTCTCGAGGCAGGGGCTGTCGGAAGAGACCAAGGCTGGGTCCTGAAGGGCACATGCCGATGACCACACAACTTCCTCGTGATGAGTGGGGTCGCAGGCAGTTTATTCTCTGTTGTTTCAGGGGACATCCTCCATGGTAGAAGACAGGCTTGTTATTGTTTACCGCCTCCCCGCAGTAACCCTGATGCACTGAGGCTGGAAAACCACTGTTCTGCGGTTTCAAGTCTGTTAGGGACTTGACTGCATTGGGGAAAAAAATGTCCTATACATGGAAAACAAGACTGGTAATTGCAGATTTATGATCTCTAATTTTATTTTTAATACCTAATTTTAATTTTGATGTGTCATAAATAGTCAGATTTATACAGTCTGATATTATACTTAACACGCCTAATATGTTGACTTACCTTTTTAATCCCTATGACAAATGTACACTTGTGAGACCAGTATCAAAGTGGATGTACTTTACAAGTGTAAGTTTTTGTTTAAAAAAACTTAAGTTCATTGTAGAGTTTTGGGAAATAAGTAATTGTATAAATACAAAAAAAATCATCTATAATCCCAATATTGTAGTATTTGGGATTATGTATTTAATATATACTGTGTTAAATACTTACTCTATATTTAAATTTGTATTATTAGATTTCCCCATGTCATCAAATGTTCTTCCACAAGTGATGCTGCTTCTTCCCTCTTTCATCTTGTGGATCTTTCATGATTTATCCTAGTTCCTTGTTTTGGAACATTCTTTGTTTCCAGGTCTTCTCATTTATTCTTCTAAAGTTTTTATTGTTGACACCATTACATGTCCCCATCCCCCCACCCTTTGCCTGCTTCCACCCAGCCCCCACCCCTCTTCCTATTGTCCATGAGTCATGCATCTATGTTCTTTGGCTGATCCCTCCCTTCTTTCATCCAGTCCCTCCTCCTCCTCTTCTCCCCTCTGACAGCTGTCAGTCTCTTTATTCCATGTGTCCATGTTTCCAGGTCTTTAAAAAAATATTGTTATTAAAAGTAATACTATAATAAGTACCTGTGTACTTATCTTTAGGATAATTTCTTACAAAGGAATTATTAAATCAAAGAAAATGAATATGTGAGGGACTTGTGATACTTAATGCCGAGTTGCAACCAGATGGCTTTTCTTGTTGATACAGAACATACTTGTGTGTTGAGAGTGCCCACTTTTCTTCCCCTATTATTATTAGTAAGGCCGAACCATTTCTGTTTACATGGTTCACAGAGTCCCTGAGGCAGAATACATGGGTTTTTCAGATGACTTGTAAATAACTATTCCTAGTTCTAAATCAGATATGAATGTTTCCGTACAATGAAGTATACACTATTATATAATGATCACAAAACTCAGAATTTCCTTACACCAATGCCTATCTTAGGACCATTTCTTGTAAAAGCTTTCCAGATTAACTGACATTTTCAAATGAAAAAGCACTGCAGAATAAGTAAGTTCTGCAGGAAGTGGGTGAGTGGGAGAAGGGGGTATAATCAGAGCACCTGTTTCTCCATGGCTGTGATTGGGCCCAAGAATAAAGATTATCTAGAAGAGTAGATGGACCTTGTTCTGTAAGAAATCTTTCTTGCATGTTGTGACTCTCAATCAGCTTTGAGTCAGTAAAGTCAAGAAGTATGCCCTGGCAAAAGCCTGTAGTATAACTCTTTCATGTTGCCAGGCGAGTATGGCCCCTACTGTTTCTAGATAACTGAGCTGGAAGTAGGGTCCACATTCTTTTATGGAAGCTGAAGCCTAAATGCAGAAATACCACATGGAAAGTTATATCCTTCATTTTCTGAATTGAGTCAAGGACTCAGTGCTCCATCAATAATATTTGAAGTGTACACCATTGTGTAGACAACTGCATGACCTAGACCAAGGGCCAGCAAACAACCTATCACCTAGACCTAACCCACTGCCTTTTTTGTAAATAAAGTTTTATTCAAACACAGCCATGGACATCCATTTATTTATTGTTTGTGGCTGCTTTCATGCAGCAACAGCAAAATTGAGTGGTGGTACAGAGACCATGTGTCTGCAAATCCTAAATTACTTGCTCTCTGACCTTTCGCAGAACATGGTTGCGGACCTGGCTGGAGGCCGCCGCATGCTCTGGGCCCATTCTGTATACAGAGCCGATTTGCTTTTAGCCTGAATAAAATCTGTAGTTTTCTGTTAATTTCGGGTTTTTAAGAATTGGAGGATTGTCCCCACTTTAAGAACAAATACCAAATCATTTCACTTCTAACTTACTGATTTTCTTTTGTTTTATACGTAACATTAACATATTCAAGAGATTGCCCCAAGCAGCAGCTGCCTGGCACTCTTACCCAGCCTCTTACACAGTGTCCATGTCACAGTTTTACATTTCTGCATGTGATTAACACACGTGTCTAAATACTCTATAACCTCGCTATTTTGCAAAAGGTTATGCACAAAACCTGGGGAGGGGATGGATAGTCACATTGTACTGGAATCTGTACAAGGTCTCTTATCACAGAGAGTTCTCTTAATTACATTATCTGAAGCAAAAGTACATGTCATACCATTTGGAAAAGGACTTTAGACTGACATTATCTCAGTCAGTCTTACTTTTGGCCTGTTCTGTATCTTCCCTAGTAGACTTTCAGCTCCTCTGTTTCACTCGCTGTCTCATCGTAGTCTTCGCACAGCCCTTGGCAAATAGACGTTAAATATTTGGTGAATGAATGTCATCAAGAATATACTGGAATTTTTTAGTATACAACAACAAAAGTACCTTAACTTAATTTTTTTTTTTCAAATCGTTAACAAGATAGCTAGCACTTTTATTAAGTGCTCATTTACCCATTTCCCTCTGGTTGGAGGGTCAGCGTTATTAGATACAAAATTTGTGTTTTTTATACTCTGGGCTGCTTTTGACCTTCATATTCTGTTCCATTTTTTCATTCTTTGCTGAACTATCATTTGAATATATATTAAACACTGATTGAATAAATCATATCTATCTACTCTTCAGAAATTATTTTTCAACTTATTCAAGAAAACATATGAATCACTTTATTAATCCCCTTGGAGAAAACTTCTTTGTAATTTTTATTGTAATTACACTAAACTAGTAAATTAACTTGCAGAAAACTGGCGTTTTTATCACATTGACTCTTTTAATCCAAACTTATGGAATACAGCTCTTTAAGTCTTTCTGATCTCTAGAATTTTATAGCCCCTTATCAATTACATATAAGTGTCCATCTGTACATAACAGAAAATCTTAAATAGTGTGTTACTCAGCTGCCACAAAGGTTATATTAGCTTTGATATAAGTTAACAAGGTTTCATTATTTTTCTATTTTCAGAAACGACTTTAATAAGAGAGACTTAATGACTTGCATAAGGTAGAAATTACTGTTCTCTGAAAGTTTGTCATTCATTACTCAGTTATAAAACCATCTGTGCTTTTGTGGAGGAAGGTTTTAAATACCTTTTATAACAGTTGTTACTCTATTCAGATTTTCAAGTTTTTCCTGGGCCAGTTTTGATATACAGGGTCCAGCAGAAGTGAGTCCTGCTTGAGTATGGTTGGTAGGGTAATAACATGGTATAATAATTTATGTTTTAATTTGAACATACCACCTAAAATGTCATATGGTGTGCTTGAGAATGATATTACGTTACAGAATTATGTGCTTACGATTTTGTAAAAAAAAAAAAAAAAGGGGGGGAGGGTGTTAATTGTGCCAGACTCTGTATTTGCATTCCTCAAGAATATATTTCTCATATATTTCCTAGGCATTCATATTTATTAACTTATATTTTATAGGATAATTTTAAAGTATTAAAATCTTTAATATCTATAATTAGTTTCCCTATTTATTCTTTCTTTTCTGTATTTGAATATTTTTATTTTTTAGTTTTTTTCTGGAATTTTGTCTGTAATGTTATTTTTATTCCTATTTTTTCTTTTTAAATTAAAAAATACTTATTTTATTATTTCCTACCAATATCTTTATTTTTCATCCTTTCTTCTTTATTGGCATCAATTAGTTGTGTTTACTACATTTATTTTTTGATAACTCTTGCATTCTGTAAGTATATTTAAAGCTGTAATTTTTTCTGAATATTGCTTTAGCTACATGTCACAATATTTTACATTTAGGATGTCATTGTCACATCTATTTTCTCTTGGTATTTCATCTTTAGCAAAATTTATTAGTGACATATTTTACTTTCTAGGCATATGGACCTTTATTTTGTTATCCTTTGGTTATTGGATTCTAACTTTATTACATTCTGGTCAGAAAAGATATTCCATATGACAGCTGTTTAGAATTTTCGAGACTTTTATAGCTTAATGCATAAATGAATGTGTTTAAATATTCCTCACATATGCAGAAAGCACACTCATTCTGTGTTTGGATATGAAATTTATATACGTTTTTCATTTATGTCAGACTCTTGTGGACATGGGCAGTAGTGCGGTGACGGCGGGCGTTGGGGTGGAGGTGGGAGAGAGTATAAGTGGTGATGGGAAAATACAACAAAAATAAACTTTTTAAAAAGATTTACAATATAAATACACATTTTTCTACAGCAAGCTTAAATTTTATCTTATTAACTAATTCTAAAAAGCATATTAAATCAAAAGCTACAGGTTTTTTCCTGTAATTCTAACAATTTTAGTTTTATATATTTTAAATCTTTGTTGTTATCCACATACGTGCTCAGGATCATTAGAACTTCTTGATTTATGATAACACATCTCTTGTAGCTTATGATGTATTTTACCCCAAATTCTATTTTGTCTGATAGTAAAAATTCAATGCTGCCCCTTTTTTTGCTTCATAGCATCTATTTTCTCTATTTTTTGTTTGTTTTTATCTATTCTGTATCCTTTTATTCAAATGTGTTTTATTTAGTCATCCTGTTCCTAAATCTTACCTTTGTATGACCCTGGGAGTCTTTGTCCTCAATTGGTGAATTTAACCCATTTATATTTACTTTGGTCACTTTAATATTAGAACTTAAGTCTACTGACTTATTTTCTATTTTATAATTTCATGCTTTCTTATTGTTTTTTAAACTTGTACCTACTTGTTATTAGATACAGAAAATTTTCATCTGTGGTTTAAAAGTTAAACATTTTATTCTATTTTTCTAGAGATTTGCCCTGAGTAACTTTGACTCAGCCTGGAGTTATTTTCTCCTACCAATAAAGAAAACAGATCAATAGCCATGCTGTTACCATTTAACAAAACAATAGCCAGAGTATACTCCCATCTACCTCTCCCCTCCAATTTTATTGTTTTGTATTTCAGAAGTTTTAGTTAAATATATTTAGAGCTATGCCTTTTACAAAATAAATCATCCCTACTCACCTGTACTTCTTTCCACCTTGAATGGGATTGCAGCGCCACCCTGACATTAGTTCACCATTGTTCTGGCGCTGCTATCTCACCGCAGGGAACTAGGATTCACTCAGTGGCCAGGATCATCCAAACTTCAGGGCATGTCAGTAAACTGTCCCCGATTTAGCTCCAGGTGCAGGCTTACCTGGGACACCTGTGGAAGGTGATAGATTAATTACAATGCTGACTCCCATTCCTGGTTGCTGACATTTTCCTACCTCAAATCTTCATTTTTCTTCCCAAACATCTAGAAACATCTGTGTTCTGTGCCTTAGAGTTTCTCACAAGCTTGTTCTGTGAGTTGATCAGTGAGACCCTGAAGCCCATTCGTGTTCCATCCTTTCTTTTTTGGCATATCTGAAATTGAATTCAGGAGAGGCGGGAAATACCTTTTGTTAGCTTGCCATGTTGTATTGAACTGGAAGTTTTCCCCTACCTAATTTAGTCATTTCTACTGTTATTTTTTGAATTCCATTATATTATTGTCCCTAGGAATGTTCAACTTCTTTTATTCTAACCTTTTGCAGTAAACACTTAATTTATTGAAATACTTTATTTTTTAAACACAACAGCACTTAACACTATGAATCTCTCTCTGATTAGGCCTTTGGCTACATCTTTTATTTTAGTTCAAATATTCATTCTTGTCATCATTTTGCAAGTAGTCTATAGTTTACATTTTTACCATTTTCATTTTCTCTTCAACCTGAATAATTGAGGAAACAGTTTTTAATTTGTAATTTTTGCATTAATTTAATGTTTTCTTACATTATGAGCAGATAACATTGTTTTACAAGTTTTGATTTTTTAAGGTAGTATTTTTATTGTAGATTAATATGGGTATTTATGAAAAAAGTGATACTATGTGTTTTATACCTTCTGTATCCTTATTAACATTTACTACTTAATAAACAGAGCCATTTAGTAAAATTAAACCTCATAGTATTTTGTACCTAACAACTTTGATTATCTATTTCAATGTTATGTTGAAAGCACATAAAATATGACTTAAAGATTTTTAAGGATCCTTTGTCTGATGTTAATAATCTACTTTTGTTTGTAGTTTCTGGATAAACACACTAGTGTATACGTGTGTGCCTACTTTTAACATAAACCTAATTGTAGCACTTTGTTTTATTGTAAATTTAAGAAATACCATCTTGGAATCTAAGAAAATCTAGCAATTTAAATTTATTGTTTAGTTATTCAAGGTTAATTGAGCTCATCTCATTTTATGTTTTACATTTATGTTTGTTGGTTTTTACTAAGAATTATCTTCAAGTTTTTAAAAAGTGGTTTCTACATCTATAATTTTCAAAATTAAGAACAAAACAATACCATTTGAATGTTCCATATAAAAGCTTTTAATGCGATCTTGGTTTCTAAGACAGGGCTGTTGTGTACGTGTCAGGTTTTCGTTTTCAGTCAGCTTTGTGAGACACGTGTGACCAACAGTCACAGTCTCGGCGCGCTCAGTCTCACCTCTCTGTTTGCGTTTCTTTTTCCAGAAACTGTGTCATTATTATCTTTTTCACGTTTTATTCCATTTTCTATTGTTTCCATGTCTGAGATTGTTCTCAAATGTGTCCTCTCATATCAGCGATTCCATTTTCTGTAGCATTATATATGCTTTTGACTTCAAATTCATTTACGCTCTTCAGCCCCTTAACATGACTAAATTCTTTACTGCACTTTTAGTTTCCTTGCTCGTCATCCATTTCTCATGCTTCTTCACTTTTTCTCCATCCTGGTATTTCATAGTTACCTTAAAATATCTTTTTTACTATAGAATACATCATTTTCACAGGTTTGCTTATTTGAGTTTTCAAGTTGATACTGTTTTTACCTTGATTTGAAGGTATCAGATGCCTATTTCTCCTTTATTTATCTTGAAATGAGACAAAAAACCTTTTTGCATTTGATGTGTCAGCAGTTATCCATGTGTGTGATTATGGATCCCATCTCTAGACCTCCGTGAGGGGGCTTATCTCTGTGTCCAGCTTCCAGTCTAGTAATAGAATATAGTTCTCTATACCAAGGTGAGAGATTTCCAGAATTTGACTCTTAGTTTTCAAAGTTAAAGGGGAAAAAAAGATTATTCCTTACTATCGAAGCAACTACTATGACCACGCTGTCTATTGCTCTACTTTGGGGTCTGCAGCTAAAAGTAGGGAACGTGGCCCTATCGGCCAACTTCCTGCACTTTTATTCTGTTCTAGTAGCTGCTTTCTGAGTGCCTGTGGAATACTGAGAGAGTTGGAGAGCCCAGTGCCTGGGAGGGACAGTACATGTTGCCCAACTTCCTCATTGGACAGACTTAAGATCTACAGCAGTCACTGTGGCCCTGGCTGGTGTGGCTCAGTGGATTGAGTGCCAGCCTGCAAACCAAAGGGACACCGGTTTGATTCCCAGTCAGGGCACATACCTGGGTTTTGGGCCAGGTCCCCAGTAGGGGGTGTGCAAAAGGCAGCCATACATTAATGTTTCTTTCCCTTTCTCCCTCCCTTCCCCTTTCTAGAAATAAATAAAATCTTTTTTTAAAAAAGTAAAGCAGTCAGTGAGGGTGGCATCTGTGTCTTTGGAGTAGAGCTTGGATTGTTTTTTCTTGATTCAATTTCATGACTTTTTCATATTTTAGTTAACAGTTTTAGTGTCCATTTGCTTGTGAGTTTTTGTTTTTTTAATGTGATTACACTGCAGATTTAGTGGGAAGTAGAAAGAGACTGAATCAGAAACTGCAGACCAGGTATTTAAACTGTCTACCCAGTATTTCTGGCCTTCCCCTCCTCCTCAGCACTCATGGGCATTAGCACCCCATAAAGACAGGTCTATGTTCATCTTAAGGGAAAAAAGTCAAGTGTAAAAATGCATTATTTTACTTAAGTCATAATGACTATACAAAAATAATCTAAAAGTATGAATGCATTAAGATAGTAAAATAAAGTTTTCTTTATGGAACTTTGCATTAACAAGTAGAAAAGCTATAAATGTTACTTACTTAGCAGTAAACAAATATTTGTCTACAAAGGGACTTAATTGCGGGCTGTCACCAACATTCAGCACCTTCCTCGTTAATCACCAGCTGATGAGTTCCTACTTAGAGAGTGATCTTGTCAGAGTACCTCACCCTGTGCCTCATGCGCTGCAGTTAGTGTCATCATTCAGATTGGATTGTCAGCCAGTTTTGGCGAATACTGCATAAACTCTTCCCTGAGAACAGTTTTGTTCAGGGACAGATAGGTTCCATATAGAAGGCTTGGAGCCGAAGTTATAAAGAACAATAGCTTAGTTTCACTTTAACAGCACCAAAGTAGAGGCAAAAACAGCTCTGATTCCTTCTTTTGTGGAGCTTACACTGTCGTTGGTAAGACAGACTCCAAATAATCCCGAAAATAATTATAAAAATTGTCATTCCAATGCTGAAACGCCTTCATAAAGTATACCAGTTACTATTTATCCTAACGTAAGAGCAGAGAATGTTGCTCTTAATGTGACCGCAAAATCTCCGCTACCTGAGCTCTCCTAAAATCTTGCCTGCAAAGATAATATTTTTCCCTTAAAAAATTGTTTCCCATGCTTTTGAAAGATAAGTGAAACAATGCAAAAGTTCAATCATACTATTTATGTTAATTTATAAGGATGTTTCTCTTTCTAGTGCAGTTACATTTGGACCATATTGAATCAGTGATATGAGCACATGTTCATCTTGTTGAGAGAAATAGACAGAAACTATACCCAGCAGGTACACATGCAGACTATTACATGAGAGCTACTGTTCTCTGTAGGAATGCGAATGTTTATTTGTTCTGTCATCCTGGGGTGGCTCTCTGTGGGTCTATGTTCAAGATGACAGAAGAAATGAAAGAGACTGGTCTTGTAAGTAGAAACACACTGACCTGTGATTTCGCTTCCATCCTCCCTTCCCAGTTCTTTTGTCCAATCCCAGATTCTCTGAAGGCCGAAAGTTCCAACAGGTTATTCATGCTCTGTTTCTATGAACCAATCCTGTTGCCTTCCTCGGCCTGTAGTGAGTCAGCAGGACCAGTCTCGGGGTGATATGTGAACCCTTGGACCTGACCCTTCATGTTATGAAGGACATGAAGGAGAACTGCTCTAGAATAAGAAAACTTAACCTGTTACCAACTGTGCTTCTCTTGTCGAGTGGCTTCACCTCTTTGAAGAGCGATTTTCTCTTCCTCATGGAGGTATCTCAGGCCCATTGTGCCGACTTTGCCTGGAAAGTGGGGTCTGCGGTTGGAGACATGACAGATAGGCCAAAGCCAAAGGTCATGTGACCTGGTTATAGGAATAATAGACTAACTGGGCCATCTAGGAGCAGATTTCCCTGGGGTTTCTCTTGGGACAATCTGGGAACTTTTCTCAGGAGGTGGTGTTTATTAACCTCCCTGTAATTAAGTGTCTTAAAGGTTGAGTCAATGTCATGTTCTTAAATCCTGAGTGAGTAATATAGCACCTGGCACATAGTCTCCTTCAGTAAATGCTCGTTGAATAAAGAGGCAGGTATTTCTTCCAAAGTTCGTAAATAATAGTAGCAGCTGGCTGGGCACCACTTTGTATTCAGTGTCAGAATGCTCAGAGACCAGCACGAGTGTGCAGACTTCCAGACAGAGTAATCCTTTCTTCTCTGGGAGGTGACAACCGTGACGGATGCCTCGGGGTTTATGTGAGGTTTCAGTGAAAAACGCATCCAGAGTTGGTTCAGATAAAGTGAGTGGCGAGGGGAAGAAGAGGACCAGGGGCACCAGACCCCCTGCATCTACTGGCACTTGAAGAAGCCATGTGACTTCTCTGAGCCTCCCTCCCCACGTGATCCGTGAGAGGAACAGTGCCTGGCTTGCTTCCCTCGCAGATTCATTTGCAATGCTAAAGGAAATGATGAAAAAGAGAAAGGGTCATGTAAGAAATTTAGTGTCAGTGGAAAAAGCCATGGACTGAAATTTATAAAACCCAGCTTTGACCCCTGTTAGCTCTGCAACTGGAGCTATTGAAATACCGTTTCTTTCTTTCTAAAGTGAAAGAGGTCAATTGATTTACTTTGCTGTTAATACTGGTGAATTTGTGTAAGTTCTTTTAATATCCATACAGGATTAAAAGAATCACATATCTATAATTTTAGGCCCTCTGAGTACTAAGAATACTTTGCATGAAAACTTTTGTGCTTCTTCTGAATAATGTCTCAATTTACACACTTCATTCTGCCTTCCTGTATCTGAAGAATTTGGCTGCACTTAGGAACACTCCACGCTTTTATCAGTGTTCTGCTCATGAATTCAGTTCTCTGCTGTTACCCATTTCGGTGAGATAGGAGGGGTGGGGTAACTGAAGACCAGCTTGTCTGTTGGACGGTTTTTACCTACTTTTGTCCCACACATCAGTAGATTAATCTGGCATATGCATTCATAAGGATAAAAACGCTGGCTTTGGACCAGGATTTCTAGACTGCAACCATGACAACCATCTCCAGGCTCTCCACTGCGTGAATGTCACACCTGCAGTACTTGCATGGGCCTTGTAATTCCTCCCATCTAGCTCTCTCATTTTTCATATGGGAAACGGGCCCAGCGAAGCAGTTTGCTAGAGGCCATGGTAATTGAACAAAGAAAATCCAGAATCTCAACAAGTTGTGTGCTGCATACTTGGTTACCCTACGGGGACTTAACCACTGAGAAGATGAAATCTGGCACTTCCCCATAGTTGCAATGCTCATTGTAAAATCTGCCCTTTTGGTTTTTTGCTATTATTTTAATAGAACCAGAGGTGTTTGTTTTATTTCATGTGTGACCTTTTACAGCATTAAGCACTGTTAACTGAGAAGTAATTATATTTGAGTTCTACTGATTATTCTTTCTTAATCTTGGCTAACTTTATAGAAGGCTGGTTCTCTGCTAACCACTGTGCTAAAAGCTTTACGTGGGTTATCTCATTTAATCTTTCAATAAGGAGGGTTAAGACCTATGAGGAACTGCATTTTACAGGAGAGGAAAGTGAAGGTAAGAGAGGTTAAGTAATTTTCCAACATCATGTAACTGGTACATGATAGGCCTGAGATGAATTCAGTTCATAGATAGGCTCTTGGAACTGGGGCAAAAGCTTGTGTAATTAGAACAATCTTACACAGGCTATTTGAAAAAAATAAGACTTAAGTTGGGCATCTTATCAACATTATAATGAAACAACGTTCAACAACAAAATGGACATTGATGACCTGCTATACTCTACACTTGGCACATGGCAGAAAGAAAAAGGAGTTGACCTTCTTGTCAATAATAATTGCAGATTCTCTAGAGTCACCTAGGCTCTTGGACTTGCTGGGTGCCCAAGTGTATTCACTCTGAATGCAAGATCTCCATGGAAAAGAATTCCTTATAGTCCTATATGTGTGTGTGTGTGCACATGCATGTATATATTTATATTTACATATAAATAATGTATCAATTCTACTATCTAAGTATTTTTGCCATTTTAGTTAATTTATATTGGTAGGGTAGGTTAACATTGATATTTATTAGAAGGAGAAAGAGTTATTTTCACACAAGCTTGCAGGTTAACAGCTCTTTAATAAACACCTGTCGAGTTAATCCTTATTTTCTAAGGAAAATGACACTGGATCAGGAACCAAAGATCAAAGTTCCAAGTCCTGGTTTTAACAGCAGTTCACTGTGAGAGCTAGACCAGGTCGGTTCTCGGCTATGAGCCCTGGTTTCCCATATCCAGAGTGAGTTCCAAAAGTGTGAGGATGGGCGATTCTACAGTAGTGAAGCCACTCGAGTGTGTCAGGCTGGGCTGCCAGCCACTGTCAGGTCCCAGTGGGTCATATGGATGGGGGTGCTTCCTCTGTGGAGACCGGGAGAGCACAGGGGCCCCTGGGAACCAGTGAGGGTGAAAAGAGCAAGAGCTGCATGGGCAAGATGAGTGCTGGGAGTGGGACAGAGTCAGATGTCATGAGGGAGGGAGAGCAGGATCAGGCCTGCAGCTGTGTAGACCCCCAGGGCTTGAAACAGAACAGGAGCCCTGAAATTACCAAGGAGAGAGCATTTTGCAAGGAGCTTGGGGGCCCTCAGGGCTGAGCTTTATTCATTGGCATCTAAGGGTGTTAAATCAACCTGTGCTGATTCTGACTTCTTTCGCTCTGCTAGCCAGGTAAAAACCGGGGAGATGCAGGTCACAAATCAGAGAGCTGAGGCTTCTGAGGCACCGTGATCTTCAAAGGTTCACATTTCTAACCTGCCATCAGCAGACTCCTTTTTGTGATAAGAAAACCTTAGACTTTTTGATCACAGTAATATTGGAGGTTTAAGTCCCTCTTGTTCAATCTTAAATCCAAAATGGTCTAACAACAGATTTCTAAAATAATTTTGTGGCAAACTCACTTGGGGGCAAAAATGACTAAAACTGACAGGAGATCATTTACAATTTCTATGTATTTCACTTGGTGGAAATAGTCCTATGCAAAAATATTCGTGTGTTGGATCAGAGTGCCTCCTCCCCCGACCCTGTTGTGGGTAAAATGCCATTTATGGAAAACTCATCTTTCTACCTTTCAGAAATTGGAAGAATTATGAATTCCAAAATCATCTGGCCCCAAAGATTTCAGAGAGGAGATTGCCAACCCACATATTGTTTTCCGTAAATGTTGGTGTATTTATTTATCCCTGAAGGATAAGGAATATTTCATTTTCTCCTTCCTTCGCAGATAAAATGAGTGCAGGGAGGGGTAAAGCAAAACAAATGTAAATGAGGGTGGGGGGTGCTCTGGTGCTAATAAGCTGTAGCTGTAGCTTTTGGGGGCCCGGGTCCTCAACATAAGTAGATATTTTAGAGGATGGAAATCTAGATCTCTACCTTTCCTGCAATTAAAAAATAAACACGGATTTCGACCTGGAACTGCACCATTCCTTTGCAGAAAGCCTGAGCTGTAAAGAGCTGCTCAGCGTAGTGACTCGCAGTGCCACAGCGCCACCTTTCTTCCAGACTCAGAATCAAATCACACCGCCACTACCCCGACTTGCTGGCTGAAGCTTCAATCCACAGCACTGCAAGAAAACGATTCCTTGGCACTCAAATCATAAAGAAAGAGCTGCAAAGGGGGCAAAAAAAATGTGTTTTCTTCCCTTTGGTCCCTGAGCAATTAAATTTGTAACTTAATCCGATGTTAGGGAGTGTGGACCATAGACCCCGCGTATAATTACTTTGTACCTAGTGAGTCACTTTATGCACTAGGCATTTTAATTTACAACCTGCTGCATTGCAGCACTTTCCTAGGGTTTCTGCTGTGTAACACGATACTCTTTTATTGGCTGGGGCTTGGAAATTATAGATACACTTCTTAGTTCCGATTTTTCTTTCTTTTCAATTTTCAGTTGCAAATCAAACATGCAGTTACAGAAGCAGAGATTCAAAAATTGAAGACCAAGGTAAGCACCAATCAATACGTGGTGTTTGAACAGTACCTTTTAAACTTTGGAGGCTATGAATAAATTCAGCCCTAGGAATAAAGGGTTGGTTCACGTACATTTGAAAGAATGCAAATGTCAGACTCATTTCCGCTGTTGGATGCGCAGAGGAGCCTGCGAATAAGAGCACGCACCGGAGTGCGAGCAGCACTGTGCCCCTTAGGGAAGATTGCACAACATTTTACAAATACATATTTACATATTTACACATATGTGCTTCCCTATGAGCTTTCTCCTAAAAACATATTTAATGGTTCACACACAGAATTACATTTTGACCACTAACTCCTTAGGCAGAAGCTATTATTCTGTATCTCTTTCTCTTTATCTTATTTTAAATAGATTTATTCATTTGGTTTTTTTTACTTATTCATCAGAAACAATGTATTTTAACACAGTACATTAATTATTTTGTATAGGAAAATTCCAATTTCTAATAATTAAATATCATGAAATTTAATATAATATATGAATAATTGCTTGTTGGTGCCAGATGTTACTGGAAATTTTTAGTCATTTAGTTCACATTTAAATGTGCAGGGGGGAAAAGAGGTCATGATGAAAGGTTTTATGCATTTTTAGTCTCTATATAATACAAGATTCAAAAGGGCATTTTTATTGGTGAGTTGTAAGGTTCTTGTCAATTCCTAAAATTGTGTGTAGTTTTATCAAGTATGTAATTTCAGAGATTTAAAAATATCTTTTGAATTACTTTTAAAACAGTGTTCTTTATCATTTTTGTGATCTTCTAAAAATTAAGACATAATTTCTTCCCCACCACTAACGATCTGTTTTCCTGTTCACACTGCACACTTGCTTTGGCTTTTCCCTGTGTTTTAAATGGAGATGAATTTGCAAGGCTATTTTGGTTAAATGGTATTCCCAGATAATATTTCTGTAGCTTGTTAGTCAAAACATGTCTATATATCATTCATGGTATCAGCCAAGCTCTGTGAATAATAATTTTTAAATTAGTAGTGGTTGGTAAATAAATAACTTGAGTGCAAAACAGTGCTTAATAAAAGGTGCGGTAAAATCCCAGTCCCATTTTAAGTTGCTATTGTTTCTTGGCATAGAGTGGAAGAACACAGAGGTATTTCGTTAATTGTTGGTTACAATTAGGGAGAAGATTCCCCTGTGATTGTAAGTGCTTTAACAAAGCTTATGTTTTTGACTGTAAGCATTTAATTTAGAAATCCTATAAGTTAGTATTTTATATTTTTCTCATTATTACGTTGACATATAATATCCATAGATTAGCTTACCTTAATGCAACTCTTTATGTCCATGTTGATAACACAATTTTTAATTTCAAAATGTTTTTACTGTTATTTACTTTGTGCTCTGTTTTGCAATAGATTTAATTTAAAATATGCATAAAACATAGTTTTTTATTTGTTGAATGCTGTATAATTTGGGGATATCTTAGATTTTGAAAATTGATAGTTGATAATGACTCAGCATTCTTTTGAACCTTAAAAAAGGCATGTGAAACAGATAAAGCAGTAGTTTAAAGGTCAGATAATTATTGTGAACAAATGACCTTGGACCCCTCACCTAAAGAATCAGCCTTGAGGTTCTGTAGAAATGAGGGGGTGGGACTAGTATATTACCTTTTCCTAATAGTCCCTGGAAGTAAAAATCACAAGAAGCTGCCTTTCTCTTCCATTGGAGGAATTTAAATTAATTTGACAATAATTTCTTTTCTTACTTACACTATCTTTTATACTTTTATGAAGATTGGGGTTTATAAGGCTCAGAACACTACCAGCAAAATAATGAGCTACAAACTCTGTTCACGTAAATTGAAATAAAGGATGTGATAATATTATCAAAAGGAATAAAAATGAAAGTAACTAACATTGATCAGATTATTATTATGCACAAGGAGCTGTCCCAAGCACACTGATGGTAGAGAACTTAAGTTACTTGCCCAAGGATTAAAGGCCAACAGCAGCATCGCGATGGCTAAGTATGGGGTGCCAGACAGGTGCCTGAATCATGGAATGGGGGAGGCACTCGTAAAGTTCGTGATTTTCTAACCACTTTGCTGGACATCTCAAATTAACACAGAATAATATTGAATGTAAACCATCATTGAAAAAAATAATTACCAGTAATTAAGAAAAGAAGCGAGGGAAGTTAAGAAGTACGAATAGACAGTCACGGAATAGCCGCAGGAATGTAAAGGACTGCATAGGAGATGGAGCAACCAGAGAACCTACACATGACCATGGACATGAACAATGCCGTGGGGATGGCCTGAGGGAGTGGGGGTGCTGGGTGGGGGAGGAAAAGGGGAAAAAATTGGGACACCTGTAACAGCATGATCAATCAGATATAATTTTAAAATTAAAGTACATTAAATGTAAAAAAGGCCAATAGTGGCAGAGCTGGGAGTCAGATTGAAACCTAATGGCTCCAGACTCTCCCCCTGCCAACCCGTCGGCCAGCTGTGCTTGTGCCTCTCTCTCCTCCGGCTCATCTCCCTTCCCTCCCTTTCCACTTAACTCTTTTTATATATAATTACACGTGGGGCTTTTTTTTTAATCTCTAAAGAAACACCTGTGGAAATGCATTAGCTAGGGTTAGTCAGACTCTGAAACGTTTTTTACTGCTGCCTGAATTTCACACCACATACTGTGATGGAAAGATCCTGGAAGTTGGAGTCAAACCCTTGTGTTGTCGTTTATCTGCTGTGTGACCTCAGACGAAACATTTTCCTTTGCAAGGCTTCCATTTTATAATCTATGACATAATGAAAATAATGCCTGCTCCCCTCCTTTCAAGGTGTTTGGTGAGTGAATATATGTAACCATTGAATTTAATCAAAAACGTGGTATAAAAATGTGAGGTATTTTTGTTAGAAAAGTACCCAGATTCTCTTTGCCCTGACATTTTTTTTAAACCAGCTTCAAGCAGCAGAAAACGAGAAAGTGAGGTGGGAACTAGAGAAAACTCAACTCCAGCAGAATATCGAGGAGAATAAAGAAAGGATGTTGAAGCTCGAGAGCTACTGGATCGAGGCTCAGACGCTGTGCCACACGGTGAACGAGCACCTCAAAGAGACGCAGAGCCAGTATCAGGCCTTGGAAAAGAAGTACAACAAGGCCAAGAAGCTGATCAAGGACTTCCAGCAAAAGTAAGCAGCTTCTAACGACCGTAGGATACCTGTGTGCATGTAAAGAAGGTTTATAGCCAATAATGTTTTAATGTCCAATGGAATACAAAAGATACCCTCAGAGTCACCACTCTAAGAAGCATACTTAAAGCCAAAAATAAAGATTAAATTTTGGAAAGCACTGCTATTATTTTTTTTGTAGGAGATTATGTTTTGTTTATTGTTATCATTTCTTGGAAACCAGTTATATCATGAAATTTTCTTTGGCTCATTAATCGTTAATAGGAACTGCTAAAACATTTGAATCTCCATCCTTTTGGAAACATCCCTGTGATTCAGAAGCAGGGCGGTACGTGCAAAGCAGCAGTTGGGGCCCTGCCGAGGCCATTTCTGTCTTTGTTCTTGTAATCGGTAACTGCGGAATTTTCCCATGGCAGATAGAATAAATATTGACTAGAAAGACCCTATGCCCTGCCATTTCCCAGCGGTAAGAGAGACCATCACCACACATTCTGCTGTTGAATTTCAACAGCTCTTTCTGAGCTAATGCTGCTTTGCCTCCATCTGTTGGATGTTGGTATAATTTCAGGGAGACTGACCAAAGAGATTTTTATTGCATTTTTCGTCAGTTACTTCTGGCTAACTAGAACAATAAAAAGTAATGTCAGTATCTCTTCTAGCCATGCCAAGCCTTCAATATATAAAAGAAAATGCTATAGAAATAAAGTATAAAAATAACAAAGTTAAAAAAAAAGATGGATGGGAGCTGACACAACTCTTCTTAACACACTGAGTTTTAGGACATTTGCAGATTTTAATTAAAAAATAAGCCCTGGCTGGTGTGGCTCAGTGGATTGAATGCCAGCCTGCAAACCAAAAGGTCACCCGTTCGATTCCTAGTCAGGTCACACACCTGGCTTGCAGACCAGGCCCTGAGTAGGGCATGCACAAGAGGCAACCACACATTAATTTTTTTAAAAAATCAAAATAAATAAAGTAAAATGGAAATTATAATCTAGAAAAGTTTGAAAGGGGGAAATTGCTCTTCATAACTATTAATTCAGCACATCACTATTTTAATTTTTCTTGCCAAACATATCATAAACTCAATTTAATGTAATAACTTTATAATAAGTTTTGCTAAGTTTACATTCTGTATTCCAGGCTCTCAAAGTGGAGATGTTTCTCCTTCTCCCCGATTATCCTCAGTTGTGTGAGTGACAGCTCCCCCTTAGCTCTTCTGACCCTCCCAGCCCTTTGCACTGTCATTCATAGGAAACTGTCTTATAATTATCTCTCACCATTCAGCTCCATCAGTTTACTAGGTATGTTACTTTGTACATGGAGAATTATATCTACCTAGCATGTAATTATCTCCACTAAACTGCTCAAGGTGGGTCATCAGTTTATTAGTTCCTATCTAAAGATGTGTGGGTGCTCTAGGACCAGGAGATACAGATGAAAAGCATAGTAAGTACAATCAAAGCATTTTTATTTGCTTTGTGATCCGTTAAAGTGTTTTACTTGCTTTTATTGCTATGTACCTTTTCTCTAACTGTGATTGAATTTTATTTCTTTAAATAGCTGTATTTATTATACCACTGCAGTTTATTGCTTCCGATAAGAGCTTCCATATGTTTTCTCATTTTTTGAGTGTTTGATGCAATCAGATGTATTATTTTCTTCTTAAGAGAACTTGATTTCATCAAGAGACAGGAAGCAGAAAGAAAGAAAATAGAAGATTTGGAAAAAGCTCACGTTGTGGAAGTTCAAGGCCTACAAGTACGGGTGAGTTATGTGATCAAAGCCGCTCAGTAATAATGGGATAGATTTGCCTGGCACCTGGAGAGAAGTGCTGGTTTAGAGTTTCATAAATGGATTTTTTCCCCTTAGATTAGGGATTTGGAAGCTGAGGTGTTCAGGCTACTGAAGCAAAATGGGACTCAAGTCAATAACAACAACAACATCTTCGAGAGAAGAACATCTCTTGGTGAAGTCTCTAAAGCAGATACCATGGAGAACTTGGACGTCAAGCAGATGTCTTGTCAAGATGGCCTGAGTCAAGGTTTGTTTAGCCTGCGCGCAAACATTGTTTTTAATGCCTGTGAAATGTGGCTTTACATTCTTTTTCTTATCCAGAGATTTAAAAGCTGAAAATGCCTTCCTGCCATGGGAAAGAAGAAAAGTTTTATCAAAATAAGAATTTATCATTTAGTGCTTCTCTTATATCAAAAATAAATGCTTTGATGTAAGGAAACAAAATTCCAACTTAAGCAAGCCAAATACTTTAAAACCATCATAACGTTGATAAACTTAATAAACTGCTTTAAAGTGATAGTTCATCCCATCTGGATTGAGCTACACTACTTTTGTTTTGATGAGTAAGGCTTGAAATTTTTAAATCTCTAAAGATCTTTTTCATAACGTCAGAAGGCTGACTATTTACTTCCAGCTCTTAGGATTCATTTGAGTTAAGAAGTTCTATATAAGTTTTGTACTTTTTTCTTGCTGTCCAATATATAATTCTCATTCTTTTATTCTGTCAAAGACCAAAACACTGGACACATTTTCTTTATAAAAATGATTGTCTCCTTTTATGCACCAGCCATAAGAAAATCACCGATTTTCTCGCATGCATACACACCCAGATATAAATTGTGTGTATATGAACGTGAGTGAGTATTTCAGTGTCTATAGTCCATATACATATTAGAAAATGTGTAAGAATTTGTCATCATAAATACACAGGAGGATGTTGAACTCTCAGTTAAAATAGCTGCCTGGTGGCCCCGGGACAGAGGGACGGGAAGCCCGTGCAGCAGCAGCGGCAGCGGCGGCAGCAGCAGCAGCGGTGACGGTGACGCCAGGAGAGGGCCGGCCATCCCTGGCAGGCCGGCCCAGGGCGTGTGGCGCCACTCTGCTCGCTGCGGAGCTGCTTCACTCGGTGGTCTTTCCCACGGTCACTGGCGCATTAAAATTTCTCTGGTGAGAATTTTTTATAAACAAGTATTTAGAGCATATTGTTAACTTTTAGAGCTAAACTGTTTGTTAGCCATTAAAAATGAAAAGTATTGGAAATCTTCATTTACAACTAAAGTGATATCTAGAGATTTGCATTCATTCACTAAGTTTATATCCTTTTTCTGGGTTTTCTCTTACTAAGATATAATCTCTGCATAATGCCTCCTGGGCAGCTTAAATTCAAGTCTTTAGCTCCAGCACTACCACCTACTGAAGAGCTGTGTGACTTCATTAAGGTCCTTCAACTCAGTGGGGATTGTTTTACTACCTATTATATATAAATAGGAACACTTCTTTCTCCCCCACCCAAGGGTGTATTGAGACTGTAGGACTGACTTAGTCTGTGGGGTGAAAGAAAGCATTTAGAGCTTTTATAGAATTGCAGTTTTTATATCTGGAACTTTGTAATAGTGATTTCTAAAATAAGATTTTAGAAACATGGATCAAACCCACGTTTTTTCCTGTTTTTGAATATTTTAACTCTTAAAAGCAGTTGTGCTTCATAGTGAATACGTGCCCTGCCGTGGCATATGCACAGGCACAATCAGCAACCAGGACCTTCCCAGAGGCCGGGTCGTTTCCGCTCAGTTCTTTCGTCTCAGAACTCTGTATCTTGTCAAACATGTAATTAATGATATTCATGAAATTATGTGACCACAGAAGATCAACAAACTGCACTATTAACATGCTGATTTAGATCAAAACCTTACATTTCTTCTGCACCCTTTTTCCCTTCTACACCCTCCATTTTGCCACGTAATTATCAGTTTCCCTAGCAACACTGTCGGTTCACAGTGAGACGCAGAGAAACCCGTCGTGCTTATGCAGTGGAGGTAGAATCAGTCATCGCAGACATTAGTGGTAACACATCAAGAGGCGCTCTTCCAGTTTCGCTGCCAAGGACAGTCAGTGATAAATATCCTTGAATTTCAATTGCTTGATCACATAAACAAAATGGCTTGGTCAGTAGCTAGATAAGAATGCTTTGGAAAGCACTTTTCTAAATTGATCCTTCACCTCTGTTGCTAGGGAACGCCGAAGTCCTAGAGGTTTAGAAAAGGAAATAAAACGGCAGACCAGACACAGACCAGGAGGCACTTAAGGATGCCCCCAGCCCCGCCTCCAACACACACCTCGTTGCAGCAGGGAGCGTCCACCGGCTGCAGTCCATCCGTCCTGCCGGTTCCTGCCCCTCAGACTCAGTACTCTGCACCATCCCCCTCCCCGCCCCTGGACACTGTCCAGTTCTGATTTGCTTCCCAAGCACTAGATGTTTTATTGATTAGCATACTTTCAGGCCATGAGGCAGCTCAATGAAGCAAAAGGATTATTAAGTATAAGTCAATGAAAAGGATGTTCGAATGAAATAGTGAAAGAAAGAGCAGGGAAGGGGAGAGCGAAGGGCTCAGAAAGGAAAGGGGAGGAAAGGGAGAGCAGGTGAGCAGCTGTGTCCTCACAGGCCCTCCTCTTCTTCTGGGACAGAGCGTCCCAGGGGAAGGCTTAGTTGTGTGACTCTCAAAATCAAATTATTGTAAATTTTTAGAATGATAAAACCATTTTTCAAACCATGCACAAATGTACCACATGAAAAATTATATCTCAACATCATTTGTTTGATTCTCTCTGTAAACTAAGCCCTGAAACAGCTCATTAAATTTTTTATAGAATATATACACACCTTTATTATTTAATGCATTTGAATGCTTTTTTCTTATCATAACACATAAAGCAAATATAACAATTATTTTTTCACCGAGAGCCCAAACAAACCTTAAGTCCCTACAGGTTTGTGACAGTCTTGTGGTCCAGTGTTATTTTACATGTGTTCCAGAATGCGAAAGATGCTTTTGGCCTGCTGCCATGTTGAGCGTTTGTTATTTCTTAGTGCTTGGGTAACTCTGAGTAACAGCAGTTCTGTATGTTGTATCTGAGTGCCCTGGAGCGACTAGATACGTCTGTGGCTGCGCAGCTAGTTACGTCAGCGTTGGACTGAGAGCAGAGGACAGGCACGTTAGAGAGATCATGGTAGGGAAAAGGGTTGTGGTTTTAGTTTGATTAGATTCCCTGGATAAGTCGCTAAAATAACAGGTTCTTTCTAAGCTTCCACTTATTCCAGGATTCTTATGATAATACTGTTCTCAGCTTCAAGTATTTTAAAGGCAGTTTGTCAATGAAAAATTATGCATATTCCATAGAGACACTGAAAGGAAGGCTAGGACTGATGGGCAGAAATTGTGTGAAGGCAGATTACGTAAGTGCCAAACCTTCAGAAAAGTCGTCTGGAACACCGAAAGCCTGGCACACTGACTTGTAATGGGAAGGGTAGCTGCTTGGTCGAAAGATTGGTGTTTGGGCTGCTAAGTGTACAGTAGGCTACGTGATTTGTAGGATGGCTAGGATGAAGGGTAAGGAAGCTAAAGGGTTTTATGTAGGAACAATAAATAGAAGATAGATTTTAAGAAATGAGAGGGGGGTTAAAGAAAAGAAAAACATGAATAAAATCAGGATTGTATGTTCCTGATGTGTAGACAGCAGGTTAAGGGTGCAGCTGTGTGTCGGTGGCGTGCTGTCAGATGATCTGAGAGGACCGGGGGCTTTCCATGCCTGAAGAGGGGGCTGTACTTCCTTCTGTGCACATTGTGACCAACGCACAGGGTTGACACACGACAGGGGCTGTGTCATGTAGTCCGAGGATCTCTGTGATTTTTTTACAAGAGACCAATTATTACAGCAACAAAAAAGATAAGGTAGCTAATGTGAATTCAACAAAAGAAGCTCAAGACCTGTGGAAAGACATTCAAGGAGATGTACTTAAATCACAGAGGTGGGAAGCTTCAATATTGTAAAAAATGCCATTGTTCCAAATTAATCTATATGTCCCATACAGTTTCAGTTAGAATTTAAATAGGGTATTTACTTATTCATTCATTCATTCATTCATTCATTCATTTGTTTATTTTAGAACTTAACAAGTTGTTTCTAAAACATATATGGAATGACACTTGGCCCAGAATAGTCGAGATACTCCTGAAGAAATACAGTTTCAGAGGACTTGTTCTGTCAGACACGAAGATTTGGTGTAAAGTGATGGCGACTGAGACAGCGTGGTGCAGTCTCACCAGCTGACGAGTAGACCGGTGCCACAGAGTGGAGTCCGAAACAGATGGGCCCGTTCATGCCAATTGGAGAATGATACGGAGCTGATGCTGCAGGTCACGGGAGAAAGGGCGGGCTAGCAAGTGGCGCTGGGAGAGTTTGCTGTTCACATACAGAAAAATGAAGTTGATCCTCCTCTCCTCATAGCGTTCATGAAATGGATTCCAAATGAATTAAAGATTCAAATATGAAAGGCAGCATTTAAACCTTTTAGAAGAAAATGTAGGAGAAGGTTTATATGATTTCTTAAGATGCACAATTCCAAATCATATAAAAAGTTGATAAATTTGACCACAGTAATATTAAAAAAATATGATCTTTAAAAGATACTATAAAGAATTTGGAAAGAGAAGCCAAAAATTTAGAGAAGATATTTGTAGCCCATACAGTTAAGAAAAAGGGTTGTTATCCAGAATATACTAAGAACTCACACCAGTCGTAGGAAATCAGAGCTAAACAGACAAAAGACATAAGCGCTCAGTTTGCAGAAGAGAAAACCCAAGGTTGGTGAACATACGTAAACATCAGCATTGTTAGTAAAAATCAGGTGACTGGCAGAGATAGTTTCATAGTAACATATGATTGCTAGCATGTAGGAAAAAAAGAAAACTCATACAACAATTTTTGTTAAAACTGTTTGGTATTATCCAGTAAAATGAAAGATGTGTACGTTCTGTGGCCCAGTAAGTTCACTTCTGTAGGTTATCCGCTGTCCGGAAACGTGCCGGGTGCACTGAAGGGCACGCCCGAAGCGCAGAGCCTCGCTGTCTGCGCCAGCTGCAGCGCAGTCAGCCCTGACCACACACCCTTCAGCTCGAGCCAACAACCAAAGAAACGATTTGCAGAATATCCTGTACAGTTCGCTAACATGTACATAAAGTTAAAAAGCAAGCAAAACTAATCATCATATTCTTTAGGGAAACTTTCTGGGATAATTAGGAGAAAAAAATCAAAGGTCACAGCTAGAAATGGGGCACAGAGAGGGCTTCTGAAGTACTAATTTCGTTTCTCAGGCTTGATGGTGGATACACAGCTACCTTTTTTCTCCCTTTTCTATGACATACACATATGATACAAATTTTTGTAGACATAAAATATTTTAACATATAAAAATTTAACTAACATACTTGAAAGATAGGAATGAAAACCACAAAAGATATTTTTCAGCTTAAAATATTAGTCTAAGACTTAGTAAGAAAAGAAAAAGCCAACACTTGGCAGACATTTACACCCACAAAGTGCCTGAGGTCATCCTCCAAGAAATCATTTCCGTTGAGGCTGCAGCCTGTGTTGCCTTTGTCCTTTGTGCCTCTCCACCCTGACCCCCGAGCCCCTAGGGAGGGTGGCTCTCTTCAGACACCTGTGGCTGTGAGGCTGGGCCAGAGCCGGGCCACCACAGGGCCTTCATTTCCTGATAGAGTCTGAGAGGACATTCAGCATTCACTTTTAAGACCACAACCCAGAATTTTACAATGAAGTTAAAGGCGTGATTCAAACCAGAATTCATTAAATGGAAGGTGTTTGAGGGGAAGGGGATGTTTGCGCTCGGTTACCAGGAGTGTCGCACGCAGCCCATCGGGGCAGAGCGGTGCAGGATGGCCCCGTGCGCTCACGCTGTTGGGTTCTGGTTGTGGGTGCGGGGGACTCTGGAGTGCAGCCAGACTTGCTTTATCATGAATTCAGATATAATTTCTTGGTAAACTTTCACCATTTTCAGTTTTTCCAGAACAAATTGTTCTTAATAACTCAATCCCTGATAAATAATTTTGATCATGAAATATTATTGAATTGTACTAACTAAAGAGTGAACATTCCCAGTAAATCACTATGGACGATTTTAATGAGCCTACCGAATGAATGAGAAATCAATACTTATTGATTGGTGTTGGGCATGTCATTAAACCTAAAACCTGTCCTCTTACTCAAAACACAAGGCACCTGAAGTGCCTGTAAAGTTTTGTGCAAGTTTTGCATCTGTCTTTCTGTTCACCAGAAAGGCTTTTGCTGCCAGATCAACACCGTGTTCCAAAGGACGCATCTGGTTGCAAAATGACAGCTCTCCTTGGTTTATATTTCTCACTGCATCTCCGCAAGTTCATAGACGTTCCCAGACCCTGTGGTCCCACTGAGGTATGCATTAGTACAAGAAGCTACCTGAAGTTGTTCGGACAGAAAATGAGTTATTTTGTCAGAATGAGTTTAAGCTTAGTTATGTTCTATCCATTTTAGGGAAAGTAGGATACCTTATATGTTATTTTGGCTTTTGAGTTTTATTTATTTGCAGTCAAGCTATGAGGTAGATTATTGTCTTCTGGAAGAAAAGACTGTTTTCACCCTGATGTGGGATATAGCCCCTTGTCAAGAAAACTCCACAAGCTATTCTGAAATGTTTCTTGCATTTTATAAATATACTCTGGTTCAATATAGAATTCTAATTATACGACTGGAAGCTGCCATGTTGTTACGCTAAGGCAAACTGACTGAAAGAATAGGCTGGGATCAGAAAGGGGGATAAAAGGAGGAAGGAGAAGATGATGCATGGAGTGGTTTGTATGTGAAGTACATTCATGTAGATTGGGACGGGCCACACATTCCTCTTAAGATTTCTGCCAGCCAAGAGGGAAGCCTGGTCAATCATGAGGCTACAGCATCTATAAAATCAAACTCAACAATGAACAGCTACTTCTGGAATTAGGACCAGAAAATTCTCTTTGTGTACATGGTTTTGCACAGTGTGCCAACCATATTGTTTCCATAGTTATAGTATCTAGATTATGAAGATTTTTAATAGTAGTGCGGGCATTAACATCAGGTTGTAACTTGATTGCTTTAAGTGGACATAAAGTAATATTCTATTGTACTTCCATACTGCATAGTAATTGTACCTGAGACTTGGAGGAAATTCCACTTATGAGGAAACTTAAGAAACATTAGGAAGTAGATATACTGGAAAAGTCTATTGCTTGTGAATTTTTTGATGAAACAGAAGGGTTTGTGGGCATCAAAAAAGCCATCTGGATTTTTATTTTGGTTTTAAAATTGCTTAATTTATTCAGGTTACATTATCAAAGACCTAGTTTTTTAAACATAAATTTGGTTTACAAATCACTATTAAGGAAACTTTGAATAATATTTAGTTCCTATTTGCAAACTTAGCTAAGTGAACATCTGCATTTAAACTAGCGTTTATAAATTTATGTTTGATTTCCTTTGTAAAGCTTGGAACTGACAGTCCAAGCAACTGACAGTCTATTATTAGCAACTGACAGTCTTCACGAGTGCTTAAGAAATTCTGATACATATATTATATTATACTTACAAGTGCTGTGAACCTTAAGTTTTCTTAAATCTTCTAATGCTCTGCATATCTTGGTCTTACTGCAGTCAAAAGGTACTTTCCCATGGCTTCTTCTGCCAACAGCTGTCATCTCTGGGAACTTAGGTTATTTTCTACCAAAGGCGTAAGACCTGAATTCTTCCTATACTAATCAAGGAAGTTATAGTATTAAAATATATAATTTGGGGAGTTGCCTAATTAGCATGTTTGGGATTACTAATGTCCAGAGATTTTTGACTGAGAAACTGATTAGAGTCTTGTAGTCAGCCTTGAGTGAGAGCACAGAGTCTTCTTCCATGTTGTCATGTCAAAGACACTACAGTGCCCCGAAGAGGACATTTACACATCTCACCGAGGCCCAGCTTTTGCACATGACTTCCTAGTTCTACTCACAGAAGTCGGCAGTTCCCAACCGGGTAGATTTTCCATTTCTTTGAATTTTAGGTTATGCAGATCTTTTCTATCAGATTGTGAAGACATCTGACACTGAAGGACTCCTAACATATTTAAATGCCATTGTCTGTTGTCTGCATCTATATTGTGTATCTTTTCATAGTCTGTGAATCAGGCAACTCCTTTAAGAGCTTTAAATGATACATGGTGGGATCTAGGATATCTCACATGGTTCCTTCTGACTCACGGCCACTACCACGCGCTCCGGCAGTCTGGTGGCATTGCTGAAGAGGCACTGCTGGGACACAGCAGCAGAATGTGGACCTCGCTGCCCTCTGAGAACAGGAGGGCAGGTTGCCTTTAAGCTGAAGAAGGCTGACTTTAGGTATCAGACTGCACTGAGGAACGCATAACCAAATTACACTTCAGAGGGCATATGGATCATTTTGAAGATTGCATTTATTGACAAAGAGGTAAAAAAAAAAGGAAGTCCTTAATATTTTTCAAAGATTAGCAAATGAATTGTACAGTTCATGCAACAATAAACTCAGTCCTAATTAAAAGATTAGGAAACAGCAATAATCTTCTACTTGTTCTGAAACGATAAGAAACCAGCTTTCTAAAATTTAATAAATACGACTTGGGATACAAAATTTATCAGCTTTTAACAGTTATAAAGAAACCAACTTTTAATAATGTTTGGGGTGAGAGGTGCCCAGGGACGAGCTCCTAACTGAGGTGCTATAAGATGAGCTGAAGCTGTGTAACTTGGCCTCAGATGACTTTCTGATTCAATACATCTTCTCCATACAACGCCAAAACAAAGTAGCAATGGAAGCTAAGCCATGGGGCCTTACTTAGGCCAAATATCCAGGCAGTTAGTACTGTAGCAAGGCAGGCAGACAGTCTCCATAGATGTCGTGATAGAGCAGCCTCATCCCCTGGGGCAGGCTGAGAGACACACAGATCTTGACAGTTACCAAGACTAATATTTGGAAATACTGGGTCCTAAAACACAGAGCTATCAGATTGGAATGGAATATGTCTGTAGAAGAAAATGTGTTCCATGTGTTTTTTTCTTTGCTTATTAATTGTAACTAAGTAATGCATAAATGCAAAAAATACATAATACAAGAAAATTTTAACATTACAAATAAGATTAAAGTATTGTTTGTTGACTGACATCTCCAAACCTAATACCTTCTTTGGAACTAACCACCGTTATCAGTCTGAAGTGTATTTTTTCTTGTGCTTTTCCCTCTGCATTACATGCGTGTATTTACCATTAGCCTATATATATTTATGTTGCTGTTTTTTAAATATTTGTGGTGAATATACACATTGTTCTGCAACTTGCTTTAGTCACTTAAGAATATCTTGCTAAGCTTTTCACTGTCAGTGAATAGACATTTATTGATTACTTATTATGTACCAGTCAGTCTTCTAAGCACTTATATATCTTCTTATGCACTTAGTCCTCAAAATGCAATTATTGTATTATGTTATTATCATGTCAGTTTTGCAGTTGAGGATTCTGAGGTTACAGAGAGTTTTGGTAAATTGCCCAATTTAGTGGCAGAGCCAATGTTCTGGATTCTTTTCAAGGAAGACTAACTCCCGGACTACCTCTGTGGTAACTACTTAACACCACCCCTGTGCAATTCATAAACCTGCCTCTTAGTGCTGTATGCATGAACCCAAAGCCCCATGAGCCCACGCTTTATGAACTTGCAGTGACTGTGAATGATATGCACCAAGTGTCTCATTATGTTCAGCATTTCAGTGATAATAGCACAAGCCAGGCGGCATGATGGTGTAAGTAAGGTCTGGCTGCTCTTGAGGAAGGTAATGCGCATAAGAATGTGGAGCGGACCCCATTGTCATGCTGCTTCATCCCTCTACTTCTCCTGCCACCTATGTCTGAGCCGTGGGCAGCATTCCATTTACGTCAAAAATAACGTCAATCCAGTGAAAAGAACTGAATGACTCACAGCATTACTTTAGGGAACTGATCTCGGTGTAATATGATATATGGCATCCTAATTTCACAGAACATTTTTCATAACAGCTGCTAAAGTCATACTCAAATCTATTACATTTCTTTTAAAGCATCCAATTCAAAGCAATAATGAAGCTATTCTTAAGATCCAGGTATACTGAGGTGGAGTCCCACGCACATAAAACTGCTCTATCATCAGCTACTTTATATCTTTTTTGTATTTGTCTGGCTATGTGTATTGATTCACTTGAGTCTGCTCTTCTTTTGTATGTCTAGTTGAATTTGAGTCCTAAAAGAAAAGTCTATTTCAGAGACCAGAGGGTCTAAGAAAGAACAGAAAAGAAAGGAGAAAGGAAAATGAAACTTTCCTCTGATTCTTAGGGACAGCAGAGGAACATGCCGTGGAAAGACGGGGTAGAGGAAGGACCCGGAGTCTTGGGTTCAGGGCAGTAGTCCTGTGCTATTGCTTAAGATCTCTGTGGGGAATGAATGAGGGTGAGAGAATGTGGCCCCCCAAGCCTTACATTTTGTACCTCGGAGCTTAGAATCATTACGTGGTGGGATTTCTCATGATGTTTCCAGCACAGAACTGACAGATCAGGTTTTTTATGTAAGAATTTTATTTCTTGGATAAATATATAAAGCCAAATAAAAATCCCTGGATTATTTTTTTCTTCTGGCTACTATATGGGAATTGGCAAAGGGAGCCCTTGGCATGTATCCTTGCTTGGAACATGAAGTAAGACCAAAAAGAAGACTCAAAGAACGCAGAGGGCTTGTGACGTTTGCTTTCAGACTTGAGAGTGACCTGGAAGGACGAGCTTCTGAGGCTGAGCTCTATCCAGTCTCCTGCACAGGCTAACTATGTGACACAGTTGGAGGAGAAGCTAGTAACCTTGCAGCCTCAGTTTTCCGATCTGAGAAAGAACGGTGGGCTAGAATTTTTATGGTTCTTTTGAGTTATAATATTCTGATTCTTCTATCAGAGAGCTTCCAGAGGTTGAACAGATCACTCTGCTAGTACCCAGCAGCTTAACTGCAATCTACACACACCTCTTTTGCACGCAGCTTTGCTCATACTCCTGGGGAGTGGGGGGTTGGGGGGTGACTTCTGGTGTCTCTGGGACAGTGTTCCTTCTCCCTTCCTCTGGTATAAGAGCTGTTGAAGGGAATGACCTCAGCTACATCCCACTTTTCCAGTGTTTTACTTTAAAACTTTTTTTTTCGATTGGAATGTCACTGATTTGTAACTCATGCAGTGGCCCTGAGATCTTTGTTTTCAGATACTTAAAAACTGTTAGTCAGGTGCCGTGCATTGTTGGCCACTTGGATAATGGATTAAAGGCACTGCTTTTCAGATTCCCGCTGATTTCATCCTTTAAAGATGTGGATCTGCATGTGCGCTTCAGCGGTTATAACCTAGTCAGCGGTAGCCGGTATTAGAGCAGGCATACTAGATTGCCATTTGAGGGGTGGCTGACACCAGGACCCGGCAAATTGCTGAATAGCAATGGGGCCGGAAGCAATGGAGCCCAGAATGAAGTCTCCATATTCTAAGCCCTGCTGAGACGCCGTTCTCCCGCTCCCTAACTCTGGCCCGTGCCTGGTGACAGAGCGGCTCCTGCAGTCCTGGGTGTTGAGTGCTCCGCAGGGTCCACCAGGGCCAGGGTTCCATCGCAAGCGGAGCCATATTTTCAAAAGCTGAATGAGCTTCCTCCTTAGGTCTTTTTGTCACTAAGTAACCAAAGCCGTTATTAAACCAACCAAACAAGAGGTCATCTGAGAAATGTTTTTTCTGTAGTTTTCAGTGTCTCCTTTTTTTAATGCTCTCTTAGCACACGTGTGGGAGGTTGACAGTACGATGGCACACGTAGCCTGTTGGAGAAGTAAATTTCCTAGACTAGTCACGTGATGATGGGATTTTTGCAACTGAAAACACAACCCCACTGGCATTAAAATCTTACTTTAATAACTTGGTCAATAGTAACTAAGTTGAAGTGCACGGAGCAGTAGCCTGGGAGTCAAAAAAGCTGGAATAATCACGGCGTCTCCTCAACCAGCTGTGCAGATGCAGCAAGTTGCTCAGGTTCTCTGAGTTCAGGAGAAGAGACATGCTTAGCACCTGTCTCTTGTAGTTCTTGTGAGGAACACCAGAGACAGCGCTTTGTGTCATGGAACGTGAAGTCCAAGTACAAAACAGATACACTGTAAAATGTGCATCTATGATAGTATAGAATAATTATAACTATATGATATAATAATATAATATAATAATATGATTATATTGTTTAATAGTTATTATATTATTGCTTTCATCTATTGGGTGTTTTCACATTTTAAATGTAAACAAGAGCTTGTAAGGTTGATCCTCTCCTGATTACCACAATTAATGAACTCTTCATGGGTAGCTGGAAGTTTAGATTTTAATGGAAGCAGTAAATTAAAGTGATCAAGAAGATTATTTTTTCTCCATTGACATGTAAAAAATAAAGACTACTCATTAGAAAATATTTAGCTGTCCTTTTTATATACCTGAATGGTCTAGCTTTTCTGAATATTCACTTTTCTTTCAAATATAAAAAATGAAAAGTCAAAATCTTCTTTAAATAATGTCATTCAACAGATGTATCCCCCAGGGCAAATATGTTCGTTAGAATCATATGCCGACTGCTAAGTTCCATAGGTAAGAGAGATACAACCTGCGGCACTTGTTTTAGTTTTGTAATATAACATATTTGGAGCACACCTTTATAATAATGCTCGGAAAGGGCGTTTCCTGGGGTCATGCTACTAAAAGAAATTGTTTTATTCTATTAATAGCAGTACTAATTATTTTTTTTACAATTCAGTTATTTGCTTTATGTTAATAATTTAAATCCAGAAGTACTCAATTATGAATTTCTTGACCATTATGATGTCACTTAATGACCACCACTCTGAAAAGGTAAAAGTAAAACAATAAAAGCCTATTAGTAAATTTTGCTCAAGAAAATTTACACTGATGATCATCTTTTGTTACCTGTACTTGACCAGCCATCTGACTTTTGTAGGTTTTTGTTCATCAAACACTCCAGCATGCATACACATAAATAAATGAATGAATGAATGAATGTCAGTGATTTTTATAGTTATGTGGTGGGAAGGTTTTATGCTCTTTGGGTGTTGGATTTTTGTTGTTGCCTTGGTTGTCTTTAGTGCCGGTTCTTTCCCCCTCAGGCTTTGTACATTTCTTCTAGATCTCCCTGGGGGTTTTTTGCTGCTGTTTCTGTTACCCGTGGGATCTTAGACAGGCCGTCATGGCTGCCACCCGTTTCTTGCCTGGTATCACTAAGATTTTGCTACCAGTGCCTCTGGTCTTTGTATCAGTCCTCTCCCAAGGGTTCTCTCCCTGATTGTTTTGCAATGTTCTTTTCTTAGACTTGAATGAAGCAGTCCCAGAGACAGAGCGCCTGGATTCAAAAGCCCTGAAAACACGAGCCCAGCTCTCCGTGAAGAACAGGCGCCAGAGGCCCTCCCGCACAAGACTCTATGACAGTGTCAGTTCAACAGATGGGGAGGACAGTCTCGAGCGAAAGGTGAGCACCCTTGACCGTGTTCCAACTTACAGTGTTAGGCTGTATCCTTGTCCTACAGTTTATTGATTTTCTGCAACCAGAGTCGATGCTGTAGTTGGAAATAGCTGAAATAGTTCACTTTTTTGTCTCCAAAATCCTTACTCAACTTGATAGATACATTGTTGCAATTCAGATTCTTTCTGTACTCATTCAGTGAACTAACCAAGAGCATTATCCATATTGTCATATTTCATGATGGTGTTTTTGATATTTGGCAGTTGGTTTTACCTAGCAGGAAATAATGAATGTACAAGTAATTGTTTCCATATGTCTTAGGTGTCTGTGTTAGTTACAATGGTAATATGGCGAGCTGTGAACTATGGAGTCTCATTTGTAAACCAACAAACAAAATCGGTTTTCATGGGTATTTACTTAAAAAAAAGGTCGATCTGATTTCAAAGTAAGTATTACATGGAACTGATGCTCTTATATCAGCAGCCATCAAACAGTTTCTATAACCACATGCATATCACCAAATCACTTCTGCCCAAGGGTTTGAGAACTTCCTCTCCAGAATCAGATTCTGGTGCTCCATCCCTCACCTCTGTGGCTGGCTGTGTGCCCTTCTCGGAGTCTGACCACATAGCCGAATTCCAAGGACCACTGCACTCAGAAAGGGAGCCTTCCTTCTCTGCTTGGGGAGGTACTTCACTCTCCTCTCCTTCAAAATCTGATCATGATATGGAAGACTCTCCCTGCCACCATCAAGCCACCACCAGGAAAATATCAGAAGAAAAAGGTACTGTTAATTTCTTTGTTCTCCTTCCATTTTGTCTAACTTCACTAACATCTTAATTTGTGTAATATAAAAATGGCTTTTTTCTCATAATCCTAAATCCTTTGTCTTTTCACAGTTAATAATTAATATTGCTTTTTGTTTATATTATGGGATAAAAGAACATCCCCCTTTTGTTTATTTATTTATTTTTTATCTTTTCCTATCTGGTTAGTAATTTTACTACTTTAGTGCCCCACAAGTTTACTAATAAAGGAAATTCTGCAGGAGGCCTTCTAGAGATTTTGTGGAACAGTAGCCAAGTTTTGGTAAACACTAAAATAATCATATAGAAAAATATATATATTTGAAGATGAAAGTGATACAGACATTAACCTATTAATTTGGTTTTTATTCAGAAGAAATTTACACAATAATGATTTATATTGCAAAAGAATGTGATAGAAAGCCATGACAAAGGTAATGCAAGAGATTAGCCAATTAAATTTTTTAAAAGGCTCCTAGAATTAATATCACAATTTCAAAGCAGTGTCAATAGATTTTGTCTTTTTAATTGTATCTTTTAATTTACAGAAGTAATGAATTCCTGTTTAAACAAGTTAAATGATTCAGAGAGGAGTAGAGTAGGTTCATTCTCTTCCTGCCACATCTGACACGCTCCTTTAACTGAGTAGACGGGGTCAGACAGAGATCCTTGAACAACGCAGCACTGGCCCTCACACAGGCAAAATTCACATACAAATTTTGACTTCCCAAAGTCTTAGGTACAGGTGTCCCTCAGTATCCATGGGGGACTGGTCCCAGGACCCCCACGGATACTAAAATTTGTGAATGCTCAAATCCCTTATATAGGCTGGGGTAGAATAAAGTGTACGGTTTGCCCTCCCCATCCATAGATTCCCAACAACAAGTCAAAAATACTATTTTTAATTCATGGTTGGTTGAATCCATTGATGCAAAACCCAAAGCTACACAGGGCCAACTGTATATTTATTGAGAAAAATCTGGGTATAAGTAGACCCATGCAGTTCAAACCCATGTTCTTCAAGGGTCAACTGTATTATCTTTCACATCTGAAATGAATATATATATATAGGTATATATAGATATACACACAATATAAAATAACTATATAAGATAAGTACTTTGATGTGTATAATGGTGAAGTATCTGCAACTTTGAAATACAATTAAAAATTAATGGATTCATAGATGAGTAGAGAAATGGCTATATGATAAAGAAAATGTAGCAATATGGAAATTTTAGAAGTTAGGTGGTGGATATATGTTTGTTCACTGTAAAATTTATTTGTCATTTAAAAAAATGAATAGCAAAAAAGGAATCTCATTTCTGTCCATACCGATCTAGAGATTTAGTATAACAGACATTTTGTGGAACTTGGCAACCTGATTCTAAATTTATAAGAAAGAAAAAAAGGCCTAAAATTCCTGAAACTCTTAAAGAAGACTGAGGTGTAGAGGGCCTTAGGGGATGCCTAGAATTATTTAGTTCTGTGCATTTTTTATACAGAGGAATACAAAAAAACTGTGAACCAAAATTAAAGAGCTTAGAAGCAGATTGTACACACACACACACATTTTATGACAGCCGCATGTGTAGATGGTGGAGAAAGAATAGTCTTTAATAAATTGTTTGGGAAAATTGGCCACCCATATTTTTAAAAACTATAATACCCTCCTCCTATGACATACCATGCAAAAATTTCATTGGAGGAGGATTCCAGACTTAACTGGATAATACAAAACTATAAAACTCAAAAAACTAGCCCTGGCTGGTGTGGCTCAGTGGATTGAGCACCGACTCAGTGTATTGAGCACCAGCCTGTAAAACCAAAGGGTTGCTGGTTTGATTCCCAGTCAGTGCACTTGCCTGGGTTGCAGGCCAGGTCCCCAGTAGGGGGCGCACTAGAGGCAGCCACGCATTGATGTTTCTCTACTTCTCTTTCTCCCTCCCTTCCCCTCTGTCCAAAAACAAATAAATAATTAAATGACTAAATAAATCAAAACTTAAAAAAGTATATAAGAGAACATTTTGTGACTTTAGGATAGGGAAGGATTTCTTAAACAAGATGCAAAAAAATAGGAAAAGATTGATAAAGTCAAATAATACTAAAATGAGAAACTTCTATTTCTCAAAAGACACAATAAAGAATCTCCCAAACTTGGAGAAGGTGTTTACTGTCTATGTAACTAACAAAGGATTAGTGTCCAGATTATGGAAATAACTCCTATACACCACTAAAAAGAAAAAGACAAATAATACAGGAGAAAAATATGTAATGTTCTAAATAGGCACTTCATAGAAAATGAAAACCAAATGGCTATAATAATATTTATGAAGAGGTGTTCAACCCCATTAGCAATCAGAAAAGTATGAAATAAATCAAATGAGATATCATTTTATACCCATCATATTGCCAGAAAAGTTAAAATCTGATATTACTGAGTGCTGGCAAATATGTGAGATAGCCATGAATCAGGTATTTGCTAGTGGAAGTGTAAATCGGTACAAGCTCTTTGGAAACCATTTAGCATTACTTGGTAAAGCTGAACATGTACCAACCCTCTGACCCAGCAAGTCTTCACCTGTTTAAATAGCGTAAAGAAATCCTGCACTTGTCTACTAGGAATCATGTATGAGAATATTCACAGCAGTCCTGTTGCATAATGGGAAAACCTGGGAACAACCAAAAACCAGTGATCACTAGAATAATCACCAGTAGAATAGATAAATAAATTGCAGTACAGGGTCCAGCAGAAGTATGGCCTGCTTGAGTGTGGTTGGTAGGGTAATAATATGGGTGTAATAATTTATGTTTTAATTTGAGCATTTCACCTAAAATGTCATATGGCATGTTTGAGTGTGATGTTATTTTACAGAATTACATGCTTATAATTTTGTAAATTAAAAAGGGGTGTTATTTGTGCCGGACCCTATATATTCCTATAATGAATTGGTGCCAGAGGAAAAATGAATAAACCACACAGAAACAAAACAGGGGTGAATCTCTGGAACAAGACGTTGAGAAGCAAATTAGTGTTGAATACAGATGAATAGATGTGATTCTACTGCTATAGAGTTAAAACTAGCAGATTATTGAGGGGTACAAACAAAATGTTGAGGTTTGTAACATTGTAATGAGGTGAATGGGAATGACAAAGCTAATTACTTGGGGGAGTGTCAGGGAGTAGAAATAGGGAAGTACATACTGGGGACTTCAGAGTATAAACTGCAGTGGGAGTGGGGTGACAAATGAAATGGGGGGTTGTTTTTTTTTGTTTTTTTTTTATACTCTGTAGCTGTCTTATAAATACTCTTGAGTTCAGTGGACAAGAAGCATAAAAAGGACCACATATACAAAGTTAATCAGTAGACTTTAATATACAAGTAGCTTCCAGTAATTTTTTAAAAGTCAAAAATAGGCTAAGGAAATTGTCAATTTATTGAAGAGAAAATCTGTGTTCGTATAAAATATAAAAGGATGATCAACCTGATGATGGAGAAACGACCATTTAAATTAAATGCCCGTCAAATTGCCTTTAAAGAACCCCACCAGCCAGCACCAGCAGTGGTGTGGGACATGTTGCTACGCTGCAGGTATGATTGACATCATCGCATTTTTGGGAAGTCCGTATTAATTTATCTCCACCAGATCAAAAATTGTAGTTTTCCTACAAATAACATGGTGAACATAGAAATACAGCTGGTTGTGGGAGCTCCCTCTGTTTTGCAACTTTGGCTAAGCACCATAGCTTTATTTCTGGTATTTCCCCTGGTTTCCTTCACGGAGCCTGTCAGTTGCTGGAATTGTCTTTCACAGACTGGTCCTAATAAGCACAGCTCTTCTAGAATAAACTTTGAGATAAAAAGTAAGTATAGTCAGACTTCAGTACTCATCAGCTTCAGAACTCATCAAACTCTGTACTTGTCACATTTTGACAAGAAAAAAAAAAGTTTCAGCACCCAGCGCTTGCTCGGGACTCCTCATACTTGGTAGAACTTGTGTAAACCAGGATGCCACCCCATGAGAGAAAATGCATCATTCGGCACTTGTCAGTTTCAGTACTTGTCACGAGTTCCAGAACAAATTAAAGATGAGTACAAAGATACTGCTGTACATAGGGAAGACAATATACTAGTGGAAGCAAGAGAAAATATTTCCAAGCCCACTAATTTGTCAATAGTGATTGTCAAGTTGATGAAGGACTTGCAGTATGATTTTGGCCTATCTCCAAAAGAATGAAAGACTTCAAACACTCTCATTAACTAACCTAAATTGTGTATTATAATTGTACTTTTTATAGAAGTATACTTGTGTCAAGCCCTGTATCATCTTTTCAGAAGAAAAAATATGTGTAAACCTTAACTGGTCTGTAAGAAGGCAAAACAGCAGAAGCATATACACATTTGGAGCTATAGGTTAATACTTTGTGGTTCTCTGAGTTTATCAGGCATAACTAGGTCTTTGAAAGAAATTACGTATAGTCAGAGAGTACATCACTCACACATGGAATCTGGCCCAAATACTTTTAAAAGTGGCTAAATCTTACCTAGATGATTTCTTTCTGCCTTTTATTTCTAATGTATTTATGAATCTTTGAAGTCAGCAGATGCTTCTTCTCAGGTTGGAGAAGTATTACCTGGATGTGAATTGTGCTTCACAGTCCATTAGCTGTATGGTGCAGTAAAATGTGATTAGCAATAATTAGCAGTAAAATCCATCCTTTTCCCTAATGCCTCTCTTGTTTGCTACTGATGCTTCTTTGGGATGAAGTTCCCAGCTGTACTATAAGCAGGATCAAGAGAATAGGGAGTGAGGATTTCTTCTCTGAAGACCAAGTACTTGAGCTTTCCCATTTTTTATTTTTCTGGGCGGGCTATATTTCTGGGTAAGCAGGAACAAGCAGTTAGTTGAGCTTTTATAAAGTACTGCCTTGAGCCCTGGTCGGCTAGCTTGGTTGGTTGGAGTGTCATCCAGATACGCCACAATTGCAGGTTTGATCCCCAGTCAGGGCACATACATGTATCAACCAGTGAATACATAGATGAGTAGAACAACAAATCAATGTCTGTCTGTCTCTCTGTCTCTCCCCACTTCCTCCCTCTCTCTAAAATCAAGAAATAAAAACTTAAATTAAAAAAGTCCTGACTTTTTAGTCAGTTATTAGTATGTTTGCTTGTTGGTGTGTACCTGTGACCAGATGAAAGCAGTGCCTCACAATCTTTTCTTCTCCTAAAGATGTTTCCAACCTTGAGTTTCCTATGCTTTCTATGTTCATGGACATCAATCTGTTCATTTATGTATTCATTCAACAAATAGTTGTTGAGCACCTACACTGTGTCAGGAATTGTGTTAAAGGCTGAATATACATTTATAAGACCCCATACTTTCCCTCAAGGCCTTTGCAGACAAGAGTCAGTGTCTGTCTTTTTTTTTCTCTCTCTCCTTTGTTGCTTGTTTGTTTTGTGATACATTTTGTCTCTCTGATGCCCCACAACAACCACCACCACCATCAACAACTGGGAAGGCCTCTACTGCTTGCCTTCCACTTTCAGGCTCTGTTGCACCTTGAACTGAAAGATGTCAAGGAACCAACTGACTCTCAGAAAGTAGCCTATTACCAGTCAGTGCTGAGAGCCAAGACTTTAGACCTTTAGTATTCTGAGTCCAGAAATTCAGTAATATACCCAGATTCAATCAAGTTCAGAGGGACCGATTCATGATGTTCAAACCTAGAAAAACTAATGTATAAACCAGAATACTAATTTTCTGATTGACTTTGGGAGCTACAACTGACATAACAACCAACATTAATATGTTTTGTTCTCTCCTGGTTTTTATATTCAGAAATCAGCAAGCTTACAATTAAAGTTAACTGGACGTGTATATGGAGTGTGCTCATTAGGCTGGGCTGACTGATGACTGCATTGAAGCACCACCATTGGTATAGCTCTTCCATGTCCCTCAAGGACTCTCCCTACCCAGGTCCCAAAACAGAACTCAGTATCGTTGAAACACTGGGGAAATCCCACACTTTCAATTGTTTGACATTTCAGGGGATGATACAGTATAGATTCACAAAGTAGGATCTAGCTTCATTGTCTTCAAAATCTAATTTGGAGAATAGTATTCTATAAAATCCTTGAGTTCCTTGCTGTCTGAGACTAATTCACTATGCAGACCTAGACAGCTCAGAGGTAAAATATGTTAACCTGATTTCCTTCTGTGTGTGAGTGTTTATACGTGTGGTTCTTAGAACTCGTTGGCTCATCAATAAATAAACCAGAATGGGTTTCAGTGATTCTCATAAATACAGACTAGACCTCATCTTTACATTCTTACCTAACACTCCACTCTAGGAAATTTCTGTAAGGTGAAATTTCTAACAAGTTAATTGGAGTCTCATCCATACACTAAAAAGGCTGTGACTTCGATTACTAGTCAGAGCACATACCTAGGTGGCAGGTTTGATCCCCAGTTGGGGCATGTATAGGAGGCAACTGATCGATGTTTCTCTCTCACATTGATGTCTGTCTGTCTGTCTGCTTGTCTGCCTGTCTCTCTCTCTCTCTCTCTCTCTCTCTTTCCCTCTCTCTCCCCTTCTCTCCTTCCCTTCCTGTATTTAAAAACTTAACATATCTTTGGGTGAGGATTAAAGCAAAAAAAAAAAAGAAAAGAAAAGAAAAAGAAAAAGAAGGAAAAGCAAATGAGGACCAGGTCACCAGATTTCTAATTTTTCACAAAGGTAGTGTTTGAGAGATTTCAAAAAGCCTAATAGAACTTTCACATAAAGCTAAATAAACTAACAAAAATGTCACATTTTCTTTTCCTGAAATCATAACAATCCAGTGTTGGTCTTTAGGCAGACTAGAAGTTCAAATGTCCATTAATGTGTACTTGATTAATGTAGAATGGGAAAGTGCATTATTACTTAATCTTGCATCCGAATTCAGCCTTTTGAAAGCATTCATGTAAGTGTTCCTTGGAACACACTTTGGCAAATGTGTGAGATAACGATGTGAGGTTGCCTAGCACTGGGCTCTGTGATGGCCAGAGTCAGGCTTTTAGTCCCAAGATGTCCAGTGACTGCAATGCTAAGAGGCTGCAGAGTGTTTCCATGTGCATTTTCTCCCCTGGCCCTCTCATCCCTTGTGGAAACATCGCCCAGCTACCACTCATTCAGAAATTAATCAGGTGGTCTACTTTGTAACTCTGCACAGTCCTAGCCATTAAGAGTTGCTTTAGGATTGATCTGGAAGAATCCAGCACTTTCTTTCCTTTGGCTTCTCTTAATGTAATTGAAATTCTGCTTTTTTTTATGTCCCCTTAGCAAAATCACCTCAGCAGGTATTTGTGCCATGCCTGTGGATTTTCTTTATGTATCTGTATCACATCTGTGGCTACTGAATTCAGTTCCCCAAAGAGTAATGAAGCAAATACTCATAAGAAATATTTGAGGCTAGAAGTGGATTTTGATATGGATGTATTTCTGACTCTCTATTTTATTTTATTTTATTTTATTTTATTTTATTTTATTTTATTTTATTTTATTTTATTTTATTTTATTATTATGTTTCTATCCTCACCTAAGGACATGCTTGTTGATATTAGAGAGAGGGGAATGGGGGTGGAGAGAGATGGAGAGATACACTGATGTGAGGGAGAAATACTGTCAGTTGCCTCTGGTACTCGCCCCAATTGAGGACCAAACCCACAACCTAGGTATGTGCCCTGACTGAGAATCAAACCCATGACCTTTCACTTTGTGGGACAACTCCCAACCAACTGAGCCACACTGGCTAGTGCATTTCAAGGAATTATTGTAATCTAAGTATCACTAACTAAAAATATGCAAAGCTCATTGTGAAAAATCCTCAGTGTTTGTCAATATCCTTTGCTTCTTTAGAGCTTTGGATATAGACTCCTAAATGAGAACTGTGTGTGTATTTCATGTTTGGTAAGTATGTGTGTTAAGAAATTTCTCCTGAAATAAATAATATTATAAGCAAAATTAACCTGCATGGTTAATTGAACACTTTCTTTAGAGGACTACTCTCTCTGTACTCCACACCAGGAAGTTGCTGGAGTGTGTTTTTAATTTTAAAGAGATAAAGATAGACACCAATAGATAATCAGGAAGGAGTAGTTTCACAATCTAATATGCATCAAAATTAAACATCCTTCCTAATCATCTCACTGGATATGCTGACAGATAATATCAAACAGCATCCTTTGCTAAATAGTTCCAGGTAGAGCCTCAGGAGTTATCTGCCTAGTCCAAGGTAGAATAAGTTGCAGCAGTAGAATCTAGCTCTTACATTTGACATTGAACTCCATTCGCAAAGCCTCTCCACAGATTGGTTTTTGGCATTAGTTTGACTGTCCCCATTTCCAGCAGCTGCTGCCATTCAGAGAGCCGGCAAAACTCAAAGAGGCAAAGATCACTCAGCTCCAAACACCGAAGAGCGTTTGGCGCCTTCAGTATCACGGGAGGCTGGCCAAGTCATGCTCCAGCCCAACTTTAAAGAGACCTTTCAAAGATATCAGTGTCTTAGAGCTGAGCTCCTGCTTAAGAAAGTCTTTCCCATATCCTGCCCTCCTTAGTCCTGGGACAAAGGCAGGACACAGGCAGGCCCTTAGCAAGGGAGAGCCCAGAAGGGAAAGCTCTGACTTGCACTTTCCCCCTGAACCTCTCAGACTCTCGGGGTGACTGGGTTCCTATCAGAAGGCACAGGAACAAAAGGAAAGTCATGTTGGCCCCTGCTTTTGATGTAAAGGGTAATTTGATAGTGTTTATTCTTATTTTGTTCATTCCAATATATATTTGAAGCCAACGCTCTCTGTGATGTGTATCGGGCCTCCATCCAACAGGACATCTCCTGGCTTAACCGAATGTTTCTCAACGTAGGTCTGTGTCCTATAGCTTTAAAAAAAAGGATCCATCAGTTCCTTTTACATTTAGAAATTGAGACAAAACCTTTCAGAGATGAGGCGCTCACTTTTGACTCATAGCTTTAAAAATAATAATAGTCAGTCTTTTTTTTATATACGTGTGTATTCTAGATGGTTCCAAAGACCCCAAATCACTAAGGGCATCCAGTTCATTGATGGTGCAAGGAGGAAAGATTAAGCGGAAGTTTGTGGATCTGGGGTAAGCACCTTAGAACATACAATGTAAAGCCCTCTGTAAAAGAAGGATTAAAGGAGAAGATGTCAGCTTTCCTTTTCTGACTGTGTGCTCTCATTACAGGGCACCATTGCGAAGGAACTCCAGCAAAGGAAAGAAATGGAAAGAAAAAGAGGCCAGCAGGTTTTCTCCAGGTAGCAGGTATGGGTGAGTGATTAAGCACACAGATTTATCACTGTATCTGAACTTTCTGGCCCCCTTCCATTGTTAACCAAAATCAGAGGTCAGTATCTTTGATATACCTCAAGGTGAAATGAAAGAAAAATTTCACAATTTCGATTTGTCTTACTCCAATTAAAGCCTACCCTGGGCCCTGGGTATATCCATTGGCTTCATTGCAGAATTATGATCCTCATGAACAGTTTCACCAAATACTCATCTAAATACAGCATAATTATATCTGTGTGATATTAAGGACCCCGTTTCAAGACTGTTCAGTCCACATGCATGTAAGAAGGACTACCGTCTCCTGCTGGACTCGGCTGTTAGTTTGCAGGCCTTATCACCTGTGCTTGCTGTTCAATAAAGATTGTCCTTTAGAGAAGTGGTCTTGGTACAGTGTGTTGCCAACTTTTCCCAAGTTTATGCTGAGATAACTTCATTTAAACTTAGGTTTGTGCAGGGAGATAGTAAAGCGCAGAGCTCCGAAGCCTGACCGCCTGGGTCTGAGTCAGAGCCCTCACCTTCCGACTCTCGGACCAGTTGTTTCGCCGCCGTGCCTCCATTTCCTCGTGTGTGAAATGAGGGCAATGGCAGCATCTACCTTAAACGCTAGGGTTATGGTTAAGTGAGTTTCATGTAAAACGCTTAAAATGCTGCCTGGCACATAAGAGGTATTCAAAAATAGTAATAAAGACAACAATTTGCAGGTTATGGAGTTTTAGATTTATCATTTCATTTGCTGCTTACAATAAGATCGGAGGGCTGATGGTAATACCATACTTTACTGATGAAAAACTTCACCTTTCTGTAATTTAATTGATTACCTCAGGATTATGCAGCAGCCAATTAATACCAATTAGCTGGGGCTGGGGCCTCCTGTCTAGATGCCTTTCTAACACTCTATGACATCTTCAGATCCCTATGCATTTAATGCTTTCTTTAAAAAAATTCAATTATAGTTTATGCTAAGTATTATTTTGTATTAGTTCCAAGTATTATTTTGTATTAGTTCCAGGTGTACAGCATAGTGGTTAGACAGTCATTTACTTCACAAAGTGGTCCCCTGATATTTCAAGTATACGCCTGGCACCATACACAGTCACTGCAATATTATTGACTATATTCCCTGTGCTGTACTTTACATCCCGGTGACTCTTTTGTAACTACCGATTTTTACTTCTAAATCCCTTTACCTTTGCAACTCAGCACCCCTAGCCATCCCTCTGACAACTAGCAGTCTGTTCTCTGTATCTATGAATCTCTTTCTATTATGTGGATTCTTTTATTTTGCTCCTTAGGTCCTACATATAAGTATTTGTCTGTCTCTGTCTGACTTATTTCTGTTTCTTTATAAAATTTGGGAATCATCTCAAAGGCAAAGCTAAGGAAGATACAGACAAAATGCTAAGACTAGAAGACAGTAAAATTATCTGGGAGCCACTTACCCATTTCGTAGTTTGTCCTCTGCTGTTTCCGGTTTTCTTTTTCTCTTTTCTGGCACACCACATGGCGAGAAATTATACCTTCTCCCTGGGATTACAGAAGAATGGGGTGGGGAATGAGAAGAGAGAATCCCAAATTAATTATTTTTGCTAGTGTGGGTTTTTGTTATGCTGTGCAGTCGAGAACGGGTGGAAAGCTCTGGGTGTATTGAGGACAGCAATCACAGGAAAAATGAGACCATAATGCAACTCAAAAGAGATTTAACTTTGCATGGTTTTCGGGTGAGAAATATGAAGCAGTCTACTTTTATGCCTTAAAGTTAAAAATAGAAGGCTGTCAAATATATAAGGGGAGGAAAAGAAACAAATAATGAAACTTTGAAGAGAGAGAGAGAGATGTCCAGATACACAGTGGGAGGAAACTCGAACACCCCTGAAGGGACCTTGTCCTCCCTTTCACCCCTGATCCTCGGAGACAGCCCCTCTAACCTTCAAGGCTAAAAGGGACATAAGCACAGGTGTAATCAACAGGCATGAGAACACTTGACTGTCATCAGAGTAGCCGGAGAGTATGACTGCCTTGTATAAATTCCAGATGAAGATCAAGCAAATCTTGATTCTGTTGGTGAGCGTTCGTTCACCTGACTCTGGACAACATCGTGGGTGGTCAGCAGCAGGTTGTCCCCCTCGGGCTGCCTCCCGGTAGCTAATGCCAGCTTTTGAATTGGCCAGGTTTCTTGCTGGAAAATTTTCAGGTGGTTACTGGAAAATTTAGAAATAGTAGAATAGGGAAGAAGAGAGACTTTTCTGTTTCAAAAAAATAATTTTTGAGCTCTCGCAGTAATTTGGTTAACACTAATCAAATCTGATGGCAGCCTTCGTTCTTCCGTGTAGATTGATCACAGGTCCAGAACCTCGGGAAACGTACTTGAGGAAGATCAGCCACTGGCAGGTGGCAGCCCGGTGCCGCTGAGCTGGTTTCACAGGGTCCCCGAAGGCAGGTGGCTAAAGGGACCAGTAGCCGCAGGGTCCCACTGCCTCTGTGGAGAACTGGCAATAAATTCACCGCCCTGTGAGGCTTTCTCCAGAAAAGAAGAGTCAAATTCACAGACTGAGTTTGTAATCTTAACTCCTAGGCATTTCTTCCTGTCGTTATGACTTTGTAAAAATCTGATGAAATCATTCCATTATAATGTGAGGCGCTTCCACATTAAAAGGCGAGGCATTTGCTAAATTTGGTCTTGGTTTTAGTTTTTTTCTTCCCAAAGAGTAAAGAATTTACCTCATTGTACTTCTTGTTGAGATACAATGACTCAAATATATGACCAACATGAAACAAATAGATGACATTAAAATAATAAACAAACGAACTCCACAGACAAATATTGTCTGGTTTTATCCTTTTCAAATACATGCTCAGTGAACATTCTGATTTAAATAGGTAACAGAACAGAGAACAAAAGAAGGAGACGTTTAGTTGTTCGAGCTTCTTCATCCCCTCAAGGACGCACCAAAGAGTAAGATTAAACACCATCTGCAGTTCTAGAGTGGTGGCCACGGAGGTCAGCGCACTGTCAGCCTCGGAGCTCTGCAGGCGGAGCTCGCCGCTCAGGCCCTGGATGGAGGCCCCGCAGCGGTCTGAGTGTCTTGGATCAGGGCCCAGGGCAGCTGTGGGGAAGTGACAGGGCAGGGAGCTGGCACTTCTCTGGGGAAGCGAATCTTCACTTACTTGAAGTGTGAGCCGTGGCAAAAACCCTGAGCTGGGACCCAAGTGTTCACCCTGACTTTGCCGTAGGTAAGTCTCGGAATTCCTCGGACCTTGGTTTCCTACCAAAAAATGAGTGAGGGGGGACTCAAAGAGCCTGGTCTCTGACCCCCATCCCTCTCCATCCATCTGCGCTCTCCGGTATGTCATGGCCTCTAGTCAGGCCACTGAGCACCAGAGAGGGGGTGCGTTTCCATGGAGATGTGTTGTTGGGGGAAATGCGTGCTGGATTTCAAAGACAGTTGAAAAAAGAATGGTAACTGTTTATTAATGATTTTATACTGACTACATGTTGAAATAATATTTTGAATATTTGGGGTTAAATAAAATATATTATAAAAATTAATTTTTACCTTACAATTTTTTTCAGGTGGTTACTGGAAAATTTTAATTTGTATAATGTGGTTCATACTCTGTCTCTGTTGGGCAGTGTCAATCCATTCGATTCTGTGAAAAACAGATACTCTTCGGATTTCTAACAAACACTCCTTCGATCTATAAATTAGCATGTATTCATTTGCTTACTCTTTTTATCTATATGTGCTTCCCTTTATTCCAAATATGATTTGTTTATATACAAAAAGTACATATGTTACAATATAATTAATTTTAGAAGAAATTTGACAGGGAAAACAAGAGAAAGCAAAAAGTAAATTTGGTCCCTAAAATAGAACATCTTCAACAATACTTCATAGTGAACCCAGTGATGGCCTTCACTGTGTAAAAGCCAAGGACATGATGTCAGCATGGCCAGGAGCCTGCGTTCACACCCCAGCTGCGCCACTCACATCTCGGGCAAGGAACTCAACCTCCGCGCCTCCGTTTCCTCATCTGTAAGACGGAAACATGTATTGCTCATGCCTATTCAGGTCATCGGGAAGATTGAGAGAGTCACATTTAAGCACATTTAAAATTCTTAAATATTGATGGCTATCCTTATTGTATTTAAAGCAATTCTGATCACAGGGGTATAAAACAAAGTATTGTCCAGATGTATTTTGCTGTCAGTTGTGTTCGATCCAAGGATGACTTTGGTAATATCTTAAAGAATGAATGAACTCTGGATTATAGTTCAGACAACCCTTCATAGATATTTCTCTCAAAGATGCCTTAGCCAAATCATGGCGTTACAGTGCGTTTGAGACCATCCCTGTGGCAGGTCCCTGGCAGCACCTCTGCACCTGAGCTGGCAACACCCGTTCAGAAGAGTTGAGGAGCGAGCTGAACACATGTGCAGGAACAGAAAACACCTCACCTCTGCCCAAGTCTGGCCAGCAAGCAGAGCACCCAGAGAGGAACTAGAATTGTCCTTTGAAAAAAGTTAAAAAAAAAAAATAGGAAACAAAATGCAGTTATAAATGGCCAACAGAAAATGACCCTGATAGAAAGGCAAAGGCAGATTAATCGGAGCCTGGGAAGTCTGAAAGCAGACGCTCCCGAGCCCCCCTTGGCCGTGCACAGTGGCGGCAGGCGCTCGGTGCAGCGCTTGACCGGGGCCACGGGGCTTCTGTGGGTCTGCCCTTCACCGATGTTCTTCCTCTCCAAAGGCACCTGTGTTCTTACAAAGAGGATTACTGGGGTTATAAATTAAGAGTAATTTATTGAAGTCTCCAGTTTGAAAACTTAGCCTTTTTTTTTTTTTTTTACTTTCAGTTCAATTTGTCATTTTGTTTATGCATTTTTAATTTTTGTATAAAATAAAAGCATTCGCTTTCATGGAGACCTTTGAATAATACGAGTTTAACCTCCAGAGAACAGATTTGATATCCCACAGTCATCTGTTGGGTTTTTAGCCACATTTAAGAATTTAATCTATTCCATTTTCTTTGTAAGTCCTTTCTAATGCCTGAAACCTGACAAACTTACATTCCTAACAAGTCAGCACTTTCCATTCTTAAAAAAACCTCAAAAAATCGAGTAAGTTAAAATGATAACTGCAATGACTCTAAAGATCCCAATATTCTTGTCAGTTTGGTTATTTTACATCCTACATAGTTAAATCTAAAATTAGTTAAATATATTAAGTTAGAATCAATAGACAAATTTCTCTCTCAGAATTTTAATAATATAAATTTTCCTAAATCTTAAGCAATATATCATTCCTAAACTTAACATTTTTGTTTCAAGAATATGGATTTTATTTACATGATCATCTTGCTGTTGTATTTTAAACCTCAGTATAGGAAGGACTCATTAAGGGAACAGTTTCTCCATCTCAAATGAGTGTAGGGGAGGTAAAAAAAAATCTTCTTCTGTCTCCCCTCCTAGGAAATCTGGTTGGAGCCCTGTGAGTTAGGTTAACAAAAGACAGAGTAACAAGGGAAAAGCCTATCAGCATATTTAATATTTCCGTGTGACACAGGAGCCTTCATATGGAAATGAAGACCCAAAGAAGGGGCTGAGCCTGAGTGTTTCTGTGGAGAGTGCAGAGTCGTGGGAGGCTGGGATGGGGTGAAGGGTCTCAGCTAAAGAGAGCTGGGAAGCGTCCAGTCGGGCAGATTCCTGCTTGGAATCTCTGGAGGTAAACATGCCCCTTCCCTCCCTGTAGGGAGGGCAGCTACTGCCTGAGGGTCTTACGACCTGCTTCAGAGGAGACGGGGCAAGTCCGAGAGCCCTTAGTGTACGTGCCGTTCCTCAAATCATGCCAAGGTGCTGTATTTGGGGGCAGCTGTCCTGAACCATGTCATAAGTTAAAGTTGAACACTCTGCAGTGACCGTCTCGGATGGACTGTTGGTATTGACCAGAGACTGAGACCACAAGTCAGGATCTGGAAGCAGGATCTGGTCCAGGAGGTTGCCGGAGCTGCAGATGGTTGTGGGCTCGTCAAAGCTGTTACCTTTAAGGGTTTCCGAAGTCCTCTCCAGAAAGGACTGGCTTTACGACTTCAGTCTTCTTGGTAGATGTTAGAACCTTACAAAATTACCTCATCTAATGTGAGTAAATGAATGGAATTCTGCAGTCCTTCCTCTGGTTGCCTCTAACTTTCTTCAATTAGTCTCCTTTATTACCTACTTGACTTCTATATTCCATTTATGCTTCTTCCGTCAGGCAGTTCCTGAACTCCTAATTATATTTAGATGCCATCCAGTAGATCCTGAATACTACACCTTGTGTTCAAAGTTAAAATCAAACCCTGAGAAATCTCCATGGAATGTTTACCTGAGTAATTTAATTTTGGAGTGCCAGCCCAGGATAAACTGGTTTCAAGATGTATATAAGTGAGTTAATGTTTCTGTAAAGTTGTAAACTATTTATAAACTATATAAGTGGCAACAAACAGTTACCCTTCACCTCCTCCCCTTCCCCAAAGACATTTTAGCATCACAGAGACTTAATTTCAAGCCATTCTTTCTTCCAGTCCCTAACAATAAATAGGAAATATAGCTGTGACTTGTGACTCTACTTTTCCAAAAATGATGGCGAGCCATTAGTGTATAAGTTAAATAAGAAAGGGAAGGAAGCACAGAACACACACCTATTTTAAGGTCCTAGAAATTATTTTCAGATCCATTAAGAGTTCATTTTAATCCATCTTGATTTTTTAGGGGGATTAAGGGTGTATATAGAGCTTATGCACCTTAGCCCATAACCTGCCCCCAGAATCAAAAATGTGAAGAAGGGAGGTAAGAAGGGAAGGGAAAGGAAGAAAGGGAAGGGATAACTTTATGTTATTCTTAATACCTTTCTCCACAAAGTAAAACAGAGTGTAAGAGTGGTTAATAATAGAATAACTGTTACCAGAACTCCTCTGCTCCTTTTGTAGATTCAGGAGTTCAGTTTATCCAGAAGGAAATTGGCACATATTTTAGAAGGCATGCCTGGTAAGCTGACAGGTCTATGATCTTAAAGTAATGGGCAGTTTGCCTTTTTAAATGAATTATCTACTCTAGGTCCAAGCAAATGGGAGCATACCACTGGTCAGTTCTCTGTGGACACTGGCCAACACACAGAGGTTACATCAGTTCATGGAGTTCTAGAGGCAGGGACACACACATAAATGTGGGAAACAGGCTGTTTTTGCCCTGTTTTCACCACGACCTTTCCTCCATGCCTCCTGTCATCTCCCAGTATCCGGGAGCCTCTGGTTATCACCTGAGGCTGCGCTCCGCGAACTCCTTCATCCCGTTCCCACAGCGGCCTCCAAGCCTGTCTTCAGTGCCAGATGTCCAAGCCCACCTGGTGTCATCTGTCTGGAATGTATTCCCGGCAGCGGGAATTCTAGGAAAGTCTCGAGACGTGGTCTTCAGATTTTGTTTGAAATGTTGCCTGCCCAGGATTTGAACTACCAAAATTCCTTTTCAGATAAGTTACTAGGATCACAAAAATTAGACACAAATATTCTTATTTCCTGCCCATTAAAAAAAAAGGTGGCGGTGGTTGTTGTAAAAGCATTGTTACACAGGCACTTGAGGATAGGACAGCATGGTCATGCTGTCACTAATAACAGCCTGTTTATGAACTTGAAAACAGTATCCCTGTATTGAAGCACTACCAGGCCTTATTGGAATTGTGGATGGAACCCCTACAGAATTTCCCATGTTACTTTGATTCATTGATTCAGAAATGTATGACCAAAGGAGAAGAATAATCGCCAGGTCCAGTTTATTTCAAATATGGCCAGTTATAAGAGTGTGAAACTACAGAGAAAATATTTTTACATTTCTGTACAGCTAGAGCTTTCTCAGCATTTTTGTTGGCTCGTGGGACCTGAGCTAAAAGACAAACCTGAGGAGTTAACCCCAGAGGTGTGTGGTTACATTTTCAAGGAGCCGGGATGGGGAGAGGAGGATGAGACCCATCTCTGCGGAGACTTTCCCAAGGCTGTAGAGCTGGACACCCGTGTTTATCCACTCCCAGGACATGTATTACTTTCCTGTGGCTAAGAACCCAAGCTCCTTCCCAAGCTGAATTTGTATACATTGAGGAGGTAGATTTCTCTCCCTCTCAGAGGGGAGGGGGCGGGCAGCTGTCCTCTTTTATACAACCATCCAGATTCATGTTTTTTAGATTTCTCGTGCACAGTATAGACTAAGTAACATCTGGACCTCATTATGTCACCCTGGAGAGAGGAAATTACGACACAGGGAACCAATGCAACAATTTTCTGCAAGTGAATAATAACCTATTCTGATCCGGAAGCCTCATTTGCATTCAGGTTAATATTAATAAATATAGATATTAAAAACTTTAAGAGCTCAGATATGTGTTAAAGTAGATCCCAGGTCCACTCCTCCCTTCTTCTCCCTCAAATTCTAATTCGGTAAGTCTGGGTGTCCGAGAATCTGCACTTGAACAGCCGCCCCAGTGATTCTTACCAGACTGGTCCACCACCCAGGAATGAAAAGCGCCTCCTACGGAGGACCAGTCTGCCTCCGCCACACGCCTCCTTAAGTTCCGTTATGGTACTCTTCTCGTCCTTTTGATAGTCAGTAGGTGGAGTTAGGGATACAAAACTTTAGGATAAAATTGAAGGTTGACACATCTCTCTGGCTGGCCTTTTTCTGTTATCCTTGCAGACGTGTCTGTGTGTGTGTGTGTGTGTGCGTGTGTGTCTGTGTTTTAAGAAATACAACATTTACATCATCAGATCTTCTGGAGTCTTTAGTGTGACCAACAGTTTGTCTCTCTCAACCTGTGATGTCAGCATTCTACCAAAACTTCACTGACTTCTCCATTCTCTTATCATCTTTACAATCCCATCCCCTTTGTATGTCTCTTTGCAGTTTACAAGATGTTTTTACATTTATTGTCCCATTTGATTCTCACAGTAATCTTTGGGAATGAACAGGTATTGTTAGGAGTTATACTGTTTATGTAAATGAAAAATATGTGATATTTCCAAGTATTTTAAGTAAGATGTGGGCAGGCTGATACCCAGTGTCCCCATCAAACATGCTCGGTTCAGCCAAGGTGCTGAGGCGCTTTGAAATGGAAGGGGGCCTCTCCGCTGTCCTGGCACCAGCTGCTAACAAATTACAGGCATTGGACATACTGAGGGTGACCTCATCCAACCTGCCCGGAAGCTACTGCCCTTTCCTGCCTCAGCTCTAACAATTATTTTTTTCTAACCAAAACATAAATGCTAACATGTAAGATTAAGAAAAATATGTTTTCAAACTGTTCTCAAGTGCCTTTGAATGTTAACCAATAAGCGCAGAACATTTTAGTTTTCAAAGCACTTTTGACATATTATCTCATTTAGTTCCTAATCACGTGTGAGAGGCCTAAAGTATCCACCCTTTTCAGGTAAGCAAACAGACTGAGAGGGTTGCAAGGCCACGTGTTCAGGACAGAACAGAGCCTGGACCTTGGAGTGGAGAGTACCGAGACTTCCAGGCTGGTACTCCTCCTACGAAAAGTCTCTAAGATTATGATGAAAAACCAACAAGAGGTGTCTTCCGCTTAATTGATCTAGAGCCCTGAATTTCCAAGTTATTTCAGTCTGTCATTTTCTAAGGTGTAGACTCTTGGGAACATGAGTTCAGAGGAGGCCAGGAAAGAATGCTGGCAACGAGCTAAATGTCACGAGCAGTGAAGCACTAACGTGTGACCCAAACAAAGTGATGCTGCGATGACTAACCAGGTTGCAGGTCCTCCAAGACTGTGCACCTCCCTGACTGTAATGCATCCACATATACAGGGCGGGGCAAGAGGTTTACAGTTGTGAGTGCGTGAAACGCCGAGTTAATTCCTGTATTAGTACTTATTAATTTTTGTATTACTTTCCATATGAACAGCTGTAGACCTTTTGTCCTCCCCTATCTTTATTAGGCACATTTCATAAAAATTCTCCATGGCAATAGCAGTACGAAAATGTCTATCAGTACAAAATCCATTTAGATGCAAAAAAGATAGCAAGGAAGACAAGCATTCTAGTCCAAAGCGAAAGTTTTTTATCTGTTGTGTAGGGCAGCTTCCCAGACTGTTCCTTCGACTGCTGCTCAGAGTCCCTTCAGAATCCCTCTGTCCTTTCTTTGTCTAACACCCCATTCTTCTCCTAAACAGGATCTTCAGAGGCAGGCTGGAGCACTGGAAACCGAAGCCGACCTCCGCAGCGCCCGCCTCCCCGCGCTCACCTTGCATGCCTTTCTCGTGGTTTCATGAAAGCCGCAAAGGATCCTATTCCTTCAGGAACCTGCCTTCACCAACAAGTCCCCTCCAGCCTTCTCCTGAAACTCTAAATTCAGATAAAAAGGGGTCCAAGGTAGAAAACACATGGATTAAAAAAAGCAAACAGGAAAACCCCAAATCTCTTCCTCCTCTTCAATCTTTGGAAAGCATTCTCAACTTGTGTATATGCTCTGGATCCAAGAAACCCATGTGATAACACTGCAGTAAACCTTGCATGGTATTTCCTGTGTGGGGTAAAAGGAAACCTCATTTAACCATCACCTTCTTTAATACTGTTCCATTCTAGATTGTGCGTTAATCTTTGATTTGCCTGTCTTTTCGCATATTGCTATTTAATCTCAGTTTGACAGTTAAGCCATGCTGGGAAAGATGCATTTGAATTATGGCACAGTGTGATTGATCTGTTTACCAAGTATTCCATTTTAAATTACATTACAAAACTTATTTTTGCTGCGCTCTTCAAGATTTACAGGAAAACAAATAAATTTGGGAATGAATTTGTGTTCAATACATCTAAATGAAACTCTTTAAAACAAATCAATGCTGACATAGCACCCTTACTTACTTCTTCTTTTAAATCAGACTTCCGTGTCAAACAGCCGTTGTAATTCTATCACAAAAGTTCTTTAACTGCAGCAGAATTAGAAATTACGTGCATGGATGCTACTTGTATTTAAATGCATGGTGGTTGTTTCCAGCATGACACTGCAAACCTTATCTAACCTTTTATTGAAACACATACGGTTGCTAACATGTTGTTTGGTCTCCTTTCCTCTGTGTTCACTTTCTCAAACAGAAACGCGTGGTTAATGTTACTTGAATTTAACACTTTTCTTGTGGTCAACAGCTCACAGGGTTTTGATGGGCTTTGGGGTTGTACTTCCACTGACAATACCAAATGGTAATGTGCTATGTTAAGTGCTCTCCTGCTTAGATGTTCTACCAGCCTAGTCCCATATGCTCTGATTTAATTTCCTCTTCTGAAGATTTAGCAAACCTTGGAGTTTGTTTGGTAGTGAGCTCTCCAGCCTCTGGCAAGGTATTTATTCTTTACAACCAACTAAACCCTGTATAAGAGAATGTAATGGAAAACTAAGAGTCCAATTTCTAAAGAAACAAGATGGTGTTAGTCAAGTTCATAGAGTCCCTGGGAAGCCAGTCATTCTAGAATTAGAAAAGCAGTTTGGACAGCCGTAGACCGCTTTGGCCTTGAAACATTTTCAGTATTGACCTGACATATTTCAATGCTGTTTGAATAATTCTACCCTTATCTTACACTGGAGAGACTCCAGATTTGGTTTAAAACATTTTCACAAATGCAGCTCCATAGTCATTGTGAATTTATTTGACTTTAATATCCACTGAACATTCTAATGACATTCTGGGGAAGTTTCTCTTTCTAGAGAATCCCCCTGCTCCCCCACCACCAGGTAGTTATTTGGGAATGGGTGTCTCTTCAAGGTGCAGCCTCTTTGGCGCTCTGTGGATGCCGGGGGAGAGTTCTACTTCGGCACGCAGCTAGTGTAGTGTCTGATTGTGCCCTCCCCCAGAACACATCATCTTGAAGGTTACATCCAGGAGAAAACCTGCCATTCCTCACAGTATTTATCACAGCTAACAGCAAGCGCTCCTTCCCAGGGGTACTCAACCTACCTTTCTAATAGGGGTTGCCATCTGCTCCTAATGAGTTCCGCTCTCCACACCATCTTGTATTTTTTTACTTACAGTCTTACTCGTCACAATTAGGGTCAAAGAAGATAGGATCATTAATATTACTCCTCTGAGTAGTTGCGGAGGATAATGAATGCTGTACCCTTGAAGAGAGATTGAAGAGTCCCTACCCCAAACACCTCTCCTTTCATCTGATGGAGAAAGTGCTCGGTATTTCCTGTTCACTACAAAAGGTGCAGTGTTCTGAAACACCACCTAATCGGAGGTTATTAGCAAACAGAAAATGAATTTCTTCTAAAAAAAACCTCTTATTTTGAATATTTCTTCAAAATAACCTTTTTAGAACTGGTAAACACACCTACCTCAGTTTCCTTCATGGTACCCATGTAACGCTGAGCGTCTTTTATTTTTACAGAATTTCACCTTCAACGATGATTTCAGCCCCAGCAGTACCAGTTCGGCAGACCTGAGCGGCCTAGGAGCGGAACCCAAAACCCCAGGGCTCTCTCAGTCCTTGGCACTGTCGTCAGACGAGGTACGCTCATGGCCTGTAGGACAGGACTGCTCTCTCAGTCATACATGGGATAGTCCATGTGATACCCATGACCCATCCCAGGGAAAACGTGCTCAGGTAGATTTTGCGTGTAGACCACCAGGACCAGTTTCATATTTGATCAGGAATTGTCCTCTCCCTCTCTCGCTGTCTCCACATGAAAGCAAAGTATTGTTTCTGAGCCCCTTGAAGCTGCCCAGGGACCTCCCTTAGTACCACGTACTCTGGCCTTTCCGATTCAAATGGGATGACTCTCAGCAGAGGCATGGGGCCGGGTGGCAGGGCACTGGAGAGAAAAACCAGTGAACAGTTCAGAAATCTCATGGAGTTCACAGATTTGCCGTTCCTTTTCCCCGTCACCTTCCCCACCATTACCTGCACCCTAAAATTCCGATATCCCCTCTGAATTGGGCATGGCCCCTGACTGAGAGGCCCTGCATTGGAAAGGGGAGAGGTACCATTCAATAAGGAAGGATAACTAGGTAAGAACCACTAATATGGAAGCCAGGGTCAAAACAGCATTTACTAAGAATTCTCAGGAAACAAATATACAGAAGCAAGGCAGGAAGTTCCATTAGTGACTGACTTTGTGCCCCAAGAGCTAAGTAGAGGAAAGAAATACCAGTCCTGGGGTGGATGGGAGGAGGCGAGGCACTGTAACTAAGGGTATTTGTTTCTAATATGTGTTTTTAGTTATTTCTTTTTAACATGTTTTTTGTTTGTTTGTTTTATTTGATAAAACATTTTTTTTTCCTCATTAAATTTTTCTGTTCACATTCTTGGGGCTTGGCATGACTTTAATTTTATTAAGACTTTGTGCGGTGTATGTTGTGTCTCCTGTTTCTATAACACTTTTCTCTTTGATTCCTTTGTCGCTCTCTCACTCAGAGCCTGGATATGATAGATGACGAGGTGAGCTCTCGGTGGTCAGCATGTGGTGGCTTTTTGGGGATTGTCTGAATCTTTTCGCTCTTTGCGGATGGCTTAAAACTCAATACAAGAGCACTTGCCTGTGTAGTGGAGGAGTTCCCTGTGTTCCGTAGGTTCACTCCCTGCCCTTGTCCATATCTCAGTTTAAAGGGCGTTTCTGATCCGAGAGGCTCTCGGAGTCCCGCGACGCGTCCCCATCGCCATTACCCGACTGACACAGTTCACTCTGTTTCGCCTCCTTTGCCTTCATCTCGGCTTACCCATGCCCTTTTCTGTCTTCTCCCCGCCAGTCACCGAGGTGACTTCTGTGTCTCCTCCCAGACCTGTCATTGCCTCATCTCGTCTCAGCTTAGTGGTTCTAGGAGCCAGCCTGCCCTTTGCACTATTAAAAATAATTTTCTGCATTGGACAGATTTGTAGACATGCAGAGCCTCAGTTTCCTCATTTAATGAAAGTAATTATCGATGCTACCTGCCCCACCTTCCCCACAGGTTTGCTTACTGCCCAAATGAAGTAATGGCTGTGGAACTTTGCCCTAAAAATGCCCGTGGGCTTAACGCTCTCCTCTTCCCAGTGAAAGATACTACAATGTTGCTAAATATGTTTTTACGTATCTCTAATGCCTTATCAGAGAAGAAGTGTAGGGGATGCGTTGCTATAGGGATTAATGAAATAATTTTTTTCTGCATCTGATCATTTTTCCAAAGTGTTTTCATGTAGAAGCTCACAACATTAGAGTGTATCTGTCAATATTAAACTTCCCACATTAAAATTGCTGCTTTATTTGGGGATGTTTTTAAATTTTTCAATTATTTAAAAACATGTAGGTAATAATAACTTTGTATGTGCATTACATACACGCTGGAACCATTAGCTTATCGCTTTACGGGGTAAAGGCAGCATTAGGCGAGAAATTCCTTTTGAGAGCGTAGTGTACCATGCTGAGCCGTAGCGTTCGGTCCTTTAACAACACTGCGTAACGTTCCTACCTCAGATCCTTGATGATGGACAGTCTCCCAAACACAGTCAGTGTCAGAATCGGGCCGTGCAGGAGTGGAGTGTGCAGCAGGTTTCCCATTGGCTAATGAGCCTAAATCTGGAGCAGTATGTATCTGAATTCAGTGCCCAAAACATCACTGGAGAGCAACTTCTGCAGTTGGATGGAAATAAACTGAAGGTAAAGAATTATATATCTGTGTTAGGTTACCAAGTGTAATTTGTATTACTCAGAGCACCTAAAGTGTTTTCATTAGATATGAGCATTCTGGGTATGGGAGAGGTAATTCTCATCGATGGTCAGCAGAAAGGACATTGAATCATTTCTGAGTAGTAAATGAAGTTTGGGAAAGTCGTCAGGAGTTCTGACGAGTAGGATGCTGAGTAGGAGAGCTAGGGACTCACTCCATTGCTCCCGCCCAGGAACACATGGTCCATGGATTAACTCCACTCACTTCTATGTAGTAGGAGTTTTAATGATGGCCAGTGTGGACTCTTTCATTATGTGAGAGTTAAAACCCAAATCCATGAGTCTGCCCTTCTTTATTCATCTCTCCTCCACCGCCCTACTAGTCCCGGCACACCACTCTGAAACCAGGGTGATGTTTCCCCCAGAACTTTCTTCCCCAAATACGTGCAGGTGTGTCTTCCCTCCCCCTCCATTGCACGCCATTTTCACCCATCCAGTCCATCTCTTTGCAGAGCCTGAGGAGGTGGCTCCCATCCCTATGGAAAAAGGGCAAAAGGAGTTTACAGTCAGCCCTCCAGCCCCACCCTCAGCCTCCCGCTGGGCGGATGGGCAGATGAGTATCTCTTGACAGTCTTGAAAAGGTTAGAGATCAATCAATATCCTATGAATATGAAGGCCCCATTGACAAGGCTGTCCCTGTTGGGGAGATGGATGCATCCCGCTGTTGATTCTGAAGGTTATGAACATTTAAAGACGCATCTGGCTCTCCTTCTGAATTTTAAGCTCATGGAGCAACCTCCTCATGATAATCAGGCTTCCTGTATAGGTGTGACAGGGAGAGGGAGGCTAGCCACGCTGACAGGAGCGCTGTGGTCCTGCAGATACTTTGGTCCCTGTTGTAATTGGATACATTGGCAGGAAGGAAGCCCTGCCGATCCTTCCTGCCCTCCTCAGAGCCCTCTGTGGCAGCGAGGTTCACTCCTGTATTTTACCTGTAATTGCCGACAGCCTAAAGGGTGGAGAAGCAGAATCGTGGCCTTCTGTTCCTTCATTTGCCCTTTAATTACCTGTGTGGAAAGCATTTATTTAATGAGGTTTAGGGAGTACTGTGCTAGGGACCTCAAAGGACAAAAGAACAAATAAAGCTTAGTCTCCCAGTTTGTGGAAGTTCTGCAAGGGTAATCAGCTCTTGCTCAGTTTTTACCTCTTCAATTATGTTTAAATGTGTTTTTGAGTTTGAACAGTGTGATAGTGACCTCATCGTAAACAGAGGGGTCATTGGTTTTCAAATGCAGTTTGTATGTACTTCTTTCTTAGGCTCTTGGAATGACATCATCCCAGGACCGAGCAGTGGTCAAAAAAAAACTCAAGGAAATGAAGGTGTCTCTGGAGAAGGCTCGGAAAGCTCAAGAGAAAATGGAAAAACAAAGAGAAAAGCTGAGGAGGAAGGAACAAGAGCAAATGCAGAGGAAATACAGAAAGACAGAGAAGATGACAGCCGCGGCAGAGGGCGCCAGCGAGCAGTGACCCACGCCCTCTGAGGAGGTGGGGGTGCTCCGAGAGTCTGCCCTCCTCCCTCCCTGCTCTCCTCCGGAGGAATGAAGAAGAAGCTGGTGACAGGGGTAATGTGCTGTGTAGGCAGGTTGGGGAACTTGTGTTGAATAACTGCATTTTCTGTGATAGTGGAATACCCTTAATTTTAACCTACTGAAGTAACCCCAAGCAACCTTTAGTTTATTAACAAACCAAGGAGTTCGTTTGTGAGAGATGCAAATTAGGTATGTTTCCCTCTTCTCTGACTTACCAATATTTTGTGCTGTGTTGGGTGGGTGGGTGCATCACTTGGGGGGAAGTCAGCATGACAATGCCCAGCAAGAGCATGGGTTGTTGCTGAGTGGCATGACTTTGCAGGGTGGGGTCCTGACCCTGCGCATTGGTATCTACCTGTGTGGCTGAGAGCACTGCTCTGTCACGAGATCGGGGCTGCAGGATCCACTTCAATGTGTGGGAAAGGTTCCCCCCCATTTCTGTGTCCAGACAGTGAGACAACCCCACCATGGAAACCTGGGTGTTCTGCCACATGATTACCTACTATGACAAAAGGCAAGCAAACTGCCCAGCTTGCTGGGCATCTGAAAGGGAGAAAAGAATTACAGTTATTTGTGAACCCCAGAAGGAAGCAGAAGCCTTAAGAATGTGGATGTGCTTATTACCTAGGGATTCTGAGGGTAACGTTTATCCTCTAGACTCGGTTGAACAAAGGGAAAATCAGACGTTAAGGCAGCCGTGGGATATTGGGATCTGTTGTTTACTTTGCAGCTGCTGCGCTTCAGGATCTTAGCAGCCCTGGCACACTCAACACAGTTCCTTTTCCCCCAACAAATTGAACAGGAAATTGATTTTTAAGGATACCAACATTTTCAGGTTTCCTCTCCTGGGGAACATTCTGGCTAGTCTTCAGCCTAACTGTGACACAGTCAGGAACTCATCACACATTTTCTCCTTAAAAGATTTCCCAAGTGGACTCAGTTAGTGTTTTAACAAATGTACTTTTTAGAAAAATAGAAGTACTGGCTTGAGAAAATTTAGATTTGAGTAACATTCAACCAGAGGCAATTTCATGGAGCGCACAGAATGTTCCTGTGAAGGAGAGCTGTCAGTTACGTTTAGTGATGCTTTCAGTGGTTTCCGGAGCCATTCTCTTCCATCCTTCAGAGGTTTTCACTCTACAGTTGAAGTGCATTTAAGGCAGTACACAGCAGACAGTCCAGCAATGCAGGCAGTTCGGCCTGTTTGAAAGCCAGCCCCTAATTCAAGTGCCGGAGACTAGGGCAGAAGGAGGAGAAGAGAATTCATCCTGAGAAATTTCAAATTATGGATCTTATTTTTGTTTTTCTTGTTGTTTTGCCTTTTATGTTTATGTATTTGGTTCTCTTTGCTGCATTGGCTCTGAAAATGAGGTCATCCACTTTCCAAGGGACGAGTTTCGAAATGAGAGTTGAGGGCAGACAAAGTCTTGGACAAGTATTTTACCTTTTTTACGATGTGGAGAGTCTACGTTCATACCTTCCACTGGAAATGCTATATACCCAGAGCTTGGGGAGGGGCCTTTGGGGGTTACAGGTAACACACAGTGAAGGGCTCCCACCCAGAGAGCTCCATCTCATGTTTGAACATTGTGGTTTTATTTTCTGCTTGCCGGAATATTTGACATCTGGAATTGTCTAAACTAGAAAATTGTACTTCTGTTCTTTCCCAAATGTCTTATCTGTTAAACTTCAGTGCTTTTGTCTCCAGGTGCAGATCATTCATTCCTTCCTCAGTTAACACTGGCCAAAACTTACACTGTGTTTCACAAGGTGCAGAGTCACCACGTATGTTTTTCCTGTCTGTCTTCGTTTTGGGGTATGATAATGAAACTGCCATACTGGATATTCTGTCAATATTTCGAGACGTGTGGTGCTTTGCTATTTATTAATACCACGAGACATAAGGAACCACTATTAATGAACTACAAAATCCAGCAAACTTTTTCTAATACTAAAAGACTAAATTAGTCAAAATCTGGTACTACTAGTGCTTGCTATTATAAGTTTTTGCCATTTTTTTCTTGTCTTTGAAAAAAGTGACCTGGATCACACTGGAAGTTTCACTGTATTCATTTTAAAAATGGAAATAGAAGGATGATTATCTTAAGTTATGTTTACACTTTGGTAATATTTGAAAATGGATGTATATACTGGAAATGTCTGTAAGTCTCAGTCTCTGACCATAATTTATGATTTATTATGTTGCATTTTCTTAAATGTCTTAGAATGTTGTTCTTTGTCTTCGATTTATTTGTACACTTCCAATGTTTAATGACCAACCAACAATATTATTAACCAAATTCTTCTTCAAATCACTTAGTTTGTGTTGTAACTATTTTGATTTTTTAAGTTAAATTATAGTAGTTCTCACCTTACTTTGTTATTTTTAACATTACTATTTAAAACTGCTGAAATTATAAGAGGCACTTAATTTGCTTGTCCAACAAAGGAAAAATGTAAACTGATCGATAAAAGGGTATGAAAACAGAGGAAAGGACCTCAGAAGTTATGAGCATTTTGTTTTCCTACTATTTTTTTATCCACACCAGTGCATGACGCCTCATTGCGGTTCCAGTGTCTTACACAATTCCTGCTTCAAAGCTAGTGCGTTTTTGGTGTCCGTACAACCTAACACAGAACTGTTGCTTTGTGAACCTTAAAGACTTCACAGTTTTTTCTTTATCAAAGTGAACAGAAAAGGAACATCTGGTTACTGTGAACTGTATATTCCCTAAATGACAGTTCTGTATGACTGACCATAGCCAGAAGTGTTTGGGGGTACAGGGAATGCTTTGGGGGTACAGGGAATGTGTGGTGAGGCCAAGCTGTGGATGGAGAGCATTGTATCAGCTCAGCGTCCAGGTGGGCGTTTTCCATTGAAGGGCTTTAGCTTTATAACAGAATTACTTTATTTAAGACTATCTCCCATAAAGTAATTCACTTACATCATAGTTTTCTCATCCTTTTTTTATTTTCTTTGCCTGAATGAGAAGTTAACTTCAGAGTAATAGGTTATGGCAGAAACCTAATTTTGCCCATTCTAACAGATTGAGGAAGTCCACCTCTAGTTGTATGATAATAAAGCTATTCTGTGCTATCTTTAGCTAGGGTTGAATTTCCTACCCTCAACATCACAAGCATTTTTACCCCAAGTGCTAATGCCAGACTCAGCTTTTAAGAGCTGTGAAATGGGAACACCTACCTGGTGCTCCTTTGTTATTGTTGGGAAAAAAGTGGCAAGAGGATGAGTGAGAAACCAAATTAACCTTTGCCGCTGCCTATACTGCAGTTGTCTCCAGCCTGAACCCTTAAGATATCCCAGGCCACACCTACAAAAATAGTCACAGGTTGTTTGGCCTTAATTAGCCTTTATGGTTTTTGCTGAAGACAAAGAATTCTCATCTAGGTTGTTTGTGTGATTGGATTAGCATGTGCTTTAAAATTATATTTTAAAAGGTAAATGAAAATTTGCATTTATATGGATATTCTAACTCATTCAGAAGTGTTAAAGGTTATAATAGACCAAGCCTCAAAAGAGAAAAACCCAGTGTTTAACAACAGTATTCAAGAAGACTCTTAAGGGAGGTGTCCTAACAATTCTAAAGAAATATCTACTCTTTGAAGGTGTTATAGCCTCCTTGCTGTGTTGAGACATTTAAGAATTACCAAATTTCATTTGAGCAACTACCTGTACTGTCCCAAGAGAGCTGCAGGTGAGGAGCATTTCACTGTGGTAGACAGCGGTCACTAAGGTTCCTGCCCCCTTACTATGCTAAGTCCTGAGTGCTTTCTGAATTTTTCAAATTTACCTTTAATTAGGGGCCTGTCTGTATACTGTTCTAAAGCTAAGCCATTAAGGATGAGGTCCAGAAATCCAATGCCCATATTTTCTACTCGAATTGTTTGCATCATGATGATGGGGCAGACAGTAAATTTCTAAAGAAAAGTGTTGTAAAAAACATGAATGTGGCTGCTGCAATTCAATCCTGAGAAACAGCCCTGTTCTGCAAGCAGATTTTAGTTATATTTGTCTTAGTTATTTAAAGTCTCAGGAAATTTAGTCTTGGTCCAAAACACTGGGGAGAAAAATAACACCAGAGAGCACACCGGTAGTGTTTGCGTGACTTAAAGGGGTCGCATAGAATAGACGCAGCCGTAGTCACAGGGCAGAGACAAAGCCTGCAGATCAGCTTCCCCCTGAAAATGAAAGCAGCAGGTTCCACCTGACGGTGGACAGAGGATCCTTGCGTGCCTGCACGTGGAGTCTCTGTGGGTGCATTGAGGGCATGGTTGCTACTTGAAGGCTCACATACCAAGAATAGCATGTGCCCTGCTTCCAAGTGTACAGAGCGGGCAAGGAAAGAGACGGGATGATTTCCAGGCCTTGGCCCGACCCCAATCCCAACCCCCAAACTGCTAGGGATTCAAGAATGAATAAGAAGCAAGGAAGAAAAGAACAAGAGCTAACGTCTCAGTAATGTGCATGCCACTTGTGTAGATATACAGATTACATATGTGTGAATATATCTCCCACCTTACACACACGTACCGCAATGACATGGCATTTAAAAAAATAGATATTGTCTTTGGAACTTGGTATTGTCAGCTAGGACACCCAGCAGTAACCATAGCCTTATTGCCACTTTTTGTGTTGTATATACATTGAATGGCTCATAAGATTTTAAGAGATTTTTTTAATGTATTTCTTCTACTAAATGCACTTATCCTTCTACATGTCTATATATTTTGGTAAAATTGATTTATTAGAAACTTGGTATTTTAGTAAGATAAAATTTCCTGAAGTGTTTGGTTAATGCTTTGATGTCAAGATTGCACATTGCTGAGTTGAAACTCAGAAGTTTATGCAGCTTTGGGCATTTTCAACTGCAGACTGCAGTTTCCTTGGCTAAAAATTGCACTGTGTGTTCTTGTGTATTCGCTCCTGCTCTACTAGGACATTTTCGGTAGCCGTGATGCCTAAGTCACTAACTACTGGCTCTCTGACGGCAGCGTTGCCGTCATGTGACATTTAGCTCCCTTTTGCCGAGTGATGGCCTGGTTAGGTCATTGCCAAATGGATGTCAGTGTGAGTGTGTTGTTGGAAGGTGTATACTCCTCGTTCTCTCAGCTATGTTATTAACACACCTGGGTTTTCTAAGCTTTCACGTATGAAAGAACAATTGGCCAAAGATAATTAAAGTACCTTAAAAAGTGGGAATTCAGAGGCACTCTGGCTAGATAACACCTCCCAACAATGTAAGATTTAGTTAGTGCTTAGCGAAATCTCTTAAATATTTATGTATATGTTTTCCCAAATATTATTTATGGTCATCACTACTGCTTTTGTATTTTTTAATGGAGTTACAATTAAACCACAAGTACGTGTGCTGCATATGATTGACAAACTAACCAGCTGAAAAACGAGAAGGAGAGAGAATGAATTTTGTTCCATTGTAAGAAGTTGATTTATTTTAATCTTTCTTTATATAAAGGCAAAAAGTTGTTTGAAAGTAATTTTAAGTCCACTAAATGTGGACAGCATGTCCTCTGACACTTATGATTTGTACTTTTCGGTGTCTGATCATTTGCATGGAAGAGACGGTAGTGCCACGTCTGAATTGTTCTCCTGTGCTCGGTTGATGTGTATTTCTCTAGACTGTTCTGTTTCAAATGGCTTTTCTTACTCTTTGGTTTTCAGAAGCATTCAGAGCAAACTATCCTTTGTTTTCTGACCAATCTAAAACCCTGTGTGATTAAATCCCATTTGTCAGTGTAAATAAAGTTCTCGCCAATGAGTATTGTTGTTGTTAGACGGCGAATGCAATAAAAAGAGAAACACCGTGGTCTGTCGCTGCCATTTTTGTCCCTCTTCCGTTTCACCCTCCACAAGCCTTGACCGGGTAAACCTGCATCAGCTGTCAAAACACATCTGTCCATCAGGAGCAAAGTGCACATTTTCCATGGAAATGGAGCTAAAGGTAAGGTTTAGCCCTGGTAAAGTGTAAACTGGCAGCGAGAATTACATTGAAAGCCCAATTATGGAACTGGGCATGAAGTTAAAAGATCAAAGCTCCCCTAGCAGCTCCCTCACCTGTCTTTCTGTTTCCACTATGGCTTCGCCATCACAGATGCCGACGCCTGTCGGCCAGGAGGTCGGTGACAAATCCTTAAGCAGCCGGCCTCACGCAGTCCCACAGCGTGGTTGGTGGGGCAAGCTGAGAATCAGGCCATCCCAGAGAATGGGGTTCCTGTCAACAATCTTGTTTCCAAATCTTTAAGTGGTGAGAAGACTTGAATATATCAAATGAGGGGTGTTAATTTCTCTCTTTCGCACACACATACGCACACACCCCATAATATATCTGTGACTAAACCTTTGGCAATGCAAAAAAATTTAGATCAAAACATCAGAATAAATGAATTAACTATTTTTTCTTGGAGTGTGTTAAAAATTCCTGACCAAGGGGGAAGGATGGTCCCTTCTTCAATGGTCTTGAGGGTAAGCTATGTCAGATTGGATAGCTTTCCCTTTCGAGGGGTGGGGGCAGAATTTGCTTACTTTATTAAAAATGAGAAAACAGAATAGTTATTTTATTGATCATATCAAGCTGTTCTTTTTAAATGAAATAATGTGGCCTTTTTTTCAACCTAAGCACCACAGCTACTCAGTTCAAAACAATATTTCTGAGAATCTGGCTTCAAGGGCTGCAAACAGCATCACTGAATAACGTGACACCATGCTTACCGAGTGGTGACTAAAAATGAGTCTTATCCTGTTGGGAGGAAAGTGTTTTTCAGTCCAGACAAAATGTTCCTGTTGATTACTTTAAGGCAGTGGTCTTAAACTGGTAGCCCTTCTCAGTTTATCAGCGAAACATGTTTCTCCAAATGCCAGACCATCATCATGGCAAATGCCTTAGAAAAACTTCGTTTCTAATGTGGCTGCCTTAACATCCAGAGAAATCATTCAGCCTGGAATCGATACCTTCCTACGGCTTTGCTAAGAAGACAATAGCCATATATTTTTTTCCTTTTTTCAGAGTCATGTCTCTCAGAAGATAGCCAAAGGTCATTGATCGTTTCTATTTTTGTTTACCTTTCTATTGTTTTCTTCTTAGCCTCCACAGCAAGTTAGAATAGGAAAAGGACAACCACCATCTCAACCACAGGGTTGCCTTGGGGGCGGGCACTTGGCTTTACCCGAATCAGTTATGGGCTTCGCTCCGTATCCAATCCCTGATATGAACAAACTTCCTTTGACCAGGTCAAAGGAACTAAGATGTATAATTTGTGCTGATGTAACAGACACTTGTATGTTGATGTTAAAGTGTGAGAACACTCCCAAGAATTTTAATTTTCTCACATGCCATTTGCTAGAGGAGAATTGAATAAGCAAGAGTAAGAGGAAAGTTGGGGTATTCAAGTTCATATTTACAAAGAAAGTCATTTGCAGAGGGGAGAACAGATGTCTGACTCCGCAGTGTGTCTAATGGCTTCACTTAGGGAGAGATGTCTGGAGTGGAGGGGTGGTTGTTAGCACACAGCTGGTTTTCTGGCGTGTGAACCTGAGTCCCTGGCTGGGTGCTGGGACTCTGATGACTGGTGAGGCCATCCTGCTCTCCTGTTTTATGTTTTGTGTGTGTGTGTGTGTGTGTGTGTGTGTGTGTGTGTGTGTGTGTAAAACTTACTGATTTTAGAGAGAGGGAAGGAGAGGGAGAAACATAAATGTGAGAGAAAAACAAAACATTGGTGGTTTCCCGCTCACACCCCAACCAGAATCGAACCCTCAATCTGGGTATGTGTCCTCATTGGGATTCAAACCCACAACCTTTTGGTGTATGGGATGACATTCCAACCAAATGGGCCACTCAGCCAGGGCCTGCTCTCCTATTTTCTGAACAAGATCCATCAAGGCAGCAATAAGCTCATGTGTGCTTAGGGAACACAGGTCTTAGGGAAAGCATCTTTTGGGTCACATACAGCTACATAATTTAATACCTGACACCTGATGTGACTACATTAATCATTTTATTGTGAAGGATTTTTTTCTGGTAAGTGAGGTTTTAAAATCTCCCAAGGTTGATTTGATATTGTACTCTCAGCAAGCTTTACACATCATAGTTGTCAGTTAAACAGCACTTTCATCCCTAACAATATCCACATTTAGGGTCAATGCTCATTGTTCAGATGAGATCACGGTGGTCTCTTCGAGGTGGCAAGCAGTTGAAACGACAGGCTCGCAGCTTCCATGGCATGGGTGCAAACCCACCCCTTAGAGTTCACAGTACAGAGCTTTTTGGTTCACAGTGCCGATCAGCAGTTTCCCCTTGTACACAGCAGCCACGGAGCTTCCTTGCAACACTGTGCCGTTTTCTGCATAAACCACCGTGATATTGGGTTCCTCTGTTAAGATGTTCTGGATTTGGAGCACCTATCAAAGAAATAATAATTGGTTAATTTTTAATCACTTATAACTCTAAATATGAGGTCATTTCTCCAGAAGAAGCCTTTAGGTAAATCATATTTTGTTACAATATTATTGTCAATATAAGACACCTGTTTCCTCATTGGCAAAATGACAGGCAAACCGAAGCAAAGCAAGAAATAAATGAGGAACGTAGCTTATGTGTGAGGCATTAAGGAGCAGGAGGGACTATGGTAAATTTTGGGGGGGAGCAAACTTAGTAGTACACAGTGTAGTGTATTGTCAGATAAACTAAGAATTTGGATGTTTATATTTAATTCTTGGTTTTTAAACGTTGGCAATCAAAACAAAAATTTGTCCCCCAAAAGAATATATCTCTGTACCACACTTAACCATTCCTCCAAACTTAAGATCTCAACTCTAAATAGGATTGTGTAAGTTCAGTTTCCTTCATTTGGTTGAGCAGAAAGAACATTGTATCTTGAGCAACAAGGTAGACTGACTGCATGTAAGAGCCCGTACTTGGCCTTTTTTGGCTGACAAAATGGCACTTTCACATGAGTCATTTACTCTAATGAGCACAGAGTCTGGAGTCCAAGGTGGTCGTGTGGGTCTTCCATTTGCCATTTGTTTCTCATCTGCAGAATGAGATGGGTGGGAGGAAGCTCCCTTTCTACTCCAACTTTCTGTTCCTCAGCTGTGAGGATGAAATACAGTGACTTGAGGAAAGGATATCTACATACGAAAATATCACGCATGGCAGACCAGGGAGGCCAGTGCCTGGATAGTAAAGGGTCAGTCAGTAGGAGCATTTAAAAGGACCTCTTTAAAACAGCTGATGCCAAAGCCAGATATTTTAGAAAATTGCCATAGCATTAAATCGTAATAGTTACTGGGAAATAGTTGATGGTGCACCTTGGCTCAAGTAATTAAGCCTCTTTTAATAAACCTAAAGTACTCTTCTGTAGGAGAGAGCATTCGATAATGGAGTGTTATTAGTTTTTATTATGCTTTAACAGATCCATCATTAGAAAGAAAGTATTCTTTCCAGAACAGCAAACCAAGTCCATGCTATAGCAAATGACCCAAGTTCACCAAATGAGCTAACAAATAGGAACAAATTAGACTCTACCATTCAGCTGAGTTCCAGTGAACACACCACAGTGTACATTCTTCAATTCTATTACACATACCATACAGCATTCTACTAGTAAGAATGTTCAAAAGGTACAAAGGATTGCCATTAAACATAATCACAATTGTCCTCTAAACCCAAAAATTAAAGGTATAAAGGGCCATGATGTAACTGGAAATACATGTTTGGTTGTGTGTGTGTGTTTTTTAAATCCAAGACATTATAATCCAATAGGCTATAAAAATATTTTTTTCTATTGAGGGGATGGTGTGAGACTGACTCTTAAAAGAGCTTTAAGCCCTGGCTGGTGTGGTTCAATGAATTGAGTGCCAGCCTGCAAACCAAAGAGCCTCTGGTTTGATTCCCAGTCGGGGCACATGCCTGGGTTGTGGGTCAGGTCCCCAGTAGGGGGCGCACAAGAGGTGAGCACACACTGATGTTTCTCTTCCCCTCTCTAAAAATAAATGAAATCTTAAAAAATGGAAAAAAAAAACCCTGAAGCTTTAAAAAGTATATATCACTACATCAAAAATGATAGCATATATTTTATGTAAATAACAAGTATAAATAGCAAACCCCAGGTAAGTTATAGTAAACATTTAAATGTGGCAAAGTGAAGTTCAAGTTCTTACTTGTACTGATAAAAGTCCACTAACTAAAGACCATGGAAACTAATTGGGTCTTTGGGTAGTATAACTAAGATGGAAGAAAAGGTCTTTCAGTCCAAAGTAATCCAGCACGTGATTTGCCTTCCCACTGCAGAGAAGGTTAGAGGCTGCCCGTCTGAGCTTTAGGAATGGTCCTCTGTGTTCACTTGGGCACACACTGATACATGGGAAGGGCCAGTTGGATAGGCAGGCAGATAACAAATGATGAGACCACAGCAATATGGTCCATTATATTTTTTAACTATTATGAATTCCCAAGTTGGAGAAATGCATTAGTGAAATAAAGACATGGACTCCCGTTCAATGCTGGCTACCCTAACCCAGCCCCTAGGTCCACTCTTCACTCAGCTTGGATGCACAAAGACTGACATCGAGGGATCCCTTGCCCTTCAGCTCCCGGTTCGGATCCACCAATGGGCAGCAGCAGCGGGGGAGATGGGAGGTCAGAGGGGAAGGTGGGGTACCTGTACCTGTGCCTGGGGGTCTCTGCTGGTTGGCTACGTCCCTCAACCAGAGACCAGGATCCTTTCAGTAGACCCACTCTACACACAGCCCTCTTCTTGCTCTGGTTTCTGGAAGCCTTCCCTGCTCCCTTATCAGCCCTGGGCTACGGCATTATCCCCGGTTGATTTCCCTACACTCGGCCCATGACTGTGTACACAGTGTCCTTATTTAATCCCCTCAAATTACCCAGTTTAAATGTACCATCTGTCTACTGCCTAGACTCTGTCTAAAACTCCTCTCAAAGTCAAATTCCTTTTTCTAGCTGATCATTTGGACCATCTCTCCACGTCCTCCCTTGTACTTGCCCATATAATTGAGGATTATGTTTTCAGCTGAAAAACAGCTGGGAATAAGGTTGCTGAACGGATTCATTTTTCAAACTAACCTCTGATGCAGGAGGATTCTTCTCATCGTAGGAAAATATTCTCTTGCCATTGGGGTGGCATCCAACCCACAGGTCCCCTGTCACAGGATCCACAGATATGTTGTCCACGAGGGTGTTAGTGACCAGGGACTTCCAGAGCAAAATCAAGGAGAGAACAAAAGACAGAAAATGAAACAAATTGAGAAATGATAGAGCAACATGTCAGGGAAACTACTGTCTTGTCCTTATCACCACACACTGCTGGTGTCAGGGACACAAGGATTCTGTCCATTTCAAGAGCACTCGGAGTCCCATCTGTGCTAGTGTTGGATCAGGACAGATGAGGGAGTGGGAGATACAGAAAGCCAAGAAAGACTTAAAATTTCAATGAAGTTGTTTGGACTAACAGCTGTGCATGAACCTAAAAAAGGAGGGGAAAAACACAGTTTTAAGTGCAGCTTAAAACAGTTCATTTCTAAAATGGCATGCGCAAGTGATATTTTTATAAGCATTCAGAAAACAACCAGTAAATGTAGATTCATTTCTGATGAGAACATCAACGAAACGCAGGCTCGTCTTCAGCAGCTAATCGTGGGCTGTGCAGCCAAAGGACAAATAATCACCCAGGGTTGAATTTTCGCCTGGGAGTTGGGAAAAAGTTTCTCCTTTAGTTTCCCGATGTTATTCAACTCCCTGTTCTTCTGCGGTTTGTTTGCTAAATATAAGGAGCAAGCATGTGATGATGGCACAGGTTGCTGTCAAGGCTTTGCCCCAGGATCGTAAATAATACCAATGATTCTTAATTCCACCATTCATCATCCTGGCTGCCTTCTACCAGGAAGAAATCACATCTATTTGTTTCCCACCCACTCTCAGCTGGAGAAGTAATATCTACCGTGTACCTCAAACAGAGGCCAGCATACCTCAGCGCCTGGAGACTGTAGTAACTGGCGGTGACGCATTGCAAAGGCCAGAGAGTGGGCAGGCAGCTGCAGGGAGCCAATGCCGCCCTGTGCCCCCTGCTCAAAGTGAGAGCCATCCCCACCTGTCCCTGAAGGGGCTAGAGGGCTCAGGCATGGTGGCAGAGTCTCCTTTTCACCTTCATTGAATTCCATCACTCATTCATACCCTGACAACAGGCGAGGCTGGCCAAAGGAGGTGGCTGAGCAAACACACTCTGGTCAAGATCAGCTCCAGGCCTTCCTCACCCATGAGGCCCCCATCTATCATAGTGTCAGACCTTGTGCTGTGATGTTACTTTCTTTAAACAAGGGAAATGTTTGTCTTGAGGCTCTGCTATTAACTTTGGAAGAGGTGATAGCCAATGGGTAAATTTCATGGCAGATAAAAGCCAACGAGTTGGGAGGAGATGGTGAGAGTGGGAGAAGGGCACAGAAGCCTGGGGTCCCCTTCATTCAACACATGGCTCCTGAGCTCCTACTGAGTGCTCTGCAGGAGCTCAGCCCCTGGAGAGAATGGGGTGAGCCGCAGACCTGGTTCCTGCCAAGGAAATGCTCACGGCCCAAAACGGAGCCTGCGCCGGGCTCTGCCTCGCAGACCTGTCATTCCTAGCAACGCTAACGCACCACAATGCACACACATATGGTACATTGCCCACCTCCACAAAGCAGACTGCAAAATTTTACATTCCTTGGTCAAGGAAACGTAATAAATAATTCTTTGGGGGAAAAACTATTCTCTGTTAACAAATATCCCAATTTTAAGAGAATTGCAATTCATTATAGTGGGACTAATTCATCGCCTGCCTTGAATTTGGGGAAGGGGATCATTTTGTGGTAAAATATGCATAACATGAAATTTGTCATATTAACCATTTTTATGTGTACAATTCAGTGTACTTAAGTGTACTTACAATGTTGTACAACTATCGCCACGATCTATTTCTGGAACCTTTCATCATCCCAAACAGAAACAGCCCAATAGCTGCCCCTTCCCCCCTCCCCCAACCCCTGGCAGCCTCTATTGTACTTTCTGTCTGTGCATTTGCCTAATCTAGGTCCTCATATAAGTGGGATCCCATAATATGTTTTCCTTTTGTGTCTAGCTTATTTCACTTAGCATAATATCTTCAAGGCTCATCCATGTTGTACCATGTATTAGTACTGCATTCCTTTTTAAGGCTGAATAGTATTTCATATGTACATATCTCCCTTTGTCAGCTCAAAGCCCATCCACGTCACACTGAAAATTCTAAGATCAGCTGCAGCACATTTCTTGGCACTCCAGGTATTAACTAACTGGCTTAATTCAAGTGATCGTTCAAAAGGAAGAAGAACATTTAGGTTGCGGCGGGGGGTGGGGGGCGGGGGCAGTCTCAACTGAGTTACATCGGGAAACCAGCATGATCTGTCGCCAAATGTGGGAGCCAAATCTGAAATGAGACTTGCCCTCAACTGTGCCTTGGTGGCAGCCGCACCGTTATCATTGTATGTGGAATGTATATGGGATTGGGTTCTATTCTTAGAAAATTCTCTACCTTTCAATTTACAGAAGTACACATGGCTATGACCACAGTTTGTTCTTATTCCCTTAGCCAGTGTGAGTGTGTGAAATTCCATTTTCCTTCAGCTAGTACCAAACTAGCCCTGCCAATGATTTTTAATGTCAAGCATAGTGTTACGTTTGATGTTGCTTCCAGGTAATTTTCTCGGAGTGAAGCCCCTTGCGACCGTCCCTCAGATGTGCTGACAGGAACAGTCACGGGGCCTGGGGACAGCGCTTCACGCTGAGGGCGGTTCTGGCGGTAGAACAATGCCTTGTTTTTCAGGGGCAGGGGCTACATTCACAATGCTTCACTGTACTCTTACTCTCTTTCCTTTCTTTTGTGTTTTTTACCTCTTTTGACCCAAATCTTCAAAAGGGATCAGAATTTGTGGGGGTAGAAGATGAACCCCCAGAAACAGGCCCAGTTCCATCACAGTAATTTAACAAATATGTGTTGAATGCCTACTTGGTGGTGGGGGGGAGTCTTCCAGGAACAAAGGTGGGGG